>CM053622.1:644596941-644613029 GCA_028646595.1 Phalanger gymnotis | reverse complement strand
AGAGATAATTAAAGATTTAAAGAACTACTTGAAAGCCATAACAAAAAAAGAAAAAAAAATATCCTAGACATATTTTTCAAGAAATCTTTCAAGAAAGAAAACTGCCCAAATCTCTTAGAAGCAGAGGGCAAAGTGGAAATAAACAGAATCTACCAAATACCACCAAAAACCCACAAAATGAAAAATCCCAGGAACATTATAGCCAGAATTGTTGTATTTGTCCTTCATTCCCAAAGAGGACCATGACATCAGGGAGATGATAACATAACTTGCAGTTGACTTTGATTTGAGTAAAGGAGGGCTGTGCGAGGTCATCAGCCTCACTTTCTCCTCCAGAGCCATCTGGGTCCAGTGGCCAGATATTCACCAGGATGACTGGAGGTGGCCCAGGATACAATGGGAGATCCTGGCCCTTTTAGGCTATGGTCTTTCAGGTTCTCACTTTGAGTGAGGTAACGCCCATTCAGTGAATAGGTCTCTTTAAGTATTTACTCCAAATATCTAAAATAACTTACTAAACAAAACTGAGTATAATACTACAGGGGGAAATATAGATCTTCAATGAAATAGACTACTTTTAAGTATTCCTGATGAAAAGACCAAAGCCAAATAGAAACTGTGAAGTACAAACACAAAGAGTCAAGAAAAACATAAAAAGCAAACATGAAAGAGCAATCATAAGGGACCAAACAAGTATTAACTGTTTATATTCTAATGTGGGCAAATGCTGTATGTATTCACTTAGCAGTCTATTATCATAGAATTATCATAGAATAATTAGATGGAAGGCCTGGGAGTGGTTCTGTTATATTTTACTGATCTTAAATCAAGAAAGGAAAGGGAGTGGAAGAGTAATACATTGGACGGGGGCAGGGAGGGATAAGAGAATGGAGAAAATCATCTTACCTAATTGGTGTGCAATCTATACAAATAAGGAGGAGGGGAGACAAATAAGGAGACAATTTCTAATTTGAAATTGTCAGAGGAGGGAAAGATACAGAGGTCCACGCGTGCACACACACGCACACACATGCAGAGTTAGAAACAAATAAATTTAATTCAAATAGGCAAACATGAGGGAAGGAGGAAATTTAAAAGGAGGGATAAGGAGAGTAGAATAAAGGAGAGTAGTCTTAAGTGAAATAAACTATAATTAAGGAGTGTAGACATTGAAGAGGAGCTTAGAAGAAAAGCAAAAAGATAAGAAACTGTTACTGGGCTCCGGACAAGGGACGGAGAAGAGGGTTAGGGAAGCAGAAGCCAGTTACAACAAATCTAGAGCATGGGTACTGAACTCATGCTTTCTCTCTCATCACCCTCTTTTTCATAAAGAAAGAGTGGGAAACAGAGAAAGAAAAGTGTAAAGAGAATAGGATGAAGGGAAATACAAAATTAATGGTCATAACCATTAATGGGATGAATTCACTGATAAAACAAAAGAGCCCAATGGATTAACAAGCTTAACCCAAATGTGTTGTTCATAAGAAACACACTTGAAACAGAAAGAGGAACAGAAAAAAAAGGGGTTGGAGTATAAACTATTATGCTTCAGTTGAAGTAAAAAAGGCAGGAGAAGCAATCATGATCTCAGATAAAATGATAGCAAAAAAAATAAACAGGGAAACCACACTTTGCTGAAAGGTAGCATAAACAATGAATTAAGATCTATACTAAACACACATGCACTAAATGACATAGCATCTAAATACTTGAAGGAAAAGTTAAATAACTTCCAGGGAGAAGTAGGCAGTAAAACTATAAAAGTAGAGCACCTCAATTCACTCCTGCACATGTAGAAAAATTAGGTTAAAAAAGAAGTGAAGAGATCATTGTAGTTTGTTGAGTGGAAATAAAAAGGAATATGTGTGTGTATGTGTAAATAAATGTATACATGTATATATGTATGCATTTCTCAGTTTTGTATAGCACCTTAAAAAAACACACTATGTTTTAGGGTATAAAAATCTCATAAACAAATGCAGGAAAGCAAAAATATTAAATGCATTTTAAAGGTTCAAAATGCAATGAAATTGTATTGAATAATGGGCCACCGAAGATATGTAAAAATTAATTGGCGATTAACTGAATCCTGAAGAACAGTTAAGTCAAGAAACAAAATATAGAAACAGCTGATAATTTCATTAAATAACAACAATGAGACAAGATATAGAATTAATAGGATACTGCCAAAGTAGTTCTTAGGGAAAATTTTTATATCTTTGAACACTTTCAGCAATAAAAGAGAGAAAAACCAGATCAATAAATTGGGCATGAAACTAAAAAAAAAAACCCTAGAAAACAAAAATATTGGAACTCCCTAATCTAAGACCAAAATAGGAATCTTGAAATTTAAAGAAAAGATTAACAAAACTGAAGGCAAAACAAACAAACAAAAATATACAAAAGTGAAAACAAAAACAAAAACCCAAACAGACCCATATCAGATTAATAAATAACACTAGAAATTATTATTTTAAAAAAACCAACAAAATCAATAAAATCAACTTACCAGGATCAAAAATATTCCAATAAAATTGATGACCTAAATGAAATTGATGAATATTTATCAAATAAAAAATGCCCAGATTAACAGAACAAGGAACAGGGAACTAACCTGATCTCAAAAGAAGGAAATTGAATAATTCATAAGTTAACTCCCAAAGGGAAAAAAATTCAGGAACAGATGGATTTAAAAATAAACCTCATTGAACATTTGAAGAAAAATTAATTCTAATATATAAACTGCTTGAAAAAATAGGAAAATAATGGGTCTTGCCAAATTCTTTTATAATACAGATATTGTCTTGAGAACTAAACTATGTTGAGTTAAAATAGAAAAACCATAGATCAATATCCCTAAGGACTATTAATATAAAAAACTGAAATAAAATATTAGTAAAGAGATTTCAGCAGTGTATCACAAAAATTATACACTATAACTAGGTTGGATTTATACTAGAAATTCAGGGCTAGTTCAATATTAAGGAAACCATAAATACAATTTATGGTTTTAATAATAAGACAAAAATGTATGATTATATCAAGGGATAAAAACATTTTTGACAATATCTAACACCAATTCATGTTAAAAATGCCAGAAAGCATGGAAATAAGTGGATATTTTTTCCTTAAAAGTAGTATCTATTGAAAATCAAGTGCCAGTACTACATAATAATAGATAAGTTGGAGGCCTTTCCAATAAGATCAGGAGTAAAGCTGGGAATGTCCATTTTTACCACTGCTATTCGATATCATGCTAAAAATGTTAGTCATAACAATAAGACAAGAAATAGGAATTGAAGGAATAAATATAGGCAAAGAGGAAATAAAATTGTTGGGTTTTGCAGATGGCATGATGGTTTGCTCAAAAAATCTGAGAATTAACTGAAAAACTTATGAAAACAATAAGGCCCAATAAGTTGGTGTCAGTAAGGAGGATTTTGTTATCCTTTTAGAATTTAGTTTCTCAGGATCTATGGCCATGGGAATGTCTAGTTTCCAGGTGTTAGATAATAACTCCCAGAATAGTCTCAGGGATCCTAGATAGTAATTCTTAGAGTCATAGTGACAGACAGTTCCACTAAGGCTGCGCTGTGTGATACAGTCGTGACATAATTTATATTTACTACACTTGCACAGAGTGACAATATTGCTAAAGTTAACTTGTGAGCCTAATGTTGGCAAGGTGCCTTCTTTGTCTGTGGTCCTATAAAGCAAGTATCACTGGTCAGTGAGCTGGGGATTCTACAGGGAATCCATGTGGTATCCACAAGGAACCCGTGGGGGAAGCCATGGGTAATGCATAGAGGAATGCTGTACCTGCCTCAACCAGCCCCCAAGAGGCTTGAGGGGATTTAGGGGAGTGCATGAACTGTACTTGTCTCCATTGATCCCATGGAGACACAGGGGTAGTTGCCCCCTCTTCTTACCAGCCCATGTGAGAAAGGTGATTAGGGAATGCTTGATTAGGGAATACCATAGGAGTTGATTCATAGCAACCTTCTCAGAAGACTAGACTAGAATAAAGCTTATTATTAACTCTTCTGAAGCTGTCTTCCTGTCTGATCAGATCAAGAATGAACCTGTTAAAGGCTGGAGTCCAGAAATGCCAGTGCCTCCTGTGTGTTATCTGTGAAACAGTTGGGTAAATAATTGACAAGTTATATTTAAGTAAATTTTTCCTCTCTGACAACAAGCATATGAATATTTGAAGCATTATAAATTTGTTTCTGTAGTGATTTGAAACTGTCAAGATCATATGCATAATGATTTTGTTGTTTGTGCAGTGAATATATCAGACTATAACTATTTCTAACTAAGCACATGTTCTTGCATTTTTTCAATCTGTCATCAAATTGTTTCCAAACTGACACAAGGGTTTAACACAGTTGAGTGCAACCTGATTCTAATCAAATGATCAGTTGCATATGTATACCTTCATCTGTATTCCGTACATTACACCAGAGTAGCTCTCTCATTCCCATTACCCTGTAATCATACCTCATTAACTGTGTAGTCATGTGATCAAGAGGATATAAATGTTTGCATGCTTTCATTGCAAATATCGGGCTGTTTGAAAACCATGATCACTGGCCATATTCATTACCAGTCATCTTGAAGCTAACATATATAATCAAAAATGTTCTGTAGAAACAAACCTTATACTGTCTCTCATTGCAATAGAAAGGCTGTTTTCCAATTTAAATTTATCTTCCATTTATGTTACTATTCATCTTTCTGGCAGATTTTCAAATGAAGTGGTTGACAACATTGCTCAGTAGTTCAGTGGAGTTTCTTTGGGAGTGAAACCGGTGTGTTAGTGGTAGAAGAAAATAAAGTCATGTTTAAAAAGACCTTTTCTCACAAAGGTTAGTTTACATGTAAACATTGTTGAAAATGGAACTACATAAACTAAACTTCAAGTACATTTAGCATTAATATAACACATGTCGTTAGCTAGTAGAAAAGTAAATAGTTTATATTGCAACTAGCTATTCATTTGTAAGCATTAGTTGGCTAAAAGTTTTAAAAAGTGAATTTCTATCTTCTTTTCAAGAAAGAAAGCTTGTAAAATCTTTCTATCATTTTCTACCACATATTTGTGTGAGTGAACATTTTCAGTTTATTCTTGTTTTAAATCAAAATACAAAAATAAACACTACAGAACCAAATCTAAGACTGTCAGGTGTTGAACCAGATATTATAAACATTTATTCAAATAAGAGAGTCCAATATAAAATTTTTATACATTCATGCCTCGTTTTATTGCTCTTTGCTTTACTACTGTGCTTTGCAGATACTGCTTTTTTTTTTTTTAACCAATTGAAGGTTTGTGGCAACCCAGCAGCTAGCAAGTCCATTGGCACCATTTTTCCAATAGATGTGCTCATATGGTGTCTCTGTGTCACAATTTTATAATTCTCACAATATTTCAAATTTTTTCACTATTATATTGGTTATAGTGACCTGTGATCTTTGATGCTACTATTTAATTGTTTTGGAATGCCATGACCCATGCCCATAGAAGACAGAGAATTTAATCAATAAATGTTGTGTGTTCTGACTGCTTCATTAACTGGCCATTTCCCAGCCTGTCTCCCTTTCCTTGGGCTTCCATATTTCCTGAGATACAACAATATTGAAGAATATTACATAACCTTAATTGATAAAGCAGAAGAATGGTTTGAGAGGATTGACTCCAATTTAAAAAGAATCTACTGTGGTAAAATAAAAAAATCTTCTGTAAAAAGAATCAATCAATGAGGCAAACTCCATTGTTGTCTTATTTTAAGCCACTCCGCCTACCCCACAGCCAACCCAATTGTCAGCAACCACCACCATGACCAGTCAGCAGGTATCAACAGTGAGGCAAAACCCTCCCCCAGCAAAAAGACTATGACTTACTAAAGTCTCAGATGATGGTTAGCATTGTTTAGCAGTAATGTATTTTTTAATTAAGGTATACACATTTATTTAGAAATAATACCATTGAACATTCAATATACTACATTATAGGGTAAACGTAACTTTGGTATACATTGGGAAATCAAAAAATTCATGTGATTTGCTTTATTGCAATATTTAATTTATTGCAGTGATCAGGAGTCAAACCTTCAATATTTCTGAGGTATGCCTATATATATAGTTCTGCTTTACATAAGTGGTTGATTCCACAGATCTCTATGTAAAGCAATTTTTTAAGTAATGTGAATTTGCCTGTGGTTGTAGGAAAGGAAGGAAGGGAGGGAAGGAGAAAGGCATGAGTGGGGCTGAGTGCCAGTGGAGAGATGGGGCCAAGGACACATGGGAGCTGGGGGCAAAGAATTGAGAACAGGAATAGGAACATACAGCCTGCACTAGCCACTTGGAGGCCTGGCTGAACATAGAGGAAGAACAGGGAGGAGTGGGATGTGGAGACCAGAAAGGCAACATGGGGAAGTAGGAGGGGGGAGGGGTATGGAGAAGGGGAACCAGATAGGCAGAAGCTAGGCAGGACACACTGACAGGTAGATGGAGCTAGGCAAAGATCTCCTCTCTCAGTGCCTGAGCTCTCAAGCCAAGCCTCCTATCAGGCAGTGGCAGTTTCTCCACACATCTATTCTTCTGCTTTCACTTGGAAAGTTTGTGTTTTTTTTTTGGTGGTAGGGTGGGAGGTCACAGAGCACAGAGAGGCAGGAGTGGAGGGAGGGAGAGATTGAGAGAGAGAGAGAGAGAGAGAGAGAGAGAGACAGAGACAGAGAGACAGAGAGAGAGAGAGCACAGCACTATACATTAAAGTTACCATAGGTATTTTTTTGGAATGTGGACTTCTTTCAGAATTCTTTAGATAAAGTCAAATTTGTGTAATGCAAATTTATGTAAAGTGAAAACTGTCTATATATGATTATCATATTATATTAAAAATCATCCAAGTTGTAACTTATTTTATCAAAAATATTTTTTATATTCAACAAATTTTGTGTGATAAATAAATTTAATATGAAGTCTTACAGATGAGCCTATGACATCTTGCTGGATTACTTATCTGAATTCTTACTGAATATCCCTTGTAAAATATTTCTGATTATTTTATTATTAGAATTTTATGATTTTAGATTTAGATTTTTCATAATTATAGGTAGAATAAAAATGTTCATAATTATATAACATGCATTTTAATTTGTAGCTTTCAGGAGCAAATGTTATCATACTTGTAATCACTGAGTGAATAAATCTAAAAGAATATTGTGAGCAATATATTATATTACTCTGAGATTGACAAGACATTTTGTTGTTGTTGAAAGGGGTTCATGGAACAAAAATATTAAGAACCGTTTACTTACTTTTTCAGTTTGTTTTGCTTGACCCTGCATTTACAGCAGGGGTTTGTTTTTTCATGCTTTCTCAGTGGCAGCATGTGGGTGGCACATTGGGAGAGTCTGAGGGCTGATTTTCATTTTAAAAATAATCTTTTAAAAACTATTTTATATTTAACTACCTTGTATTTATTCCCTTTATATTTATTTTGTATAGACTTCTGCATGTACTAATTGTTTCCCCCATTAAAATATGAACTCCTTGAATGGAGAATTTTTTTTCTTTGTATTTTTCCTTTGTATTTGTATCCCCTGTGCCTCATACAGTGTCTGGCAGAGGTTATGTTTAACAAGTTCTTGTTGATTTATGATTGCTTGGAAGATGTTGTTAGACAATAAGGATATCTTCAGCATCACAGGCTATTTGCAAAAATAAAATAAATTTGCGTAAATAAAATAAATTAGAATAAATTCATAGTTTTGTTGCTGGATTGTAAATTGTTATAAGCACTAAGACCATGGCTTACACATCTTTCTATGCTATCTCTCTTCCACAGAAATTAGTGCAGAGCCTTGCATTCTAGTTACTTGAAAGAACATTTGTTGATCTGATTTGTGTGGTTTTCTGCCCTTTGCCAACAGCTTCTAGATAGATGTAATGGCAAGCAAAGTGGGACTTTTTGCTGTTTTTTCTTTTGGAATGCTTCTCAGCACTAAGGCAACTAAGTGCCTTTGATTGAGATTTGCCTTTGAATCAAGAATCTTTGATGATCTGCTTAAGTCACAAGAAAGCCTAAGTCACAGGAGTTTGAGTCACATGATTGTGATGTCCTATGACCCTGAAAAAATGTACATATACCCTGAGGTTAGCATTTTGCTTTGGGGATCACTCACTGGAAGTGTTCATGTAATTTGACCAGACAAGACTCTGGGTGGCCATTAAGGCACTCCCCCCTCCCCAGCTTTGAAAACCTAGATGTTGGTGCTTCTCTCTCTCTCTCTCTGGTAACTACGTATGTATTGCTATGGACGGATGGTTAGAAGCCCTGTCTGCTGATTTGTGTTATTTGCTCTGTTTATATAATTTCTGCTTGTAATTTCTGTTTGTGTTTTCTCTGAAGTTCAAGGTACTAACTTTTCCCCCTGAATGAAGTGGATGATATATGTGTGATTAATTAAAGTTAGATTGTAAACCCCTTAAAGTTGCTTTCTTTAGAAAAGCAGATCAAAGAACCCGTGCTAGCAGCCCTCCTGTGTCCTGGTGTTGTTGGTCTTGTTGTTGGTCTTACACCTCCACAGCAGTTGCTGGCAGCATTGGTGTTATGATAGACTTATTAAATTTTAGAGCTGAAAGGGACCTTAGAGATAATTGGTTCATTTTTTACTCTACACTTGGGTAAACTGAGGCCCAGAGAGTTTAAATGATTCATGCAAGGCATGACAACAAATTGAGGTCAGAGTCAGAACAAGAATCCAGGTCTTTTGTTACCTAGACTCTGACCCTCTAGGGTTCCTTTCATTTTCTTATGCCACTTCCATATAATCTTATTCTTATACCAGCCTTGGGAAGTAGGTTGGGCAAGTGTTAGAAAAAGTAGATAAGGTCACTGAGAAATAAAAGCAATGGGCAAAGATCAGAAGTTCAAGGAGCGGCTCCCTGAAATCAGAATTTCAGGGAGTGGTAAATTACCTCTAAAGAAGATAATAATTATAGCTCACATTTTAAGGCTTTTAAATTATCTGTCTCACAACAATCCCTTGACATAGACAGTGTAAGTATCATTAATTTCATTTTTTGCAGATGAAGAAGCTGAAGATCAGAGAGGCGATATGACAGACATCTGGAGTCACGCACCTACTGAGTATTATGGTCAGGATTTGCACCCAGATCTTTCTTGATTCCAAGGCTAGGATTCTTTCCACCAAGATGTAGAAGGGTGATTAGAGAAGTAAAGGGGTAGCTAGGTAGAGGAAAACCTATTTCAGGGAGACTGCTGGGAAGCAGGGTGTGATTAACCTCTTAAAGGCACATAATTAAAACCAGCGAAGACGAATTTCTCACATGAAGCTGATAAAGCATGCTGCCATGGAGACCGACATTTTGAAATTTCTCTTTGACGTGTGCAAGTGGAGGAGGTAGTCTGGCACATACTGGAAAACAAGTGGGGAACATACTGAACTTGCACTCATGGAAGACCTGGGCTCTTCTCCAATACCTACCACCTTTTTGACATTGAGAGAAACAAAACAAAACAAAACCCTAGCTTCTCTACACTGTAGTGCTTCATCTATAAAACAAGAGAGGTGGACTCGATGGGAGATCCCTCTGAATCATTGATCCTATAAACTCCTCCCTAATTCCTTTCTTAAAGCAATGATCCTTAGAGAGCCTCTACTGTCCCCTTGTCCCTACCCACCAGCCAAGTTTTAGGGAAAGTCAAAAAGAGAAGAATTCCTCCATTAAAAGAATAGTCAGGGAATGGGGAAACCAAGAAATACCAATCCTACTTCTATAATTTATGTGAAGACCAGAGATAACAATTCAAGTCAACAAGCACTTATTGAATCCTACTAAGTACCAAAGAACATAAAAAGATCAAAAAGAAAAAAAAATGTAGTCCATGTCTTTTGGGATCTTATCATGGTATTTTGATGATAAAATACCTATACGAGAAAGCCCAAAATGATTTTGAGGAGGAGAGGGTGCCTACAGGCTTTAAAATTTCCGAACAACTTCATAACGATCTTCTTTTGTTTACCAGGAAACAAAAGGAACACTTAGAAAAACCAAGTAAACATTGTCTGCTTATTTGAGAAAGAACAGGTCAGAGGAGAAAAGGGAAACCTGAGTTCCTTTGTTCAGGGAGAGCTAGATGAGAGAAATCCAGAATAAATAGGGCAGCAGTTTATAGTGAGACTCATCTGAAAAAGGGCCTGGGCTTAAAGGCAGAAGAAAGGCTATAGGAAGCACACCTTGGGCACAGAATTATCTCCTGTATTTCATACCAGCAGTAATCTCCCTTGACATAATAACAAATAAAAATAAAAAAAACTTTAAGATAAAAATGTGTTCATTTACTATTTCACTGATGAGGTCACTGAAAACCTCTATGAGAGCAATTTCCAGGTAGAAAAAAATATCAACATCATGGAAATGAATTCTTTGGCAGAGTCCAAAAGAATAGACATTTTTCTGGAACTGTTTGAATGCTGACCTTCATAGAAGTTGGTGGCTGAGCCAGATACCTCCTAAAGTGTACCACACAGATACCACTCCCTCTAGGATTACTTTCCTCAGTGTCCATTTGCATACTAAGTATAACCCTAAGGGTTTCTGCGGTTTTCTAGCCTTATCTTTCATGAGTCACAACTGCTGTGCTTCCTATTGATTATCAGTCAGATAATTTGCTTTTAGAAAGGGTATTTACTAAGGAGATATAGGAAGGTGTGGAGATTAAAAAGGTTTGAGAGACATAATTTCTGGGTAATTTAACGATTTTATTAATAAGTCTAACATTTTTATTAATAAAAGGATGGTCCTTTGGCTATGTCTTAGACCAAAAGACAATCATGACCAGGGCTCACAGTTTATCTACCCTTTGAAGAGTAGGTGTTCCCCAGGGTGGGAATCAACCTTGATTGGTTAACAACTAATGAGAGAATGGATATTACACGGAGGGGCTGAGAGTGACGTTATGTCACCATTGGACAGAGAGACTATCTCTATACCCAGACCACCCCTAGCCTTGGGCAATCTATGCAAAGAACTTATGCCCCACCCAAGCCTGAGCAGAACACAATAGCTACTCCACCTGGGTAGAGTCTGAACAAGAAAGTTAGTTCAATCTCATTATTAGCAATGTCCTTCAAGAGACTAAACTTAAAATTAAGATTTAAGAAAAAGGGGGAAACTCTAGATTTCTCCAAATCATTGGCTATTAATAATCATTTCTCTCAAAAGACAGTTGTAACTATTCCAGTGCCCCACAATGGAGCCATAATCTCCTCTTGCACAATCAAGACAAATTCATAGTATAAGGGTAATGAGACAGTGTAGGGAAGCTCATCTGGCAAGAGGGTAACTTCTATCTCCTAGTTGTGGTTGTTCAGTTGTTTCAGTGGTGTCTGACCCCATTTGGGGTTTTCTTGGCAAAGATACTGGAGTAGTTTGCAATTTTCTTCTCTAGCTCATTTTACAGATGAGGAAACTGAGGCAAATAGGGTTAAGTGACTTACCCAGGGTCACATAACTAGTAAGTGTCCGAGGCTGGGTTTAAAGCCAGATCTTCCTGACTCCAGGTCTGGTGATTTTCCTATGTACCCTCTAGCAGTCCATCTCCTAGTTATGGGTAGCCTTTTTATCTCTTCATGAAGCACCAATAAAATTCACCAGAAGTGTTTCTCTCTGCTGGGTTCCAAGGGTGGGTGCTTTTATAGAATCCTATAGTTGTATTTTTTTAGTATGTCTAGTTTGTCCTTGGTGTGTTTTTTAGGTGGATGCTGATGGGACCTTCAGGTCTTTCAGTCTTTCAAGTTTTGCAAGGTTGCAACTCAGTTAATTCTGTCACTGACAGAACTACATAGTCTTTTCTCAGTTGTCTTCTGTTTGCTATAGTTATTGGCCTGTCTCTGCTCCCAGCTGGATATGTTGTACCCCACTTGTCCAGTCTCTTGGGTAGCATGATCAATAGGGAGGCAGGAGGAAAAAGGGAATAATTCCCTATCAGGGGCCTGGGATTCTTAGCTCCTCAATTTGGAGTCTTTTCTAACTTGATTGACCTGACTCCAAACTAGCTTATCATTTTTACATGTCCACCAAGAGTCATAATTTGATATTCTTCAAGCAATGACCAGATATTTTCTGTTATCCTGTCACTATTTAATGATTCAAAGCCCCAATTCTTTTGTAGTGACTAAGGACTATTTATGACCAGTTTCTTTTTGATTGATTGACTAATTTAATCAAGATGTCTGGATCTTTTGTGCTTAATGGGAGATAAGGATGGATGCCAACCTTTACGAATGAAAAGCATACTAAATTTGGACCCAAATCCCAGTTCTGTCCTTACTAGACTTACGACTTTATGCAAGGCACTTAGTCCATTTGTGCCTTGAGTTTGACTTTTGTTGAGTTGTTTTTCAGTCATGTCTGACTCTTTGTGACTTCACTGAGGTTTTATTGGCAAAGATAGTAGAATGGTTTTCCAGTTCCCTCTCCTATTCATTTTGTGGATGAGTAAACTAAGGCAAACAGGGTTAAATGACTTGCCTAAGGTCACATAGATAGTAAATATCTGGGGCTAGATTTGAACTCAGGAAATCAGAAAGTCTTCCTGACTTCAGACCTGGCACTCTATCCACTGCTCCATCCACTGTACCACCTAGCTGCCTGGGTTTGAACTAAATGGTGGCTAAATTTCCCTAGCTCTTCAATCCTCTTTTTTGAAAAGGAAATTTAACCATATGCATTGATATATGGAATTCCTTTTCTTGTGAGTTACCTATGCCAGTGAAATGACAGGCCCAGTCTCTATCATTGATATTGTTATTAAATTTCAGTAGTTTTTCCTGAAATATGAAAAAGAGGACTCTTTTCTAGAAAGTCAGTGAGGACATCACCAATGCAAGAAAGTACCCGGTTTGCAACTTTGGAGATTTGTTTCATGGAAGACCATGGGATAATGAATAACCTATTTCCTGATTCTAACAATTAAAGATTGATAGCAGTAACTGACATTTATATAGCATTTTAAGATTTACAGAATAGATTTCTTATAATAGGTCTGTGAGGGAGATGGTATAAGTTATTGACACTCCAATTTTATAGATAATTTAGTTGAGACTTGTTTGCTCAAGATCAGAGTTGTAAAGTAACAAAGTAGGAATTTGAACCATTGTCCTCAACACAATGACAAAGGTGTCTTTGATTGTTTCAACCTAGGGGTGGTGGAGTGGTAGAAAAACACTTGTCCTGCACTTAGAGGAAATCTTGAGTCCATCAAGTATTATCTTGGACAAGTTGTTTAACCTCTGAGTATCAGTTTCCTCATTTGTGAACTGGGGATAATGATACCTAGAGAATAGCATCAAGGTCATGAGTGGCGAAAAAGAGGCACTTCTTCCTCAGGATAAAAATTTGGAGGAGGGAGTAGTATTGTAATGTGTGGCTCCGGAGAGCTTAGTAGATGCAACTGGTAGAAGCCACAGGTAGTGGTATTTTGGCATCATATAAAGAAAATAGAAATGGAAAAAAAAAAGCTTCCTATAGTAGTTTTGATGTGGATACAAAGGCGCCCTAAGGGTTGAGTTGCCCTTTCCCTAGTTTATCCTCCAACCTGAAGATGCCCAGAGTATCCAGATACAAAGGTGCCCTAAGGGTAGAGTTGCTCTTTCCTGGGCTCCCTAAAGTCTCCTCCCCTTATCTTGAAATACCAAACTTCCCCTTATCCTGGACCATGGAATTCCTCATTTCCCACATCTTGGGTCATAAAAATTCCCTTTGTCTCCCCTATCCTGTCCTTATAAAAACAATCCTCTGTCCCTCTGCAAGTGGCTAGTCCTTCTTCCAGGGCTAGCCTGCTGCTTTTGCATCAATAAAGCTCCCAATGGCTACAGAGAAGGTCTAAGTGAATTCTTTCACAGGTGAACCAGCTCTCCCAACTCTGACCTTGTCAGTTTTATTAAAAAGTCATGGTCCTAGGAATAGGTAATTTCCTTCTCACTAGAAGGCTGTAAGTGAGACCTGGATGAGCACTTTGGAAAAGTTTCATAGAAGGGAGTTGTGAACTGGAATGTTTTGAACTAGATTGTTTCTGAGGCTGTTTCCATTTCCTTCCAAATCCTCTGATTTCAATAAACAAAAGAAATTTAAAAAAAAATACCTATACCACTTAACTCACCACGTTTTTGTGGAAGAAAGTGATTTGTAAACCCTGAAGTGCTATATAAAAATGTGAGTTATTATTATACAAAAGTAAGGTACTAGTATTGTTTAGAAGAAACATTTATCACTTTTTAAAAGGCAATGTAAGCCTTAGAAATGCCTGGACCCATGTCACGGGATTGGGAAGAAAGTACTTTGTAAATCTTAAATAGGATTGTGTTGGTAAACAAAATAGACTCAGCACTCAGTTCAACCAAGTGCCCTTGAAGAGTTTGGCCTTGGTTTCCTTGATTAGATTGGGAGTCTTTGGTGACCTCCTTGCCTCAGGGCAGGGCCTAGTTTACATGGGTCTGAGTGGCATGTTTGGGACATCAGAGGCTTTTAGACCACGTGGGTTTAAGTCGCTTCTTTGTGATGATTTTAGGTCATGTGGACGAGTCGCATGTGTGACTCACCCTTGACCCTGAAAAAGATATAAAACCAGGGGTTGGCTTTCTCTTTTTCAGAGCTCTTACCCACAGCAGTGGTGGCCCACGTGACTCTGGACCAGCTCTTGTTATGAGCTCCCGGGCCGAACCTAGACGTTGGTAACTACAAATTGTATTTGGTCTATCTGTCAATGTCTGTAATTTGTTTGTATTTGCTCTGAAGTTCAGGGTGCTGGCTTTTTCCCCTGAACTAAGTGAATGGTATTTGTATGCTGAATTAAAGTAAGCTTGTTAACACCTTAATGTTGCTTTCCTTAGTAAAGCAGATCAAAAGAACCTGGGCTTTTGCACTGTGCTGGGTAATGTGCTTGTTGTTGGGCTTGTCTTGGTCTTTCACTCCCAAAGCAGCTACTAGCCAGATTGTTGAAACAAGGATTTACTTTGGGGTACAAGTGATTGGGAAGAAGTGTGATTGGCATACACCTCTTTCACCAATGGAAGCTCTCTTGAGTTGAGTGGAGACCTGGGACACCATGAGTCTCATGTTGGGTAGAGTAGAGCCACCAAGAGGAGTTTACCTAGAATAGGATGGCATCAGAGTGATGAAGAATCCTTTCCTCTGGTAACTTCCTAATTCATGTAATTATTGTTAACTAGGAATATTGAAGGAGCGAAGTTATCAAATTGTAACAAACTTAAAAATTATGTAATTATTTAAAATGATTATTTTATATTTTGTACTCTTTAATTTTTGTGCCCTGAGAAAAAGCTCTGGCTGCCTCACCCTAATTACAACTTTTCTGTTTTGGCCTAGTTCCTTGAATGAGAGAAGCTGTTTCTGTAAGCTTCAAGATTTTCCCTGTCTATGGGGTTTTAATGACTTTCAATATATAGACCTTATCTAAAAATCACCTTCTTAAGTAAAATATGAGGGAGGCAAGGTGAGAGAACAGTTTCTCTGAAAACAGAGGCCTCACTTCCAGCAATAAGTATGTCAGAGTTTCACTGTCTTTCACTCTGGTCAGCCCATGTCTGGAGTTCTGTGTTCAGTACTGGGCACCAAAGTTTAGGAAGGACATTGCTAACTGTGTTGGTAAGCAAAATGGGCTCCTTAGCACTTAGTTCAACAAGTGCCCTTGAAGAGTTTGGCTTTTGTTTGCTTTGAGTAATTCAGCTATTCATTGAATCTTACTAAGTGCTAAGCCCCAGGCCCAAACCTCTATTAGGTGTAAAACCTATGTGGCTGTGGATTGGCAACTAAGGTGGGGCCCAAGGTGAGGCTATCTCCAGGAAGGGCCTAGTTTACATGTTTGGGACATCAGAGGCTTTTAGACCACGTGGGTTTAAGTCTCTTCTTTGTGATGATTTTAGGTCATGTGGATGAGTCGCATGTGTGACTCACCCTTGACCCTGAAAAAGATATAAAACCAGGGGTTGGCCTTCTCCTCTCTGGAGCTCTTTACTGCAGCTGTGGTGGCGAGT
>CM053622.1:644553130-644596441 GCA_028646595.1 Phalanger gymnotis | reverse complement strand
CTGTCCGTTGATGTTTGTAATTTGCTTGTATTTTGCTCTGAAATTCAGGGTGCTGGCTTTTTCCCCTGAACTAAGTGAATGATATTTGTGTGTTGAATTAAAGTAAGCTTGCCAACCCCTTCACCTTGCTCTCCTTATTAAGGCAGATCAAAAGAACTTGTGTTTTTCCGGCGTGCTGGCAGCTTTCTGGGTGCTGGCTGTGGGTGGATCTTACACCCCCACAGAAGCTGCTAGCCAGATTGTGGAAACACTAACTAAGCTGGAAATAGTGAAGGACCTTGAATTGAACTGAATTGAACTGAAGGGACTAGGGATGAGGAGCTTGGAAAAAGAAAGACTCAGGGAGGACATTTCTAACTTTTTTCAAGTATCTGAAGAGCTCTCAGATGGAAGAGGGATTCCATTTGTTATGTTTGGTCCCAGAGGGGCAGAACTCGGAGAATTTGGCAAAAGTTTCAAAGAAGAAAATTCTGCTTGATGTGAGGAAAACGTTCCTAATGATTAGAATTATCTTAAAGTGGATCGGGAGGCCCTCTTCTCCCCCACTCTCCTGCATTCGACCACTTTTCGGGTGTGTCATAGTGGGAATTCTTTTCCTAGGCACAGATTGAACTCAAGCGGTGCTGAGATCTCTCCTCCTTCTGAAATTCTGTGATTCTGAGCTTTGGACTTTTAATTCCTGGATTCATGTGGAGCAGGTCCCTACCTATTGGTTGCCTTTTTTTAGACTAATGCATTTAACCTGGACATGGCTTCCTTCATAGATCTTGGCCAGGGCTATGCTTTTACTGTTCCTCCCTTTCCCTTCCCTTTTTCTCTTCCTCAGTGCCCTTTACTTGCTGCTGCTCTATGGCATACATGTGACCCACCCCCCCTCAGTCCCATCCCTCCCCACCCCCACAAGTGTAGCTAGAATGAGATTTCTTGTCTCCCAACCATAACAAAACCCAACGCTTGGTTCCAGTAATTGCAGTATTGCTTGCTGCCCTGCAGGTTCTCCAACCAAAGGCTCTGGAACTGCCTGCCCCTCCAGGCTACAGAAGGTCAGGCTTTACAACTTTACAAGTTACACCTGTAACTGTATGGGGCGGTGGGTGGAGATCAATCACAAATTACCTCCACTGCTGCCTCCTCCTCATCCTCTTCCTCCTCCTCCTCTTCCCCACCATTACCATCATCTTCCTCCTCCTCCTCTTGCTGCTGCTAGCTCTTTACGTCACTCCCCCCTTCCTGTTTTCCCTTGGAATGGACCACCCTGATGCCTCTTTTTTGAAGGCTTGGCTTGAGGAAACTCCTGGACTTGCCATGGCCCACAAAGCCAAAGGAAGGAGTCAAGACTGAAAACAACTGCCACATTAATTTGAAGGTGGCAGTGTGTAATATCAATTAAGTTGGGACTTTCTTGCTGTTTTAAAATGATTAAGTGTCTTTGATTGAGTCTTACTAGGTGCTAAGTCCCAGGCCCAAACCCTTATTAGGTGCTAAACCTATGTGGGTGTGAATTGGTAACTGAGGTGGGGCTAACTAAGGGAGGCCTGATTAGATCTTTGCTCCTAAGTTTGCCCCAAACCCCTAATTACTAGGTGCTAAGGGGAGGTGCTAACTCCAGAGCCAATCATAGATAGGAGTCTAAGTTCTGGTCACTCAGATGATGTTTGATAATGTCTGAAACTGTGTAAAAAAGGGAAGATAGAGTCATTTGCTTGGGGCTCTCACTCTTGGCAGTGTGCTGATGTGGAGGCTCTGGGCAGCTATAATTAAGAGCCCTCCAGCTGAACTCAGATGTTGATGCTTTTTGGTAAATATGAATTGTGATTTGGTCTGTTTCTAATGTATCTTTGTATTTGTATTTGCTCTGAAGTTCAGGGTGCTGGCAGTTTCCCCTGAACTAAGTGAATGATGTTTGTATGTTGGATTGAAATAAGATCGTTAGCCCCTTAATGTTGCTTTCCTTAGTAAAGCAGATCAAAAGAACCAATGCTGGCAGTGTTCTTGTTGTTGGGCTTGTGTTGGTTTTTCACCCCCACAGGCAGCTGCTAGCCAGATTGTTGAAACACAGGGCAAGGTAGTTCGGTGGTGCAATTTAAGATTAAGAGGCACACAACACTTAGTAAAATAATGAAAGCCTATTGTGAAAAACAGGGTTTGCCAACAAAGCAGATCAGATTCCGATTTGATGGGCAACCAATCAACGAAACAGACACATCTGTGCACTTGGAAATGGAAGCTGAAGATAAATTGATGTATTCCAGCAGCAGACAGGAGGTGTTTACTAAAGAGAGAACCTGCATCTCAACTCCAGAGCTGTGCTCCCAAGGAAAACAAGGCTTTCACAGAAAACCAAGATTTGGTTCAACCACATTCTGACTACGGCAGTATAGTCGGCTCTCTTCTTTGATTCCCCCGCCCCTTCCTTTATTGTATGTAAAGTAATTGTGTATGTGCCTTGGTTTTGTTTTTGTTTTTGACTAAATGGCTGGGTGGTATGTTTTGATCAACATCAAATGGAGATGGGGAGGGGAAAAAAACAAACTGGTTCTGTGAAAAATATTCCTTTTCTCCATTAGTGGCATGCTCATTCAACTTTTATCTTTAACTTATTCCAGTAAGTTATTTTGCTCTTAATGTTTTACCACAGCAATAGAGACAAAAAAACCATAAAATCCTTGCAGACCTTGTTTGATAGGATAATTTCAATGTTTTTCTTATGTCACTGTAAAACTAAGAACGATTTTATAACTTATTTGTATGTATCTGTTACATGTAGGGCAATCTCTGTCTCTGAGTAGGGATAAACTACTATAAATAAATTGATCCTAGATAGTTTTCCCTTCAAGTCAAACATCTTGTTGTTTAAATAAGCTTCTTGTTTAAAAAAAAAAAGAGAACACATGATTTTAGAAGCCAGCAGCACAGTGAATTCCCCAAGTTGTTTTAGCCTAGAAAGGCAGAATAGCTACTAGGGTGGCTGGCAAAAACAAATTGATTACAGAGTTTCATTCCCCTGGAGGCTTCCTATAACTCAAACCATAGTGTTCTGTTTAATGTCTCATTTTTCATGAAAGGTCATCTGACTAGGTCACTCCACCTTACAGAAGTAGCACCTTTCTGAAAGCTGCAGGGGCTCCTCTGGGAGGCAGAGGAGGCTTATGATGCCCGCTTACATTCTATTTTGCCAGCCTAGGCAGGGGTGAGAGACTGTGGTGTTACATACCAACCAAGATATGTCTTGGGATGCACCTGCCCTGGTTATCACTTAAAAAAAAAAGATGACATTATAAGTTTATTGTTGACTGTGAGTACAACCGATTAAAATTGCTCTCGCATACTAGCTGTTGCAGGGGTAGCTTCTGTGCCTATATCTTTGGGGGTAGACTGGTTATCTAGTGTCTAAGTTGGCCTCTGAGTTATTATCCTGCAGGTTATGATCACCCCCAATATAGCCCTCCAAGAGTTAATAGTTATCTGGTTGCATCAATCTAGAAGCACGGCTAATTCCCTGAAAGGTCGAAGAGGAGAATGCTGGAAGATTTCCATCCTGACCAACAGATGTCCATCTTTAGTGTCCATGTTTCCTTTGTAACCCCGAAGGGCATTCTACTTCAATTTCAACGCATATGGACTCCATAACAATTTGTCAGTCATTTCCTCTGAGTCTCTAGAGGCATCCAGAGGATGCACTGGATAAAATGTCGGAGCTGGTCAAGAAGAGTTGTATTCAGATCCTGTCCACAGTGCCCTGGGGTTGACTTGGGTCACTCTCTTGGTAGTTTAAGTCTCATATTGAAGTGAAATGAGTTAGTAAGTCATTCAACAGTTAACAAAAGGAGGTCTGCTTAAAGATGGCAGTGGAAGGATGTTCAACAAGACTGCTTAGGGAGGACACCACACTCATTCAGTTGAGCACGTAGCTTTCTATTCTTAGTTATGCTATTTGTCCACAGTAAGCTACGTCAACATCCTGAGTAAGTTCCCTGGGCCAATTAAGTCTCAAGGAGAGTTTCAATACCTTTCAAGAAGAACTAACCTAAGATGTGGGGGGAAAGGCCCTAGGACAAGTTAGCCCATCCTACATGCAAGAGTCCTAGGAAATACTGCTCCTGTGACACTGCCGTAGACACCTACTAGTTGTGCCCCTTTCTCTTAAGTTATAGTCATCTCTCATTCTCAGTTTCCTCTTCTGTAGAATGGGGATAATAATAGTAATAGCACCTACCCTAAGAATTATTGGGAGGATTAAATCAGATGAGATAATATATGTAAACTGTTTTGCAAATCTTAAAGTGCTATTCAAGTGTTTCTATAACTTAGTAATCATGGAGCATACTTTATAACTGTTTCCTATGTATTGGTCAAAAAGGTTGCTTCCAGGTTTTTACAATTACAAGTAATTATGCCATAAAAATATTTGAGCAGATGGCTTTTTTTAAGATGATACTTCCAGGGTTTCCTTCCTCCCTTCCTCCCTTCCTTCCTTCCTTCCTTCCTTCCTTCCTTCCTTCCTTCCTTCCTTCCTTCCTTCCTTCCTTCTTTCCTTCCTTCCTTCCTTCCTTCCTTCCTATATTAGTCTATTTGCTTTCCTATAGATGTTGGGTCTGTCACCTGTGTGCCTGTTTGACAGATAACACACAGGAGGCACTGGAGTTTTTGGACTCCAGTCTCTTAACAGGTTCCCTCTTGGTCTGGTCAGACAGGAAGGACAGGAAGACTGCTTCAGAGGGGTTAATAGTTTTACTGTATCCTAGTCTAGTCTTCTCAGAAGGGTTGCTGATAATGGGAGCACCAACTCCTACAGCATTCCCAAACAGCCTTTCTCATGGGGTGGGCAAGAAGGGGGGGCAACTACCCCTATGTTTTGCTGGGGTCAATCAAGACAGGCACAGCTCGTGCACTGCCCTAAATTCCCTCAAGCCTCAATGGGGGCTGGTTAAGGCAGGTACATGCATTCCTCTATGCATTACCCAAATCCCATATGGGTTCCCCCATGAGTTCCCCTATGGATTCCTTGTGGTTTCCCCACTCACTGATGCGTGTCCATTTGCTTTATAGGGCAACAGACAAAGAAGGCATCTTGCCAACAATAGCCTCACAGGTTAACTTTAGCAATATCGTCATTCTGCTGAAGCCTAGTAAATACCACATTATGTCACCCTCATGTCTCATGGCACAGTCACAATAAGACTGTCTGTCACTAGGATTCTAGGAATCATCATCTAGGATCCTTGGGGCTATTCTGGGAGTTATTATCCAACACCTGGAAACTAGGTATTGCCATGGCCATGGATCCTGAGAAATTGAACTCTGAAAAGGCTAACAAAATCCTCCTTACTTCCAGTACCTTTGCACTGACTGTCTCCCCTGCCTGGAATGCATTCCTTCCTCACTTCCCCCTCTTAGAATCCTACTTTTACTTTAAGACTCAGATCAAGCATTGCCTTCTACCCAAAGCTGTTTCTCAATTTCCTAGTTTCCAGTGGACTCTCCTCCAAGACTACCTTGACATTCCTTTTGTATATATTATACATCCACTAAAATAGGCACTTTCTGTCTCCCTGTAATATCAATTAAGTTGGGTGTCTTCGATTGAGTCTTATTAGGTGCTAAACCCCAGGCTCAAACCCCTTTCTGCTAGGTGCTAAGCCTATGTAGGCGTGAAGCCCTCAGGGTCCTAAGGGGAGTTGCTAAGACCAGAGCCAATAGTGGGAGCCTGAGTTCTGGTCACTGGGATGACGTTTGATGACGGCTAAAGAGTGTATAAAAAGAGAAAACAGAGCTATCTGCTGGGGGGCTCTCACTCTTGGAGGTGTGTTGATGTGAGGACTCCGGGAAGCTGTAGTTAAGTGCCCTCCAGCTTTGTTAAACTCTGGTAACTATGCATTGAGATTTGAATCAGACAAGGTCGGTCGGTCTGTTGATGTTTGTAATTTGTTTGTATTTGCTCTGAAGTTCAGGGTGCTGCCTTTTCCCTCAAACTAAGTGCATGATATTTATATGCTGGATTAAAGTAAGATTGTTAACCCCTTAATGTTGCTTTCCATAGTAAAGCAGATCAAAAGAACCTGTGCTGGCAGCTTTCTGTGTGCTGGTTGTTGGCGGGTCTTATACCCCTTACGGCAGCTGCTAGCCAGATTGTTGCAACACTCCCTTATTAGAATACATAGTCTCTGAGGGCAGGAAATGTTTGTCTTTGAATTCTCAGTGTTTAGCAAACCACCTGGCACATTCTAGACATTTAAGTCAGGAATTTTTTTTCCTGCAACAAATATTCATAAGGCTGGGAATAAGGAGAGAGTTGAGGAGGATGCTCTTACCTCCTTCACTTGACTTTTGCTCTGGCTGAAGATCACATACATGCTAAGCCAAAGAGGATCTTGAGAGTAAAATGAACGTCATAGTTATCTGTATGGCTTATTTGGGTATTCTGGGAATACTTGGAGGCTAGAGTGGTGGACAGGACAATGGAGGGTCTTTCTTAGATGTATCCACACTCTATAGAGCAACAGCTTTTTCAAATCCAGCTCTAGCAAAAAACCAAAGCACAGGTGAGTCATGTGCCTGAAAGGACTTCTGGTCACACCAATGGTTTTTTTTTCCAGTTAACATTTTTTCCCTTTAAAACAGCATCCCCATCAATTCAAAATAACAAAAGACTCTAGCATAGGCGTGAAAATCAGAAAATTGGGATGACTCAGTGTTTTCCTGCCCTGAAAAAGGACATTGTAATTTTTTCTTATTTCATTATTTCAGATTCTTTAGAATACTGTGTTCCCTTTGTGAGAGTACCACAGCTAATTTGGGTGGGGAGAAGATATTTATTCATCTCTATAAAACAGTCACTTTCCCCCCCTTAATTGCTTCTGAGTTTTCAGAAGCCCTTTTTGATTTCATACACCGTTTGGCTGCTTGACAGAGAAACTATTTTAATCTTGACTCTTTTGTGTGAGTTAAGAGAAGTAATTATTGAGTGTAAATGAATTTTTCTGAGCATTTTAATTTTGTTAGAGCACAATAATTTAATCGATATATCACCTACCAGAATGTTTGCTGCAATTTACAGAGTGAAAGATAGAGGTTTAACAATTCAGAAATGAAAATCAGAACAACACCATAAATAAAGGTGTAGACTGACTACCCCATAAATAGCTGTAATAGGTTCTTGCACCATAGGTGGGCGGACACCACCCTGGGAGCAAGTTAATGAAAAGTTAAGGAGACATTGCTGAGGCCCTTATATTTGATTTACCCCGACAGTGTGCTCACCAAGAAGGTCTTGTTTCTGGAGTTTTGTTTTCTTACCTTATTTTTATCTTTAGAAGAGCAGAATGATAATACATTGCTCAGTAGGCCGCTATATTTTAGCTCATCCTTCATATCCGAAGATGCTTCTGCAACTTCATTAAGTCAATGGCTTTCTGTTGCCTCTAGAATAAAGTAGAAACTCCTTATGACATTTAATGCCCTTCCCAACCTAGCTGCAGCCTACTTTTCCAGGTTTATTGCTTATCAGGTCCCCTTGTGCACTCTGTGCTCTAGCCACACTAGCCTACTTGTTCTTCCTCATCCCACCCCCTTCTCTGAGCCTTTGCTTAGGTTGGCCCTCGAGCCTGGAACGTACACCCTCCTCATCTCTGCCTCTTAGGATCCCTACCTTCCTTAAAGGCTCAGCTCGGGTACCACCTGGTGCCTTTTCTGATCTTCCTAATTGTCAATATTCTCTTCCTCTTCAGATGTTGATGTCTATACTCATCCATCTACAGGTTACTTACCCTCGGTAGAATAAGAGCTAGCATTTATATAATGCTTTAAGGTATGTAAGTTACTTTACAAATATTATTTCATTTTATCTTCACAACAACCTTGGGAGGCAGGAGGCATTTTTATCCCTATCTTACAGATGAGGAAACTCAGGCAGACAGAGTTTAAGTGCCTTGTCCAGGATCACTCAGCTAGTAAATGTCTTGAATTCAGGCTTCCTGACCTTAACTCCAGAGTTCTATGCACTGCTGACTGGTTTTCATTTTGCTTTTTTTTTAAAAAAAAATCTCCAGCTTCTATTATAGTTATTTGCACAAAATAACCACCTAAAAACACTCATTAGATTGGAATAGATGAACAGCACACTGCTTTCTACCTTGGAGACAAAGGTAGTTCTTGAGCTCTGGGAATTGGATTTCTGGAAATTAGCACACACTTTTGATAACAATTCAGGCAATTATAGCCTTCAGGCAATACGCAAATTAAATTTAGGATGAAATAATAGTAATTACATTTATATGGCATTTTATGTTTCTATAACTTCACATGTGTAGTAAGTATGCTCTGGCCTTACTCTGTGAGACAGGCCTGCCACAACTTCTCCTCAGAATTCCAGGAGTAACTTGAGAGATTTGGGAGATATCTTTTCTCTAACCACTGACTCATGATTTTACCCAACAGGGTTTTTCCCCTACTGTTAAGTCTTAGTGGGTGAGTGACTAGTACTCCATTTCCATTTAACCAAGATTGAGTTGACATTAAATAGCTTTTACAAAGTAATATTTACCTTAATGATATAACAAGAAAAAAGTTCAAACATTTCCTTCCATGATGCAGTGGTTCTGTGATCTCATTGATGGAAATTATACAAATTTCAACCCATCCACACTTCCAAATATACAGATTTTAAGCCATACAATACACACCTTCTTATCCTTTGCAGCCCTTGTCCATGTTCTTCCATAAATCTGCCACAGGAGAGCCTGTCAATGTTCTAGGGACCTTCTTTTATGTCTCTTGATATTACATAGGTACTAGTGGAACACATGGACGACTATCCTTCCTTTATTACCTCTCATCCTTGTTATATGACCAGGCCAACTATTTTCTGGTCCTTTTCAAGTTTCTGACAATTTCTTTCCAATTTCATCCTTTAAATACTCTCTGAATGAGCTGATGGGCCTCTCACCAAGCTCTTTGTAAGCTTTTCTTTTTCCGTATTTCCTCCCAGTAGAATAGAAATTCCTTGAAGATAGGGATGACTTCACTTTTGAAGCCCTAGCATCTAGCACAGTGCCAGGCACATAGTAAATACTTAATAAATATTTATTGATTGATTCTCACTGTCTTATAAGGTAGTGTTGCTCATAGTCTTCCAGTATCCTCCATAAGATTTTAGAAATATGTTTATATTCTATACCAGTGTTATTCTTAGCTATATTATTTCTTTGCTTGGCAAAGAAATTGAACATTTGTTGGATGAAGTGGTTTCTAGGTTCTTTGGGCTTTCTCATTGTGCCGTTTAAAAAGAAACCGCTGGTTAAAATTCTTTAGGAAATGCTGATAGTCTTTGGTGATTTCTATTTCTTTATCTATTTTCCATTTTGGACATGAATGCTCATTTGAACAAGACAGGTTACAGCTGATTTAATTGCATGCCATATGTGGTATTCCAGGAATTATCTTAAATATTCCACAGCTGGCAAGAAACAATGAGGAACTGCCCCCCTCCCCCGTCATTCCAGGGAGATGATTTCAGATGAAGGAGTGGAGCCTTGGATATCTTGCATCCATTCTTTTTTGTCCACTCATACAGCCACTGTCATATTTCAGGCGCTCATCACCCCTTGCCTGGATTCTTATAAGAGCCTCCTAACTGGTCAAATATAGAATCTTCTGTTTGGCTTTGAAATCCCTTTATTACCTGGCCCCTTCCTACCTTTCCAGGCTTCTTACAACTTACCATCCTCCAGGTACTCTCCCATCCAGTGGCACTGGCTCCTCACACATGACAGTCCATCTTCCCCACTCCATCTCTCCTCTCATCTTGACTTCCCTGGTTTTCTTCAGCTCAGCTAAATCTTACCCTCTGCGAGAAGCCACTCCCAGTTCCTCCTAATGCTACTGCTTTTCCTCTGGTATGACTTTGCCCTCTATTTATCTTGTAGGTACATAATTGTTTGTACGTTGTCTCCCTGTTAGATTGTGAACTTCTTGGAAGCAGAGACTGCTTTTGCTTTTCTTTGTATTCCCGGTGTGTAACACACTGCCTGACACACAGTAGGTGCTTGATAAGTGCTTCTTGACTTCACTTGACTTGGTTTCCCCACCTAAAGTCTCCCCTCCTCTCCAATCTGTCATCCACACAAACTGATTTTCCTAAAGTGCAGGTCTAACAACATCACTCCCCTACTTTTATTCTCTAGTACCGATAGGACCAAATTATGAACGCCTGGCATTTAAAGTCCTTCTCAATTAGGCCCCAACCTACCTTTGCAGCTTTATTACACGTTCTTTCCTTCCACTCACCTGGTGGCCAAGCCAGGCTGGCCTTCTTGCTGTCCCTAATACATAGCTTTCCCACTCTTGTCTTCCAGGCTTAGCTCAAGTTCCCCTTCTACCTGAGGCCTTAAACTGAACCTAGCAATCATCTTCATTTTGGTCTTTTTGCTAGAGGGACACATTTCGACAGTGTTTGCTGAGTACCTGCTTTATATTCAGAACTGCTTTAGGTGCTTGGAAGGTATAATATATATATATATACATATACATATATGTGTATGTATATATATATATACATATATATACATATTTATTACATGATCCTTCAGCTCAAGGATCCTTGGAGAATCCAAGAATAACACATGTTTAACAATAAGGGAACAACTGGAGGTAACATGAAAAAATACCAAATTGAACAAGGTATGTCACAAACAAAAGTGCTGGAGAGGATTGGGAAGAGTTGGCTATAGAATAATATACTGGGCAGTCCTCAAAGAGGACAGAGATCTTGAGAAAGGCCATAGAGTAGGGGTTCTTAACGTGAGGTCCAGGGACCCTCAACAGGCCTGTGGGTCGATGTCGGCGGTGGTGGTAGTAGTCTGTAAACTTAGATGGGAAAAATGGCATCTTTTTCAATATAATTCATTTCATTTGCAATCCTACATATTTTACTTTATTCACTTAGACACATTATTTTGAGGAGTCCTGGGCTTTACCAGATTGCCAAAGGCAATCCATGACACAACAAAAGGTTAAGGACTCTTGCCTTAGAGGTAGAGAAAAAGAGGAAGGTTTAGACAAAGGGCAGCTAAATGCAGTAGACAGAGTGCCAGCCAGGAGGATCTGAGTTCAAATATGACCTCAAACACTTACTAGCTGTGTGACCCTGGGCAAATCACTTAACCCTGTTTGCTTCATTTCCTCATCTATCAAATGAACTGGAGAAGGAGATGGCCAACCACTCTAGTATCTCTGCCAAGAAAACCCCAAATGGGGTCACAGAGAGTTGGTCATGACTGAAACAATTCAACAACATTTTAGACAAAGAGATCAATAGAAGCAAATCCTAATTTTATAATTGCAAACGGTTATAGTTATATTCATGTAGTATCATGGCTTTGAGATGTCTCATATTTTTATGGTTGTCAACATATTATTTTAATCTTTTTTTCTGGGAACTGGAGACAACTATTATTAACATAAACAATACTATGGTTATCCTTCTCAGGGAATTCTGCCCACTATTGGATGCATCTTTCGGCAAATGTTCAGTCCTGCTTATAATGAGCTCTGAGGACGTAGAAAACTTCCACAAAGGGCCTGAGATCTACCCACCACTGGTTGAAAGTTAAAAGGTACATACATTCTCTCTTGAGAAAACCCAAATCATTAACAAAAACAGTTAAAGCAGATTCAATTGGGGGTTGAGAGTGGCAGGATGTAGCATTACACGATCATTTTCCACTTTACGCTAAGCTTTCTGCCGCGATGAATTTACATAGAAAACACCCCTGTACCAATGGTACTTATAACCTTTTTGTGTATGGGAGCCCTTTGGCAGCCTGATGAAGCCTATGAACTCATTCAGAATAATATTTTTAAGTGCATAAAATAAAATATGTAACATTACAAAGGAAACCTAGTATATTGAAATATAATTATCAAAACATTAAATTTGTTATTTACTAGTATGTCTAGCAGTAGGTATGACAAATATAATAATTTTAAAGTAGTTATGAGCATAAACAATATTTTGACATTTCTGCAATGACTGTAATATGATATAAATGTGTCTGTTTTCTATTGGTAACAAAGTCACAGGTACTGTTAATACTGGGATGGTTTGTGGCCTCCATTCATAATTGAAACAAATGCTAAATTTCAGTTAGAAGTTAATGAAATTAAAGATGTAACTTTTTTTCTATCCCAGTTCATGGACCCTTCTGGAAATCTGTCCATTGAACCCCAAGAGGTTAAGAGTCCCCCCGCTCTAGAGCTTTTAAGTTTAATTGAATTGGTTAAAAAGAGATGAACAAATAGCTTTGCAGAAATGCATTTATTATGGAAATCAAAGTAGACCTTTATTAACAAAACACAGCCGTCTTAGCAAGGTAACATCAATCTGTCCTTCCTAGCTGCCTCTGAAGTGAAACTTGGAATATCATTTCATGGGATCAGCTGTCAATAAGCATGGGAAATGTAAGCTAACAGTGGGGAGGTAGGTTTAGTTCTCTCTATCAAAGGCCTGGTCAGCTTTTCTACTGGATCTGATAATTTAGGTAGATGTGCAGGTTGTGAGTAGTATAATGAATACCTCAATATAGTAATGATAAAACAGCATGGCGAAGTGGGACGAATATGAGAATCAGAAAGCTTGGATTTGAATCAGAGATCTGTCATTTACTACTTCTGCGATCTTGGATTCTAGTGGGGTACCACTGGGCCCCTCAGCCTATCATCAGTGATTTGAATGATCTCACAGAAGGCATGCTCATCGAATGTGTAGATGACATGAAACTGGGAGTGATAACTAAACTGGTAGACAACTAAACCAGCATCCACCTTCACAGGCTAATAGAATGGATTAAGAAATAAATGTAAAATCCAGCCCTTAATATTCCCAAGTCAAATGTCTAAGTGCAAGACAGGAGAAATAGGAGTAGAAACAATTCACAAAGAAGAGAATTGAGATTTTTAGTAGACTGCAAACATGATATAAATGAACAATATGACATATACACTAAAAAAGCTGACTCAATCTTGTTTAGTTGATTAGTCATGTCTGACTGTATGTGACCCCATTTAGGGTTTTCTTGGCAAAGATACTGGAGTGCTTTGCCATTTCCTTCTTCAGCTCATTTTACAGATGAGGAAACTGAGGCAAACAGGGTTAAGTGACTTGCCCAGGGTCACACTTCATTAACTATCCGAGGCTGGGTTCAGGTCCTCCTGACTCCAGGGCCAACATTTCATCCACTGTTCCATCTAGCTGCCACAGTCTTAGGATTCATGTAAAGAAGCATGGTGCTGAGAATAAGGAAGGTGATAGTCTTGTCCTACTCTTCTTCTAATCAGACCATACCTATAGTCTTGTGTTTGATAGCACATTTTAGGAAAATCTTGTTAAACTGGAGATCCTCCAGAGAAGAGTAATTAGGATAGTGAGAAGACTCAAAATCTTGCCATCTGAGGAAACTCACGATACTTAGCCAGGACAAGAAAAGGCTTGTGGGAGTAGGAGTCATGATGCATTTCGCTGAGTATTTGAAGGGCTGTCATACTGAAAATGTATTAAGCTTGTTGTTTGACCACAGAGCACAAAACTAGGAAAAATTGGGGGAAGTTGAAGACAGGAAGATTTAGTTTAAATGTAAAATAAGTAAACCTCTCTAAGAATTGTAATTATTTAAAAATGGAATGGATCCTTCTTTCAAAGTTAGGCAGGGTGATCAATAATATTATATAAGGGATTTCTATGTTATGAAATTAACACTATACTGTCACACATGCCCCGTATCCCAGATCATCTACATGACAAATTTTCAGACAGGGGCCAGTTAGGTTTTGTTAATTGCGAAATAAATAGATAGCCAGGGATTTCTGCAATACAGGGGGTGGCATGTAAGCCTCTGGAAAGATTTTTTTTTTAAAGTCAGTTAGGAGCCTGTCTCAAATTCTGTTTTATTTCAAATAAAATTCAAATTAGTGATAAAAATCCTTAAGAAGTCAATTCTAAACAAGCAAGCTATCTTGGGGGTAAATTTAATGGCTTGGGTGAAGAGTTTATTATGTCACTTCACTTTTTTTTCTTTGATACATTTTGTTTCAAAACAACAGATACTTCCCAGTGAATACCTATAAGCTCATTCCTTCAAGGAAATCCTCTGAAAACAGTTAAGCAAATCTATGTGATTACAACCGAGACTATATATCACTTTGCATTTATGTCGTTTACTTACAGTTTACAGAAAGGTTCTATCCTTTAACTTTGATAGTATAACACCATCATCTATCTTATTTGAGTTGAATTTTATTGCTTTGTAGTTTTGTATTTATTGTGTTCATTGCCCACATTATTCTCCTGGTGCTGCTTTCTTCATTCTACAGCATTTCATGCAAGTTTTCTCTGGATTTTTTAATGTTTGTCATTCTTTTATGGTAGAATGGTATTTCATTATTTTCATATGCCTTAGTTCAACTATTCCAACTGTGTGGGCACGTATTTTGTTCCTAGCTTTTTTGTGTAATAGTCCTGGGCATAGGAGTGGGATAATAGGGAAGAAAAACAGATTCTCTTTTCCCCATGAGGATTCTGGGGGCAGCTAGATGGTGCAGTGGATAGAATGCCTGTCCTCCAGTCAGGAGGACCCGAGTTCAAATTTAGTCTTAGGCATTTTTTAGCTAGGTGACCCTGGGCAAATCACTTAACCCTGTTTGTCTCGGTTTCCTTATCTCTAAAATGAGCTGGAGAAGGAAACAGCAAACTACTCCACTGTTTTTGCCAAGAAAACTCCATATGGGGTCACAAAGAGTCAGACAAAACTCAACAACTATATTCTTGTAGCTATTAACTACTGATTCCCAGAACATTCTCCCTCCTTTCTCAATTAGCTTTGCCTGACTTGCTGTTTTCCTTTTTCAACCTAACTCCTTCCCTCCTTTTAGAAGACTTCAATATACACATTTAAGTTCCCTCAAAGACCCCAACTTCCCTGTTCTTCAGTCTACTCAAATCTCATGACCAACTCCCCCGCTGCACTTCAGCCACATACAGGAACGACCAGACTCCTGATCTTGCCATCATCCACAAGTTTCCCACCTCCATGTATAGGATCTCTATTGAGTTCTTTATCATCATTTTTTATCTAGCAATTGTTTCCATGTAAAATCATCCTTCCTCAGTTGCATATATGCTTCAGGATGTTGAACGTTAGATTACTGTATGCATTTGCTTCCAGGTGTTGATTCTCTAAAATATTCCATTGAAAAATTTTCTAGGTTTTTTAAAATTAAGTGCCAGTGAGGTTTGATGGTCAGTGTTTTATAATATTGCTGCTTTTTAACCTATAATTTGTAAATCTATGCTACTAAGATCATAGACCTTGGAGGAAAAGATCAGTGGGATACTATAGAAACCTTCTGCTATCTTCTATTTTGTTTTTTTGGAATCCTTTCAGTATGTAGACCCTCATGGGTCCCCTCATCTTCTCCAAAAAAACAAACATTCCAGAGAGTGTGCCACTCATGTCTATCCCATATGAGGAAGTGTGTTAGGTTTTGCTAGGCCTTCAGGAATTTCTAGGTGATTATTGTCAATGATGATGGGAATGCATGGGTGTTAAAGTCAGACTTTCAAAGGATATGGCATGCCAGGAAACCATGGTGTCCTAGAAATCAGGAGACCTGGATTCTACTGAGCAGCTTGGTCACAAATTGATTGTATGACCTTGGACAAATCTCTTCCCTTCTATGGGCCTCAGTCCTCTTATCTATAGAAGTGAGGGTTGCATTACATGACTTGAAAGTCCCCTCTACTAATCCTTTTAATTCTGCAGATGTGTTTCTTCCCCCTTCCCCTACCCCCTCCATTTTTGACCCAAGGCCTGGCTGAAACAGCATATCATGTGTCAGATTATAGGAGAGGAGCTCCACCCCTGAGAGCAAAATTAAAAGAAAGAAATAATTGCTATCCTTCACTTTTCAGTCTGGAGATATTGAGACCATTGGGACAAACACAAAACAGAGACATCTGCTGTTGGCAGGCATGTGTTAAGGACTGAATTAACTGAATACATGATTGTTTTAAGCAAATAATCACCTGGGATGCTGAATTGATTTTTTTTTTGTACCCTGTAATTTAGTGCCTACTGATTTAAGTATCTGGTTGTTAGAGAAAATCTCATTACTGTTTGGCAAACTATTTCAAACTGAATTGATTGGCCATGAAATGAATGTAAGTGGTTTGCATATTTTTTGTTTTAATATTTTAAAAGGCATTGAAAGCTTTCCATATGGGTCTGAGTTAATATCCTAATACAGTAACTTACCAACATACATCAAAGTAATCTTTACCTATTCTTACCTCTGTTCTCTTTTTCCTTTTTATTTTCTGAGTTCTTGCCGCTTATCCCAGATTGTTCATCTATAGCTCTCACTGAAACCCATCTGGAAAGATGGATTGTGGCAATTACCAGGTGAGCCTCAATGCCTATCTTAACAATTCCAGAGATCTCTCCTTTTCAGGGCTGGCCAGTTTAATTGCAACAGATAGCAGGCCTTCACTATATTTTTGAAAGATGCATTAAAGACCTCTCTGTGGTGTGAAATTTGAATGGAAAGGCAGAATACCTATCATATGGCTGTAGTGATGATAATCACTAAAATTTGGAGACTTTCTTTGGAGCACTGGGGCTTACGCTTGTGCTTCTATAAATTATAATTGTACTTATTTCAAAATCTTTTGAAGACAAAAATTTCCAGAATGGCCACTTTGCCAGTACCCCTGGGACTGGAAAATACTTGCTGAAACGGGAAGCAGAAAACACACACAGATCTACCAGGTCAACTATTCTGATTTTCTCTCTTGAATCTATTGGTTGGGTATTGGTAGATAGCTACTCTACCATTATCTATGTCCAATGATCCCATATCCCATGTCCATGTCATTACCTTCAAAACAATCCTTAGAGCTAGGAGTCTAAATATTATTGTCCTCATTTATCCTTCTACACCAAACTTGCTGATATTTCAGTGGATATTATCTTAATAGTACTCAGAAAGTGACAAACATCTTTACCTGATTATTAGAGTTCACCTTTAAGATGGTGATGAATCCACAGGTGTGAAATAATGCCGTATTAGGTGGGGGGCGGTTAATGTGAGGGGAAGGGAGCAGGGAGACGCCAACATGGAAGATCATGGAGAATAGCACCACTGGTAAACATATAATACCCAGTAAAGTGCGATTGGAGTTTTTCTGCATAAATATCCTGGGAGAACATTTGTGCTACCACTGACACTTGCCAGCATGTTTCTAATACACACTTCAAATTCAATCTGTTCCATTGAGAGTTAACAAACTCTATTTCCCCAGCTGTTTTTAAGTGTCCAAATGCAGTCATCCTTCTAAAAGCAACACACAGTCTGCATTTAGAGAACTAAGAAGCTAAGCATTATTTCCTGAGGTTTAATTCAGCATATAGCTTATGACCAAAATGTATTATTTCCCAGTCACTTCATTCATCAGTCAACTCATGACAGTAGTCTGATGGGCTGCTAGTGGGTACCAGCTTTGCTTTCATAGTTTATTCCATTCAGTGAGCATCTGAAGAGCTTCCTAGGTGCAAGGCACTTTGGCAGGCTCTGAGGATATGAGGACAAAGATAAAAATAGCCCCCGACCTCAAGAAGTTTACACTCTTTGGAGGACATATAATACGGATGAAGATAAATAAATACAGTATGATTTAGAGAGAGAGAGAGAGAGAACACAAACAGTGAGGGAATCAGAAAAATTTTCCTACAGCAGGTGGCAGGAGGGAGGGCATTCTAGGCAGGGGGAAAATCTGGGCAGAGGTATGCAACGAAGCAATGGCCATTTCTTTGACTCATGCAATTGCTACAAGTTGGACATCCCTTGATGGAATTGTGTTCTCTACTCCTGTGGATTTGAGAACATAATAGGGACTCTCTATGAGCAGGCACAGGTGCTGAACATGTTACAAATTGTCGAGAAGGGACAATCAATAGCTCCTCAAACCTTGGGATTTTCCTGCCTCTCCTTTGTATTGGTATTATATAGGCAGGACCTACACTAAATGCCCAGATACTCACGTGTGGATCTGTGGTCCCATCATGTGAAGTGTCTTCCAAAGAAATAGCTCAAAACCCATTCATCACTGCCCAGGCTGTGAGACTCTTTTATATAAGTTCACCACTGGAGGCCCACTCAACATGCCCTTGACATAACATGGTGAAAGTACCAGTGGAGCTGACTGGCTGTCCTCCTGTCATCCTTTTCCCTCACCACACAAATAACTCATCTTTTCTTCCTATTGCACAGTTCCTTGATGACATCTTTTATTCCTGTTTGGTCATGTGTTGTAGCCTGATCACACTCATTAATTACATTTCCATTGCCTTTTGTGTGATGTTCATTTTTAAACATTTGGAGATTTTTGTATTCCATGTCTTGTTACCATACAGCAATACTGGTGGAATATTGATGTTAAAATGATACAGCTTTTCTTTCATGAGATGCTTAGGGTTCTTAAAGGCACTTAGCAATTTCCTAAAGGCAAACCCGTTTGTCTTCCTCTTTTTTCAACTCTGGGTCCAGCTTCGTACTATCTGTCCAACACAAATATACTTGATGGACAAACTCTATTGTGTGTTCATCCAAAAGCATGATGAGCCTTCATCTGCTTGGTATTTTCTGTGTAGATGGTTAAGCTCAACTACATGGGTGATTACAAATTTCTCCTACAAGGCTCTTTAGTGTTCTGAGACTTGATAAACAGTGTTTGTCATCTTCAAACAGGCATATTTATAGGGAATTTGCTATCTGCAAGGACTCTCTCTTCAACTTGTAACTTGTCTTTCCATCACAGAGGGAAGCACTTTATGCAAGTATCATGTTTAGATGAAGATTTAGTACCAACTTCCCAAGAGAGTTTTCCCAAGAGAAGTTCTTATTGCCACTCATTTAAATCTTTCTATTAATATAAAATGGTTACTATTTTTAGATATATATGAAATGAATACTTTTATATGTATGAAATAAATATCTGCCCCATACCATATTTATACTGTACACTGAGTACCTTTCTACTCTTTGCTTTGAGAAGAACTTATCCATGAATCAAAACATAAACTTTAAGTAAATTATCCCTATGGCACTTAGGCTTTTGTAGTTGTTGTTCAGTAGTTTCAGTCATGCCCCGTTCTTTATGACTTCATTTGGGGTTTCCATGGCACCTAGGCAGGGAACGAAATAAGCATAAAAATTGGAGAAAACATAGACTCCAGCAATGAACCCAGTCCAGGTAATGGACAAGGGCTAAGAGCAGCCCGTTAGCAGAGAAAGGATTGAGTGAAGTGCCTTAGAATTCTGGCACTGGTGACAGATTCTTAATTTTACCAAGGATAGGATTAATCTTATTGGAAAAGAGCTTATTGGGTAGTATTTTATTCTCCTGAACCAAATGCTTTTTCATAATCAACAGCAATAAACACAGTGGGATCTTATGCTTTCTGCATCTTTAAGTCAATTGTGAAATGGCAAAGATTGATCTTTGTTAAATGTTACTTGTGAAAGGCTGCTTATCACTACTAACATCCTCACGGAGGATTCCATATATTTGCACATATAGATAACTCACAAAAATTCTGTATACATGGGAGAGTCGGCACATAAGCTGGCAGTTATGGATGTACTTAGGCACATCTATCGCAATTTCAAAACTAAGTTTAATTGGTATAAATCAATTGCCGTAATGAGGAGACCAAAAGAAACTGCCTTAGTTAGCAAACATTTGATCTTCATGTTAAATGGGGGATGATAGATATTAATAATAATAATAGAAATTTACATGGTCTTTTACAGTTTGTACTTTATACATCTATGCCACAGCCTGCGAGGTTGGTACTATTATTCTATCTCTATTTTAAAGATGAAGAAACTGAGAGTGAGAGAGGTAAAATGATGTACTTTGGGTCACATGGCTTATAAATTCCAAGCCCGTGCTCAGTATTGTATGCACCGTACCAAGTAGCTGCTCTACAATTTAACCTGCATTTTATGAATCAATGTCACCATCAATGAGATCACAGATACATCGGAATATCCAGGCAGGTGCCATGATGCACTGAATTTGAATTCTGTAATGACTCCTAAACCACAGGTCTGATCATGTCCCTCCCCCTACTCAATAAACTCCGGTGGCTTCCTCGCACCTCAGGGTTAAGATAGGAAATACTCTGGTGTTCCAAGCTTTTCATAACTGCCCCTCTCTTACCTTTCAAGGCTCCTTGACCCTTCCATCAAGCCTCCTCCACACATACTCTGTGATGCGTTGCCACTGGCCTTCTTGCTTCTCCTCAGAGAAGCTGCATCATCTCCCATCTTTGGGTATTTTCACTGGCTGTCCCTCAGACGTGGACTGCTCCCCTTCCTCATTTCTTGCTTCCCTCAAGTTCCAGTTAAAATCTCATCTTCTACAGGAAGACTTTCCTGCCCCTCTTCCATACCAATGCCTTCTCTCTATTGATTATTTCCAATTGATCCTGTAGATAACTTGCTTATGCATAGCTGTTTACATGCTGGGTCTTCCACTAGAGCTGTGTGCCTCTGTCTTACTTTGTGTCTTCAGTGCTTAGCACAATGCCTGGCACATAATAGGTACTTAATAAATGGCGGGCAGCTAGGTAGTTCAGTGAGTAGAGCACCAGTCCTGGAGTCAGGAGGACCTGAGTTCAAATCCAGCCTTAGCCACTTGACACACTTACTAGCTGTGTGACCTTGGGCAAGTCACTTAACCCCGATTGCCCTGCCTTCCCCCTCTCCAAAAAAAATAAATGGTTATTGACCGACTGACCAAAGATGTATTGAAATTTGGGGCAGATAATTTTCTCTAGGGGTTAGTTCAGGGGTGGGGAGCCTGTGACCTCGAGGGCACATGTGGCCCTCTTGGATTCAGTCAAAGGGCTGCACTTGAGGACCTAGAGGGCCACATGTGGCCTCGAGGCCACAGGTTCCCCACCCCTGGGTTGGTTCCCCTTTTAGATGAAGGTCATACTGTGACTGGTGGCCTAACAGAGTGTTGGCATTCACCAACTTTGCCTTTTGTTATTGAGGATGGCTTCCCAGCTTGTTAGGGAAAGATTGCTTAGGCACTCATGTGCCATGGTATGCCCCAGAGTGGCAGTGTGACTGACAGGAAGCACTGAGTGGTATCTGCATCTCTTTTATCTCTACAATTACCTGAATTGAATGTGACCTTTTCCAAAAAGCTCTATGTGGGTGTGGGAAGCCTAACCCTGTGAATTCATCCTTCTACTTTGAATTAATGTTTGATATTTGATGGAACATAAAAAATGTCAAGCTTTTTTAATGTCCTGCTGACACCAGTGTCAACAAAGTGCTGAAATAGCAACCTTTGTGTTGCCTTTGCTTTTGGACTTGGAGAGAAAGAGAGAGGGAGAAAAAAAGAGAGAGAGGGAGGGAGGGGGAGAGAAGGAGGGAGGGAAGAAGGAGGAACAGAGACAGGCAGAGAGACAGAAAGAATGAGGGAGAGGGAAAGGGGGAGAGAAAAAGAGAAATGGGGAGGGAGAGAGAGAGAGAGAGAAAGAGAGAGAGAGAGAGAGAGAGAGAGAGAGAGAGAGAGAGAGAGAGAGAGAGAGAGAAGAGAGAGAGCCCAATTTTTATCTGCCTGACTTTAAGACCATGGATACCTTTTAGTGAAGCTTTCTCAAGGATAAACTGTGTAGTGCATTATAAATCAAATTCTAAAGCTTTATTAAGGATGCTTGATAACTTAGTAATGTCATGTTTGGAGAAACCTATAAAAGGTTGCATTTTATAGTGTAATTCAGAATAATAATAAGGGTTACAGTTGAGTTCAATGATGAAAGCAGAATTTAATATGTTGGCTATCATCTTGTGTGTTGTTTTTTTCTTTTTTTTTTGACAATGTCCACCTCTGATTTTTGCCTGGAAACAGCTTGCTCAGGAATGATTCGTGTTGCTTGCTTTTAAAGGCTAGAGCAGTGCTAAACACGGATTTAATGAGAATCTTATGCCATCACCTTGGAGAAGCCTTATTCCAAAATGAAACTGAAAGCTGGAGAATTAGAACTGCCAAAGAGTGAGATAATCTAATAGCTGCAACATGGTAGACACTATTTTAGCATCCCATGGTTTGTTGGGAGGAATGATGAATAAAGTTAGTGGTAAAAAGCACTTTGCATGTAGAAAGTGCCTTCCCCTCTGCCTGGATATTTTAACCAATTAGATGCTAAACTGGAGGTACTTTTGTTTCCTGTTTCTTGCTTTTCACTCCTGGTTGGTTAATAACAGGACTCCTTCCAGCTTCCCACCTCCCTTAGAAGATAAGTAATTTTACAAAGCCTGTGTGTTTTCAAAATTTGACCACATAAGAATAGAAGATTTTGTTTGAGACACTACATCCCACTAGTTACTAAAACCCAGTTCTTGGCAATAACTGTAGTAGTCTTTAGTAGTTTTCATTATGGCCATGTGCCTAGGAATAACATTCAAAAACCCCTTCCCCCCAAATATTCCTCTAACATCTGGAGCAGGAAAAGAAGGAAAGCATAGTTCAAACACTATGACAAATTTACTTGTTACTTTAACTAGCAAAATTTTTCAGTGACAACTATTTCATGATCTTGTTTCAATTATTTGTCAAGTATTCTGCACAGTTCTTTCAAGGTTCTCCTTTTAGAATAACCCTATAGCTCCCTTCCTAATTTCACCTCCTTTCATTTATAACTGATTATAATCTTCTCATCTATTTTGGACTTCAATTTCTAACTAACCATGATTGTTTTTTACCTTTCCCGGTGTGATAATCATTTTCTTTGACTGAGAAGAGAGACGCAAAGTAAAAATGGATTGGTTCTATTTTTCTTTAGTATTATTCATATGTTCCAAATGGATTCCTTTCCTTATTATTCTGCATGTACCCAAAAAAGCCCCTTTGGGTCGTCCCTCACATTTTTTCTCTAAGCATCACATTAGACTTTAGTTTTCCGAACGTTCTTCTTATGGGTCTGGGCTACTCTTCTGTACTTGATCTTATGGTGCTTTGTTTATCTTACTTTTAGAATTGTGCTCACTTGCCTTCCCCTTTTCTTCCTCACTGAGGTCACCTGCTATAATGTTATAATAACTGAATTTTTCAGAGTCGCTCATCCATTTAGAACTTCCTTCTATTTTAATCTCAGATCATGGAATCATGCCTATATAACTCTTTGTAACAGCAATGCCGCTTGCAGCTGCTATGGATGTGTAAGACCAATAACACCAGCACACAGGAGGGCTGCTAGCGAGGTTCTTTGGTCTGCTTTTCTAAGGAAAGCAACTTTAAGGAGTTTATAATCTCACTTTAATTAAACCTACATATATCATTCACAATTCAGGGGAAAAAGTCAGCACCGTGAACTTCAGAGAAAACACAAACAGATATTAGAAACAGAAATTATATAAACAGAGCAAATAACACAAATCAGCAGACAGGGCTTCTAACCGTCTGTCCATAGCAATACATACATAGTTACCAGAGAGAGAAGTGCCAACATCTGGGTTTTTGAAGCTGGGGCGGGGGGGGGGGGGACTCCTTAACAGCTACCTAGAGTCTCATCTGACCAAATCACATGAACGCTTTTTCCAATGAGTGAGCCCCCATGCAAAATGCTAACCTCAGAGTATATATATACTTCTTCAGGATCGGAGGGCATCACAACCATGTGACTCAAGCTCCTGTGACATAGGCTTTCTTATGACTTAAGCAGGTCATCAAAGACTCTTGATTCAATCAATGACTTGATTCAAACAAAGGCAAGACTCAAACAAAGGCACCTGATTGCCTTAGTGCTGCTAAGCACTCCAAAAGAAATAACAGCAAAAAGTACCACTTTGCTTGCCCTTACACTCTTTTGCTTTTTTATATCACAAAGGGCCAAAGTACACTTTGGGGAGTTTTCTCATTCCTTTAGTTCCTAGTCTCTATCTAAAGAATCTTAGAAAACGTATTCATGTCCCTTGATGTATTGAGAACTCAATATTCTTCACTTATAAACATGCTATTCACAATATTAGAGAAGAAATCTTTGTTAAAATGGGTAAAACTAAATAGAAATTCTATAAATAGAAACTCCTAGTCCCAAAGATAGATGCATCTAAGTGGTAATCAGTTGATTACTTAATATGAATTTTATCATGCAGATGCTATGTGGCAGACATTGTGTTAAGACATGACTGGCCTGGGCATGCTCCTTAAAATGGAACCAGCCAAACAGAGGAAAAGGCTACAAGAGCAAAGGGTACTTTCCGGGTGAGACGTCCAGGGGTGAAGTGAGCTTCCGGAGTGAAGAGGTTTCTAAGGCATGATAGAGGAAGTCTGGAGAATCAGGAGTGCAACTTGGTGAGACCCTTCATGCATCCTGGTCTAGTCAATTTGATCTAAATGTCAATGTTTTAAGGATTTTTGTCTCCAATTATATATTATATATTAGAAGAGAAGCTTCATGAGAGTAGGGACTATTTATTTCATTTTTGTCTTTGCAAAACATTGCTTAGTACAGTGGTATAGCAGTACTGGTACTGCACTGGTAACTGGTACAGTGAGCAAATGATAGCAGGTGCTTTTTATATGTTTGTTGATTGATACTACAAATATCATCAGTGAATTAGTGCTAAATTTTGCCACAAGGACCTAAAATAATTGGTTATCTACTGATGGATACCTTTCCTCTGGACTTCTTTATCTTTGTATCTTTCTTGCCCCTGCTTTTCCCAACAGTCTGGATTTGGAGAAAGCACTGACTCATTCAGATTTGCCCCTAATCTGATGCAAAGTGAAGGAAACAGAACCAAAAGAACAATGTATACGGTAACATATATATTATAAAAATGAACACTTTTGAGGACTTTTGTAAGTTAATGTAAAAAGACATTAATAAAACTGAAAGTGACCAAAAAAAAGAATGGGCCAAATGCTGGCTTTTATACATTCTTAGCAGCAGCTATAGGAGAAACTGATATAATTTGCAAAGTCTGTGGAGTCTCGCTTTCAGTCCCTACCCTAATCCCCTCACCAGCATGGAGCAGTAAGAGTAGTATTACTGTTCTTACATCCATGACATGATTCTGATATGTCAAAGGGCTCTCATGCTTGCCAAAAGATCCTGTGAAACATTCCCTTCCAAGAAGGTTGTACAGACACTGGGATTATTTAGGACTGTTAGGTATAGCGGTACTGGTACTGTACTGGTAACTGGTACAGTGAGCAAATCATAGCGGGTGCTTTTTATATGTTTGTTGATTGATACTACAAATATCATCAGTGAATTAGTGCTAAATTAGTGCCTATTTATTCATGTAAAGCCCCAGCACCTAACACAATGCATTACAAGGGTTGAAATTTTTTTCTGGAGGCAATCTGGGTTAAATAACTTGCCCAAGTTCATGCAGCTAATAAGTATCTGAATTCAGTGGGCTGGCTGATGCTCTATGCTCTAGGTGTTACCACCTAGCTGCCCTGAAAGGCTGAAACTTTGATGAATCTAGGATCACATTTCTTGTGCATATTCTCTCTAGCAGCACTGACAGAAACCCATCCATACTGACTCTTGTCTATGTCCTCTCACACACTCTTTTTTTTCAAATTTGCCAATATCTTTATTTTTGAATATTTAAAATTTAAATAAACCAATTTAGTAGCATACTACTGAATACTAATGATGCTAATTTAGTAGTATAAATGCTCAAAAATATTTCAAAAATGATTATGTGAAGTCCTGCACAGACATAACCATTTCGTTTCATTAACATTCTAGGTAAAAATTGATATGTTACTAACATATAATATATTTAATAAAATGCACCTTTGAAATTATCATAGGATATTTTTGTAAGACAAGTAGCAGGTTACATTATTTTTTAATGCTTATAAGCTTTCTTAGTTTGCAAAATCCCAGTAGTTTTTGACATATCTTGAAAGATTAAGAGATGTCATATTGAGTTGAGAATTGCACTACACTATCAACTGTTCCACAAATGTAAAAAATTGCAAACATTATCCAAAAAATTGATTGACAAATATGTTTTTCTACAGCAAATTAATAAAATCAAGCTTTTGTATTTAACAGGACCAAGGTTTTTGTGGTCATCCTGAGAGGTGTGAACTTGTTTGAAAGCTGAATCAAAGAGAGCATTTGGAGAACAGAGGTTTTTCCCTGACATTTTTAAAAAATAATATCTTATTTTTTCCCAATTTTATGTAGAGGCAATTTTTGAGAGTTTTTCAAATTTTAAATACATTTTATTAATCTTTTATTTTTATATTCTTATATTTTTAAATTTATGAAATAAAACAAGTATTTCTGTAACAGTAGAATAACAAAAGATGATTGCGCATGAAACTGCAAATCTATTATCTACTACTTGCTGTTCCTTTTAAATATATAATAACATTATCATGTAACTTTCTTTTTTTCTTCCTTCCCCCACCCATTTGTGTGTGTATGTACATATATACATAAAATAATCCTATATGTACTTCTATTTATCAGTTCTTTCTCTGGATGCAAATAAAGTCTTCCTTCATAGGTCTTTTGTAGTTAATTTGGGTATTAATAATAGTCAAAATGATTTAGTCAATATAAAGTGTTCAATATTGGTTTTACCATGTACATTTTTCCTTGGCAATACCACTATTAGGCCTATTTCCAAAGATAATTAGGGAAAAGGGAAAAAAACCTATATGTAGATTTCTTTGGAGTTGCAAAGAATTGGAAATTGTGGGGATGCCTGCCAATTGGGGAATGGCTGAACAAGTTGTGGTATATGATCGTGATGGAATACTACTGTGCTATAAGAAATGATGAGCTCGATGATCTTAGAAAAACATGGATAGATTTGCATGAAAAAATGAAGAGCAAAATGAGAACTAAGAGAATATTGTATAAAGACAATTTTAACATTAATTTAAAAAAATTTGAGTTCCAAATTCTCTCCTTCCTTCTCCCCTCCTCCCACTCCATGGTAAACAGTTTGATATAGGTTATACATGTGCAAGCATGAAAAACATATTCCCATATTAGTCATGTTGTGAAAGATGACGCAGACGCTCCTCCCCACAAAAAAATCCCACCAAAAAATAAAACCTCACATATTTAAAAACTCCCAATGCTAGTCTCTTCATTTTTTACTTGCTACTTCAGTACAATCAGAATACTTCTTTGGGGAGGGCCATCAACAACACTATAGTGAAGAAGAGAATTTTCCCATGAGCAAAGGAGTCCTCATGGTTCCAGCTTGGTCTGCAGGGCTTTGGGCATTGTACTAATGGTGATCAGGAGGATCTGGGGGTACATCTCGATTGTATCATTGATAAATAACTGTAGTCCAGTAAGGGTGCCAATCATGAAGCTGTGAGCTACCACACCCTCCAGATCCCCAAGATGAGCTTCTGCACTGTAGCCCCTCTTTCATGCAGCCATCACTGAAATAGCTGGGTGGGGCATGATAGTGTAATAGATGCCTACCTGGAACAAAAATGAAGGCCTGCTGTTCACCCTTCCTGCAGAAGCTCTACAACTTGGGCATAGTGTACCCATATAGCAACTCAGCCACCCATTTAAGGCAGATGGAACTTCATCATAGTTTAGGGGATATGGTAACTCCAGAGCAGTGCCATGCCCTTGTATCAGACCCATAGACTCTCCTCAGGAAGGATCCTGGGTGTCTTAATGCCACCTAGTCTGGCTTCCTCTCTATCATGAATTCTTCACAGGGGATCCCACACAAAATCCTGGGGGCCTTCCTCTAAGTCTTCTGACATTATGAGTGTCAATGTCACACTTAGACTGTTATTTCTTGCTCTTTCTGACTGGACCAATTCTTTATTGATCATACTATTGTTTGATGATATCTTCTGGATGGTTCTTATGCTTAATTCCTTATGGAATTGTGCTACAACCTATTTATACTCATCATACTGCTCTCCACTGTCCTTCAAGTCACCCATACTTTTGACACTTTGGCGATTGTGGCTCTTTGCCATATGGCTAGCATTACCAGAAGACTCAATATTCAAAAAATTCAAATGCACATACATATGTGTAATCTTATTAACATGAGCACTCTCTCCAATGGTGCAGATGCAAGCCATCAACCATCCTGTGCGACTCATATCTATGTCCTGCTATGAGTTCATCACAGGAAGCCCACCAATATGGTGAGACTTTCCTCACTTTTTTTCTAACATCATAAAGATAATGGTGAAGCAAAAGGTTTATACATTAGTTAACCTTCACTCTTGCCATGGGACTAACTCAACTTCATCTTTTGCTCATACATTTCTTTAAGGACATCTTCTATTCTGGTTCTCCGTCATAACTCCTCATTCACAATGTGTTGCCATCTGTTCACACATTCCATATGTCTTTCCATTGCCCTTCGTGATATGATACTCATTTTCAATTCCTTGGCAACTGTGGTGCTCCATAACTGGTAGCTGTATAGAATTCGATGGGTTTTTGAGTCAGAGAAAAGTTTGGGGTCATTAAATGCTCTGTAGAGTTTCTAAAATCCAACTGAGGAAATGCTTTGCATAGAGCAGGTATTTAATTAATTAGGTAATTAATAAATGCTTGTCAAATGAGTAAATGATGGAATGAAAGACAATAAGAATAGTCAAAAGATGATTTAAAAAGGGAATTCAGTTGAGCTCTGTCTCGTGTGTGTGTGTGTGTGTGTGTGTGTGTGTGTGTGTGTGTGTGTGTGGTGCAATGTATCCGGCTGAAGTGGAAGAGAACAGAGTGGTATTACTGTCTCCAAGAAATACCACATTTTTTTTCCTTGAATTTTTAAAGACATGATTGTATTCTTTATTTCCACATATTGCTGGAGGTGGACCAATGAAGTAGCTAGAGCTTGGGAGAACAGATGGAATAGTTCAAGTACTGTGCTGGATGGGTCTCACAACATTTTAAATAACCTAGAAGAAGACCTCTAGTGCATTGAGTAGATTGTCTATGAAGGATTGGTAGGAGGATGGGAACAAAAGTTGCATAGGGTAAGAAAGATAAGTTGTTATCAAAAGATGGATGAGAGGAGGTGAAGAGTTGAAAGAGCCCACTGATTAGGTAACAGCATGTTCCCAAAACAAACTTAAGTGGCATGTTGATAAAAGGGTCAGAAAGTCCAGGATGGTTGAGTATCTAGTTAGTCTGATACATATAATAATGTTCTGTGAAATCTCTCACTTAAATTTCAGGAAGCTCAAGCTACCTCATACACAACAGTGAAGAGAAGAGCAAGAAATAGACAAATTCAGAGTAAGGAATGGTATGAAATAAATGCATGCGTGTGTGTGCGTGTGTGTGCGTGTGCGTGTGTGTGTGTGTGTGTGTATGCCAAAGAATAACAGCAATTAAAAAAATCAATCCTTTAATAGATTTCCATAGTTGATTCAATACATTTGTCGGAAAACACTTAAAGCTAAAATTTATATGCCCCAAAATTCACTGCCCTGCCTCCCTGTCCCCCCAGAGGGCCAAAAAGGACAGAATGAGCTGACAGACCTTATGGAACTGGCACTATTTCACAGAGTCATTGTCACCTCTTTGTTGCTTTCTATCATGTAAAGAATTACATTAAAAAGGAAAAAAAACCCATATCATCTACATACCCACCCCCTAAAAATTTTATTTTATTTTCACAGAACACTAAAGCAAACAAACTGAATCCCCCCACAGTCTGGGTTAAGGTACTTCTTTTGAATTTCATGTTGTGCCTATTTCAGGGACCAGGGCAGAGACAGGGAGGAGTGGACATGGGGAAGGGGTTAAATTAAATAAAGAAGATTATTTTTATTTTATGAAAAATAAAATATAATCATGAGAAAGAACTGATTTATTGGCACGGGGAACTCTAGGTTTGGAGATTCCCTTCTATGCCCCTTTGTGGATTGCATCTGATGCAATGTATCAGTTCAGATAAAAACAGTTCCCAAGGTGGTTAAAAGCAGTTTAAAAAGATAAAAAAAACCCCAGATATAAGCTGGGGACAAGGTGATAGAAAGCATCATTTAAGGAAGCTCCTGGGGGGGATTTAAGGTACACTCGACCAATGCCCACAAAGTTCTTTCTATACATTTCTTGTCCAAAGGGCCCACAGCTAGGCTCCAAATCAGTCTACGTGGGAGCAAAGCTAACCTAAACTGCCCCTGGTCTGCACCATAACTTTCTTGCTTGCTATGGTCTTAACTGGCATTGCAGGCGTGCAGGGGGTTGATTCAGGTCTCCTCAGTTACACCAGGATCCTGACTCAAAACACCTCCATTAACACAAACGGCAACCTGTCTTTGTAAATAAATCCTAGGAAGTTGTCCGACTTGCCCAGGATTACCTAGCCAGTAAATGCAAGAAGCAGAAGCTGAAATCTGGATCTTCCTAAAGCAAAATTGGCATTTTATCCATTACCCCACGTTGCCTCTATGTAGTTGAGAAAAGAGATTTTTGTTTCCTTAATAGGGATAAAAGAAAACCAGCATTTTAGGGTCTTTTCTATCTTTTGAATAAAACTTTCTGCTTTCGTTTCCAAAAAGCAGCACAGAAAAACAAATAAAAGATAACATCATTTCATAGGTAGGCTATTTTTTTAAACAAAGAATAAGTTCAAGGTTGCTGCTACAAGCAATTACAAGAAATGGATGATGATGCTTTAAATGAGTTAACTGCAGTCCATCATAGCCACTTCAGAGTGTGAAGAAAACACCACTCAAATGATTTTTCCCCCCTTAATTTGATCTAAATTGCAGCAGAAGTGCTCTGCAAGCAGCTAGTACTTGTGTTAATTAGCTTTTAGTAAAGAAGGTCACTGGCTTAAAGAGGGCTTTTTTTAGTTTCAATTCTTTCTCCCAATTAGGATTCATTAGACCTTTGCTGCATATGAGCAAATTATATGCATAGTCACATTCAGGGAATACACAGTATCCATATATCATTCATATAACTGATGTAGTTACATAGAACATTTACTAGGTTTTTCTCTTAAAATTCTCAGGAGACCGTAAATAATGACAATAACTCAGCAAAGAGACACCTAAAGTGCAAGACATATAGAATAAACTAGTCTTAAAATGTTCACCTTCTCCCAAAGTTTGTGCACTTTAATTGAACTCAAAGGACCTTGAGACATCACACAAAACTATTTCACTTTAGTACTATTGGCTGAACAAACCTGATATTTTAAGTTGCTCTTATATGGTCTACCAGTAATCGCCAGTTAAAGGTATGGACATCAAGTACAGTAATTATGGCTGTTTCAGATCATCTAAATGTCTTAGTTTCTTTACATCCTAGAGCAACAAAATTCACTTGATCAAATAAAATGAATCACTTTTTAATTTCTGACATGAATTCTAACTGCCGTATCCCTTTTGCTTTAGCACCTAGGAGAGATACCCTGTGCAACATGCTGCCCACTCAATCCATGTCACAAATAATATTTTAACATGAAATTCCTGGCAAAAGTTTAAGAAAATGTCTATATGTCATACTGTAACAACAGTAATTCTTTTATTTGCATCTTCCAGTACACCCAGGAGAATACTATGAACTCATTATAAATAATACTGATGTGAAATGGTTTTATCCAAAGCAGAGTGGTAACAAAACTTCTCCAGTTGTTTAAGTGACACCTCATGCCAGAGGGTTCAAAGTTTAAGGGGAAATAGTATCCACATTGCTCACCTGAGATTGAGAATGTCAAATTTACCTTCTCTTATTTAGTATTTTAATTTTTCCCAATTACATGTAAAAATAATTTTAACATTCTTTTTCCCTCAAATTTTGAGTTCCAAATTTTCTCCTTCCTCTTCCCCCCCATTGAGAAGTCAAGCAACTTGACATAGATTATACATGTGTAGTCATGCAAAAAACATTTCCATGAAAAAAACAGATTAAAAAAAAACAAGAAAAATAAAGAAAATAAGGAAAAAATATCTTTGATCTGCATTCAGGCTCTACCAGTTCTATCTCTGGAGATGGACAGCACCTTTCATTAGAAGTCCTATAGAATTGTGTTGGATCATGGTATTGCTGAGAACTAGCTAAGTTATTCATAGTAGGTCATCATACAATATTGCTGTTACTGTGTACAATGTTCTCCTGGTTCTGCTCATTTCACTTTGTATCAGTTCATGTAAGTCTTTCCATGTTTTTCTGAGAGCATCAAATTTTCAATTCTTTGCCACCACTAAAAGAGCTGCTATAAATATTTTTGTACATATGGGGCCTTTTCCTTTTTGTTTTTTATCTTTTTAGGATATAGACCTAGTAGTGGTATTGCTTGGTCAAATGGTTTTATATCCCCTTGAACATAGTTCCAGATTGCTCTCCAGAATGGGTGAATCGATATACAACTTCACCAACAGTACATTAGTGTTTTATCAAATTCACCTTCTCACATGAAAAGAGGTTTTCAACCTGCTTTATCTGGCATTTTTAGCTATGTGAGATAGGAGATAAAAACTAAATGCTCCTACGTTTGTAATGTTCAATAGCTTAACATTTCAGAATATGTAGACTGACTCTTTAAATCATCTACTTCTTTCATAATTCTCTAAAGTCTTAATTTTTGGTTAATCAACTCCAAGTATGGGGATTCTGTCCACCAATGCAGATGGCATCTTCCTTAAGTCCTAGAGAGTTGCCTGAGGCCCACTGAAGTTAAGTGGGTGAATGGCCAAGGTTCATCAGAGGCTGAATTCAAACACAGGTCTTCCTGAAGCAAACGTAACATTCTATCCATTACTCCATAGAGTTCTAGAATTGGGGTTGAGGAAGATCAAGATTCTAACAAGATACTTCAGTAGCTAATGTGTCCATGGTTTCTTATTAAGTTAGTTCGATAGGTTTTTCCATGCTATACTTGAAAACTCACGAAACTACAAAGCTTATTTCAGAGAAGACTTTGATGCGGATATGTCCACACAGTGAAAATGTGTGCATCTATATAAAGCGCAGAAAAGCAGTATCTTGTTTATTTCATAAAGTTGCTCATTTCAGAAATTCTGGCAGCAGGAAGAATTGCATTAACTGTCCATATGCCTAGACACTTAGAAATGTAGCCCTCTATGTCTAATTACAGAGCATTGGGAAATTGGTGAATTCATCTTACTACAAAAAATGTTTAGCTAATGACATATTTAATCAGTAGTGTCATTATATGTGACAGTTCTATTTCAATATCCCTTGACTGGAAGACTAATTCATTAGCAATTTTTACCAAGACCACTTAGAAATACAGAACTTTAATTTCACATGACATTTTGTTAAATGGTCTTTATTTATTTACTATCTGGTTAGTTTAAAACAATTATCCTTATAAGTCACAAATAGGTAATGGTCACCTATCCTTATATTTTGAAGATGAAGGCTCATTGTGGTATAGTGGAAAGATTTGGAGTCAGGGGAATTTTAAATTCAGCTTACTGAGTAGAAACACAATTTTGTAGTCTCAGGTCACACTGTACCTCTTTAAAAAGGTTGGTTTGTAAAAAAAAAAAAGTCTGATTGATGAGCAGTATTGGGATCTAAGCCATAGAAGCCTAGATTTAGACTCGGAAAGGATCTTAGTGTTCATTCAGTCCAACCCCCTAATAAGGCCCAGACACCTAAAGTGAATTGCCCACAGCCACACAGGCAGTAAGTGGCTAAACCAGGATTCAAACTCAGGTCTTCTGACTTCCAAGTTTCCACTGTTCCACACTGATCTCTCATGTGCTATTCTATTTGAAGTTCCTTTTCCTACTTTCTAGAAAATGCTAGAGCTAGACATAAATAAATAAATAAATATCACCAGCGATTTGGCCATGTAAATTCACTAACCTTTATGAACTAAGAGATGATTTCTTCTTTCTCCTAATGAATTTTTTTAGTTTGAGGTGGGGGGGGGGTAGAGAAAAGCACATGTAGTCAAGTGCTGATATAAAAATCTCAAATCCAATGACTATGTCTCAATGAAAATAAATGTATCAAATTACAAATAATATTACTCTGTTAGCCTGAACTTGTATGAATTTTGAAAATTGAGAATTTTAAGCCCTTCTCAAGCAACAAATTTCTCTACCTAGTGGACACCCTTTTAGTTATTTCTAACCTTTCTGAACAATTACTATTTAATCTTAAACCCTGTCCCCTTCCATATGCCCTTTTCTTTAAAAAAAGAAAAAAATACATTTTGGCAGAAGAGCTAAAATAAAACCAGGCTGGTTGTAATTCAAATTGTCATTACTCAGGGGCTGATTAGGTTTTTTTTTTCAAACACAATTTGTATTACGGTGACATCAAGGTTATAAAATAAAATGTAATGTAGAGCTTCTTAATATCCATTCCTTTTAAAAGCTGAATATAGTCACCGTGATCCTGTGGTTTCAATATTCTTATTAATCATTTCTCTCCAGATCTGAAATGAGGATGCTTTCTTCTATAGGCAACCTTCTCAAGTTTGTTGATGTGTAAGGAACAGTACCCCAAGTGATGAGTCTTCTGAAGAAACCACCATTCTGTTTGTAGAGGCAGTAGAAGAATGTGGAAATGCCCAAGATGGCAACTAGCATCACTCCTACAGCAAGGGGGATAAGGCTGTGGTTGGGGGCTAAAAGAAAAGGACACTTTAAGGAACACTGAAAGACAAATGTATACTATGAAACTGGTATGAAGCTTTTAGCAAAGTCTAATTTCTTATTTTTATTATCTGATGATTATTATGTTCTGTACGTATATATTATCTGATTATCTTCCATGAAACTAAAAATATTTAATTTATTAAAAATATTAAGGTGTTACATACTTACCTTCTCCAAGCTTCATATTATTAATTTCTGAAATCAAATACAGAGAGGCAAAAGTTATTCTTAAGAAATTCAGGTTTTGCTGGACTTTTTTCCCCATGGGAAAAGGTGGAAGTGGGAGGGAAAGAAAATAAGATTTTGTTTTGGTTAATTAAAACAAAAAAACCAAGTCATTTAAAATATTTATACGTTACTGCTATCTAGAAAATACCATGACATTTTTTTCAAAGAAAGAGGAATGGTTCTATATATACAAGAATATATGTTGGTATGTATGTATACATACATACATACATACACACACACATATATATAGAGAGAGCACAGCACTTTTATTTTGCAAAAAAACTGCAAACCATGGGTGTGCCCATCATTGGGGAGTGGCTGAACAAATTGTGATATATAAGTGTGATGGAATACTACTGTGGTATAAGAAATAAGAACAGAGACTGATGTAGAATAAAGTTAACAGAACCAGAAGAACCATGTATTCTATAGTATCAATATTATAAAAATGAAAAGTTTTGAACACTTTTACAAATTGATGAAATATGAAATGAGTAGGACAGGAGAACAATCTATATATACAGTAACAAAAACAACATCGTAAAGGCAAACACCTTTCAAAGCTATAAGAACTCTGATGAACACAATAACCACTCATGATTCCAGTGGACCAGTGATGAAGGTTGCTTATCCAACTCCCGACAGAGAAATGTTGGATTCAGGATGCAGAATAAGATATGCATTTTGAACATGGCCAATGAGTGAATTTGTTTTATTTGCCTATGCATATTTGTTACAAGGAATTTGTTTCTCTTTTTCCCCCAATGGGGTGGAGATGGTAGGAAAAGAAAATAGATTTCTACTAATTAAAAAGATAACATTTTAATTTAAGAAAGGCTTTTTTATGCTTTATCTTCTAAACTTGAAGTCCCCAACTTGAAAACTGGGTTCTTGAAGATTAGCTGATAATCCTCTAAGCCCATTGCCTATACAACAGCTGAAGGATGCACTGTCATGCTCCTCTCTTCAATATGTAAGGATTCTCAGTGAGAAGTGGAAGGCAGTTGGTGGATAGGATTTCTCATATCAGTTAAAATGCTTTCTGACTTGTTTAGTAGTGAGCAAGATTTCAGTGTCTTAAGCTACTGTTTAAACGTCAGCTACTAGATTGACTGCCCCTGAAATGCTTGGATTTAAAAACTCTGCAGAATTTTAAAAACTCTCAAGAGAATGCTGAAGTAAAGGGTGGAGTAGACCTAAGGTAGTCAGTATGTAAACAAGCATTGATTAAGCACCTGCTATGAGCCAGGTAACGTGTTACGTGCTGGGAAGACAAATAATGACAAAAGCAGTCCCTAATCTCAAGGAGCTCCCAGTCTAATGAGGGAGATAATTGTAAACAAACATGATATATACAGGATGAAATGGAGACAAACAGCAGAGGAAAGGCACAAGAAAGAACCTTGGACTTCAGGGTTATAGATAGACCTACCTGTTGCCATCTTACATATAAATCCATTTTTTTCTTCACAAGGAAATAGCTGCCACAGACCATCTGTGGTCCTCAATGCAAAACAAAGATCAGCCTTGAGAAGATTGGATTCTGGCTCCCTTATGCCCCAGTTTGAATGCTCAGTGGGACTACCATCGAACCACGTGATGGTGCCACCTATGGGAAAATACTGGATAATTAATATTCAATGTACACTAAGCAAAATAAATTATGTTAGTCTTTAGCAAGCTGAATTTGGAATGGAAAATATTAAGCTGCATTTGGTTTTAATGGATTGCTCTCTTGATTTTACAAAGTAGTATGACAACATTAAATTGTGTATATGAAGTACTCTTGTGGCCACCCCATAGGATAACAGAAAAGTGTTTTAAGTAGTGTCACAGAGTCTGGAAGGGATCTCACAGGTTAGATACAAACAATCTCAAAATGTTCAACCAAAATGTTCTTATGCTCAAAAGTAATACCATGAACTTGCCTAAACATTTGTATTCTGACTGGGTCATTGAAAACGGTCAGAGGTCATGGAGAAGAGTTAGAAAAGCCTATCTATAAGGAAAGAGAGTGGCCCAGAAAAGAGTTTCTAGTTCCCAGTAGCCATTATCCTTAGACTAATGGTGGTGTATTACCATTTAACCTCTTTTCTTTTCCCTTCCAGTCACTTACTGTTATTATCAAATTGAGCATTCAACCAGACCACTGGGATAGAAGAGCTAAATGCAAAGAGCTCTTTTAGAAGATATGAATTTTCAGCCTCATCCTTAATTGTTAAAAGATTAGCTCCTGTAGAAGAAACACAAACATCCAAATAGCAATCAGTCATGTTTACACACAAGGGCATTTTCCAAAAGGACTATCCATATCATTGTCTATATATCCAGTGTTTAGCACAGTGCCTGGCACACAGTTGGTGCTCAACACAGGCTAGCTAAAGAACTATTCCAGGCACTGAATAGTGTTATTTTTCTCCTGCTCCTTAATTTAATGCTCCTGAAAAATCATACTGTTGAACAATTTGGAGTTGAAAAAAATTTTTCTGAATTCAAAGTACATCATCTATTTAAAGGTATAACGTAATACCGTGCCTTTCAAAAGCTTTGAATATTGGTTTTAGGTAACTTTAGAGATTATAGTTTGAATACATAAAAAGGGAAAATTTGACCTATAAAACTGCAAGTCATTTTAGATTAAAAAATTCCATGCTGAAAGATGATTTTCATGAATTATTCCCCAAATGACAAATGAATTACATTTTAAAATTACATCTTTAATGGACTATAGTTTTTCAGTTGGCTTATGCTGCCTGTAGACATAGTAACGAAACAAACCAAGGACATTATATTGTTCATTGAGATGCTACGAAAACCATAGAAAGCTTATTATCATCATTCAATAATTACCTTCCTTTCTGCAAAACTCCCTTGCAGCATCAAAACTTGTACTGTTTATGACTGTAGAAAAACTGTAGCAATTATTTTTAAATTTTACCCAGGGAATAGATGTTTCTCTGCATAACTTTGGGTATTCAGTTTGTTTTGTTTCTGTAAAGAAAAAACAAGTAAGATTTTGGGGGTAGTGATTGAATACATTTATTGATTTAAAAATATATAAATGACCTTGATTTTTAAATGAGTTACAAATCTAATGAATTTTCATACTAATTATGTGTGAAAGCTATCTTTCAGTACAGATAATAATAAAACCATAGCTAGTTTCTACAGCATTTTCAACAGAAGTAACGACCTATATGTAAATAGAATGTGGCACCATAAATGTATAGCCATGTGGACATAGTCCAAATGATCTTTGGGAGAAGATGACTCTTTCAAAGGTCCTGTTGAGAGGAGAAGCTCCTAGGTTGGTATATTGTGTTGGGTACTGGCATTAGGGTCATTGGCACTTTACTAATGTTGCTTAGTGTATCAAAGGTGCTAACAACAGTGTAGGAAAGAAACTATTAGTCCCAAAATTCTATTTCAGGGTCCATAAGCCTATATTGGGAATAATGTAATCAAATATCTTTGATATAAAGGAGAAAATCAGCAAGGATGGAATGTATCAGACCCTATGGCCCAAGAGTCAAATCAGGCCCTCCACCTATTTTGGTATGCAAGTAAGCTGAGTGATTTTTACATCTTTAAATATAATAAAACTTTATTTAGAATGTAAAAATCATTCTTAGACCGGATGAAAACAGGCAGCAGATTACATTTGACCCATGGGTTGTAGTTTGCCAACCTCTGGATAAGACTAAATTATGATGTGCACATTTTTAGGAATTTGTTATATATGCCACCAATTTTTCAAAAAGATTTTAACAACATTTGGAAAGTCATTTTAAAACAATTACATTTAATTTTTAACTTATGGAATAAAATAAACATTTCCATAACATAGTACAATAAAACATATGATTGCATATAAAACTACAAACCTACTATACGCAACTTGCTATTCCTTTCAAATTATACAACAAAACTATCATGTAAATTTCTTTTTTTCTTCCCTTCCCCTCTCCCCCACCCTGGAGACTTTCAAAAAAATTTTAAATTACTTCTTATCCTGAATTATTCCACTATAAAGTCGCAACAATATGTCTGCTGCAGGACACCATAAATAACATAATTGGATAGAAGTGCCTTTTATGAGAAGAGAAACCTTTCACAAATTTAAAAATATTGTATTTTGTTTAGGAAATCTTTAGTATGCCATAGCAACTGAATCAACATGCAAGATTAACTGATGGCTCAACATTTTAACCTTGTGACTCATATGGACCATACTCAGTCTTGGAAGCAGTCCCCCAATCATATCTCTTTCACTTTGGCTCATCTTTCTCACTTGGAATTCCCTCTAAGACAATGTCCAAATATACATGAGGCAGCTAGGTGGTGTAGTGGGTAGAGCACTGAGCCTAGAACCAATAAGACCTGAGTTCAAATCCAGAACTAACTGTGTAATCCTGGGGAAGTCACTTAACCTCTGCCTGCTTCAATTTCCCCATCTGTAAAATGGGGATAATGATAGTACTCACCTCCCAGGGTCGTTGCGAAGATCAAATGAGGTAATATTTTTAAGTGCTTGGAATATAACCAGATGCTATATAAATGCTTATTCCTTTCCCTTTCCCCTACCTAATGTCAAGATCTTCATAGCTGTATATCCAGATTCTGTATAAGCACCAATGTACCAATGTATTTATTAGGTTCAGGATAGTTCTATGCCACAGAAAATGTGAAATCATATGCTAGGACTCACAGAAACCCACAAACAATGATCCTACACATGTTTATTTTTAAATATCTGGTTATTATAATCCAAAGTATCTAAGGCTAGCTTCCATAACTGAGCTCAAGGTAACACAAACACAAACACACACACACACACACACACACACACACACACACACACACCCCCAAACAAAAAACCTCATTATTTAGACTTGATCTTAAAGTATTCCCTGGAAGCAAATTATTTCACTTATTTGAAATAAAGCCTCCGAAGCCTCACTCTCAATGTCTCATCATGGCACAGAAATAACCTTTAATTCTTGATGACTCTGGCTGTGGTGTGCAATTGCTGGCAAATCCTGTCAATACGGAAAGGCTTCCAGTATGGGTCTAATGATGGCCTGCATGTCTGTTGTCTAAGAACCATCCTAGCTAAGTTTGAAAAGGAGCTCTCCTAGGTTGGTTACAGAATGACAAATTTTTCAGCCAGGTCAACTCTTGAACAATCTATTAATTATAGAGAGTTTTGTTTTATGTCGGTGAAGCCTCTACAAATCTAGTTTGCTGGATGCTTGCTAATATCTGATTTTCTTTAATGAGAGACATACCTCATCAAAAGTTAGCAGGCACAGGGATAATCATAAGGCCAGAATACTATTCGCTAAGTGATGTGATGTGGAAGGTACTGAAGAGAATGAGAAATACTCTCTCCCCATCTGTCTCACTTTCTGAGACATTAGGAATCCATTACTTTTAAATCAAGCAACATTTCCCATCTACTACCATCTTATCCCCATTTAAAATGCAAATATCATTGGAAGAAAAGAGACACCTAAAGCTGTTATCAGCTACTAAGAACTTACTGGTGAGTTAGTTTACAAACTTGCTGGAGTTTGGATGGATGGGGAGGAGGAAGGAGAAGAGAGAGCATGAGCCTTGTCCTGGGACTATAGGATCACAAACATTGAGCTGAAAAAGGATCTTAGAAGTCTCATTTTTTAAAATGCTAAACTAATGCCCACAGAAGTACATCTACTTAAAAATGGCTGCATTCAGGTGTGTGTGTGTGTGTGTGTGTGTGTGTGTGTATGTCCGATACTGTCATTTATTTGAAGTCACATAATGTGTAGCATTTTGAAACATTACATTAGGAAAATTCAGTACAGAATGTAAATATATGGTATTTTGGTCTCCTAAGAAGTTGATTCTTCTAAAACTTGCCTAAAAATTAAGAAAGGGGAAAGTTTTCCTGATGAGGTAGACGGTAGATATCCTAATTTATTTTATTCCATTTATAGTGAAGAAGGCATACTATATACTTGTTGGATAAGTACAATTACTTGGCTCTCATTCAAAGCATGAGCCCAAATCTTGGCCATATGTAGGACAGGCAGGGATCTCATCAGGTATTTCTATTTCCTTCATCACTAGAATGATGGATACCCAGTAAGCCAGGCGATATTTGCTGGGCGTCCACTATGTGTACAGAACACAGTTCTAGTTAGTCATGAAGGAAATAGAAATAGCAAATACGGCTCCTGTCTTGAAGGAGAAATAACAAATATAAGGAAATACTAATTTAGGGACTTCACCTGTGATTTTTAGGGAACTCCCTAGATGAGGAAATTCTTCCACCAACGCAGGCTGGTGCCTTTACTGCAATGTACACCCTCAGAATGTTGTCCAGAGCAACGAGAGATTAATCGGCTTGCCCCAGGTCAGAGGGAGGACTTGAAGTCTTCTTGGTCGAGAGGCCAACTGTACCTCCACTGTACCATACTGTCTCCTTCTATATATTTATGTGTATGTTATGTGCTAATGTATATATGTCTATATTCATACATTGTTTTATAAAATTCACATTTTGATTTTAAGCTTTTTCATTTTTTAATGTTAAAAACTTATGTTAGAACACACACCTACGGAGTTAGAAGGGATTTTAGAGGTCATTTAGCCCAAATTCTTTAGGTTACAGATGTGGAAACAGCCTCAAATAGGTGAAAGGGCATGGCTCAGGTCCCATCACATTGGGCCACTGTCAGAGCTTGGATGAGAACACAGGTTTCCTTACTTCCAGTCTAGTACCTTTAATAATTTATGCAGCAGGTCTGATAGAAACAATCTGTAAATGGTATGTTAATGAGTGATGATTCTGAGCAGTTAATATATTCATTGTGCTATATGCTGGAGGTTATGGGGACTAGCAAGAAAATAAGCCTGCTTCCTATCTTAAAAGACCATGCAGTCTAATGAGCTGAAGTGGGCTAAATTCTGCTAGTGCCAGGAGAGGGCTTAGATTCTTTGTCTAGATTAGCTATTCTACATTTAGCATGTGATCTGAGAAAGCACAAGATTATGCCAAAGTTTGTAATGTAGTTGTTCTCGATGTTTATAAATTTGATTTTTTAAGTGACAGATCACTTCTATCATATCTGTAACCCAAGCTAGCATATTTTATAAAAGTCCATACGGACTTCATAAAGTCCTTGTGTATCTCTCACAGTAAATGCCCATCAGTTGGCTAAGGTCCATTAATGATCTGCAGATTAGAAGGTTGTATTTGCCTTTGCCCTTCTGCTCTCAGCCTAACAATTTGCTTATTAAATAGCTGTTGTCTTCATTATCTCTTAACAAAGGGATAAATCGTGTGTATATTTATTTTGTTTCCACAGATTTTTTTCCAATGCCTTTTTCACAGACTAAGAACTCTTTATGGAGCATTTAAATAAAATAATCAGCTAAAAATATTAAAGGTAACACAGGGCTAACCCTAACAAAATTGGATCTTTACATTCACTTCAGCAGCCCTTTATTTGAGATTAATCGAGTGTTGATAACTACTAGTATTAAGTAAGGACTATTGGAATACTGGAGTAATGGGACCTTGAGAGGATTATTTTACATTTGTTAGCTGCAACTTCCAGCCCACATTTCATATACTCAATAGATATCAATCTCAGAATCACAGAACATGAGACCTAGAAGATGTCTTATAAACCATCTAAACCAGGGGTGGGGAACCCATGACCTCAAGGTGACATGTGGCCCTCTAGGTCCTCAAGTGCAACCCTTTGACTGAATCTGAACTTCACAGAACAAAGGATTTGTTCTGTAAAATTTGGACTCAGTCAAAAGTCTGCTCCCAAGGACCTAGAAGGCCACATGTGGTCTTGATGCTACAGGTTTCCCACCCCAGATCTAGACCAACTTCCTCATCTTCCAGATGTGAAGGCTGAGGTCCAGTGAGATGTACCCAAGGCTGCAGAGTTTACTAGTGGTAGAATATGCTCTATAATAACATACATCCTAATTCTTAGTTTAATGTTCTGTCCAAGAACAGTAAAGCCAAAATATGTTGACACCTGGGAGATGTTGTAATATCAGTTAAGTTGGGACTTTCTTACTGTTTTAAAATGATTGTCTTTCATTGAGCCTTACTAGGTGCTAAGCCCCAGGCCCAAACCCCTACTAGGTGCTAAACCTATGTGGGTGTGAGTTGGTAACTAAGGTGGGGCCCCAGGTGGGGCTAACTAAGGGAGACCTGATTAGATCTTTGCTCCTAAGTTTGCCCCAAACCCCTAATTACTAGGTGCTAAGCCTATGTGGGTGTGAAGCTCCCAAGGTCCTAAGGGGAGGTGCTAACTCCAGAGCCAATCGTAGGAGCCTAAATTCTGGTCGCTCAGATGACGTTTGATGACTCTGAA
>CM053622.1:644458989-644553030 GCA_028646595.1 Phalanger gymnotis | reverse complement strand
GTGAAAAAGGGAAGACAGAGCCATTTGCTTAGGGCTCTCACTCTTGGTGTGTTGATGTGGAGACTCTGGGCAGCTGTAGCTAAAAGCCCTCCAGCTCGTAAACCTGTATGCTGGGACTTTGTTAAACTCTGGTAACTATGTATTGGGATTTGAAACAGACAAGGTCTGTCTATTGATGTTTGTAATTTGTTTGTGTTTGCTCTGAAGTTCAGGGTGCCGGCTTTTTTGCCTAAACTAAGTGAGTGATGTCTGTATGCTGGATTAAAGTAAAATTGTTAACCCCTTAATGCTGCTTTCCTTAGTAAAGCAGATCAGAAGAACCTATGGTGGCAGCGTTCTTGTTGTTGGGCTTGGGTTGGTTTTTCACCCCCAAAGCAGCTGCTAGCCAGATTGTTGAAACAGATGTCATGCAGCTCCTTTCATGAGACTTGATCTATACAAGAGTATCTTCTAAGTATTAGTGAATAAATTTAATTTGGATAAAATAAATGGCAAACTTTCTGCCATATGAATTTGACCAGTTACGACCCTACCCTTTGGCACATGACAGATTGCTCCTCGAAGAGGTGTTTCACAGTCTGCACGCCTCCAACGTCCATTAATAGCCACAAATGTACACGCACCCACAGATGATGATTCTTCATCTTCCCAGTATGTGAAGTATGGTTTGGTACCATCTGACCACTCGAAATTAAGACCGTTCTACAGAAGGAAATTTATTTAGAGTAGGTGATTTTAATATTTTTTTGCGTGTCCTGAACCCCCTTGGCTGTCTGGTGAAATGCATAACAAAAGTATGTAGGGTTAAAAAAAAACTAATTATATTTAACTATGGTTATCAAAATGTTAAAAAAAAATGGTCCCAGAGCCCAGGTTAGGTTCTTCTGAATTAAAGGTTCCTGGTTGAGATATTACAGATCCCTGCTTTGGATGACAGCGACTCTCTAAGTAAAAGATCCCTTCCAAACTAGATATCACACAGCCCAACTCCAGACCTGATACCCATATTTCTACTTCCACCCCTCTATTAACTGATGACAGGATGAAGACCTGAGAATAAGAAGATGTATCCCCTCCTGAATCCTGGGATATCCACAATTTTCCAATGAACAATCAAAAATGCCTCCAAATCATAGTAACGAGGCAAGAGAAACAGTACCTACAGGTTAAATCTCAAAGGCTATTGAAATTATGGTGCTACAACATGACTAATATGAAAATATGTTTGATATGATTATACATGTGTACCCTATATGAGATTGCACGCCATTTTGGGGAGGGGTGAGGAAGGGAAGGGGGGAAATTTAGAACTCAAAATCTTATAAAAGTGAATCTTGAAAACTAAAAATAAGTAAAAAAAAAAAAAGAAATGGTGTTAGTTACTCAATAAACATTTTAAGTTCCTACTAAGTGCTAGGCACTTTGCTAAGTACCTGATAAATGCCAAAGAGAATAAGCATGTTAGGCATAACCCTAGATACCAAAAGGGATCATGATGAGATATTTTAAAACTGAGTAAATAGGTGGGCTAATTCACTAACATGAGGTATGGTATTACATGGTAAGTTCTTACTGGTCACACCCAATAAGAAGGTGAATTAAAAATAACACACTTTTTTATAGCACTTTAGTCTTATTAGCACTTTCCTCACAACTCTGTGAGTCAGATAGTACAAAAAACATTTCTCTGAGTCTCAGTGAAGTGACTTGCTTAGGGTCATACTGAGAGTCAGTGTTAGAGTTGGGATTCAAATCCAGGTCTTTTCCCATGACCATTTCCACCCCCCTCCCCACTCAACATTTATTTATGTAAAAATATACCTAAAAAAATTGCACCTACATCTGAAGTAAAGAGTCCAATCCAGTGGGCATGTCCAAGTCTGTTGATGATGACAGTGAGGAAGGATTGGTGAAACTGATCTGTAATACTGACCAATTCCGCTCTGCTCTCCATACAGGCTTTTAAAGCATCATGCCAGGTCATGTTGGCACTAATTATTTTATAAGTTTTGTTTCCATATTCTAAGGTTTCTGGTATTGGATACATGTTGGACGCATTTATATTAAGTCTGGAAGTATCTGTAACAACAGCAAAAATACCACATTATGTCTCCAAAGAGGAGAAATGATTTATATTATATTACTAGTTAATGGCAAAGCCAGGACTAAAATCCATATCTTCCAATTAATCTATCCCAGAATTCTTTTTATCTTACTAGAATTGACTATTTCGTTTATAGCATGCCTCAGGAACCACTGACACCAAATAGTGGGTGTGTGACGTAACTTTAATAGTGGCCTATTGAAACTTCAGGATAAATACTGAAATTCTCTGGCAGATTTTCTGTTTTTGAAGACCAGTAACAAAATGACTACTTGGTGGAATTGTGGGTAGTGCATTTAAACAATTCCCACTATTTGGTGCTTAAAAGAAAATATGTACATTTGCCTTTCTTAGAGTGCTGGACTTGAAGTCAGGAAGACCTATCTCAGGCACTTACTAAATCTGTATATAAGCCTAGGTAAGAAAGGCTCTTAACCTTTCAGACTCTGCTCTTCACCTGTAAAATGGCTTCTAAAGTCCCCAAATCTATGATTTTGGATGAAGGAATTTAGAAATCATTTGGAGTTCTAGTGGTATAATCAAGGCCTCTACAAAGCAGGATCAAAGGATCATGGATGTAGAAGGGACTTTAGCAGTCATTAAGACCAACCCTCCTATCCCCTTCCCGTGCTCACCTCCCCCCCTTTTTTTTCACAGGTGAGTTAACAGGCATTGAGAGACTAAGTGACTTGTTCAGTGTCAAAAAGCTAGTAAGTGTCTGAGGCAGAATTTGAAAGTAGATCTTCTGGAATACCCATTCGTTCTTTATCTATTAATCCATACTGGCTCTTGTTCAATACCTTCTTCAAGCTTTTTGGGCTGTAACTGAAGAGAAAACATGTCTTTTCTTTATTTTGTAGCTTAATAGCCCTTGGGGTAGTTTGATGTCTGTAGCAAACGCTCCATGTGGGATTTCAGAAAGGCTCTACCAAGTCACAGCTTTAATGACACTGCATTAATATGCCTATTTTCGCCTATAACATTTGCAAGTCCAATGGGTGGGAGGTGGAGCCTTGGAGTGGCTTTAATTTGCATTTCTCTAATTATAAGTGAATGGTACTTTTTTTTTGTATGGCTTTTGATAGTTTGGATTTCTCCCTTAGAAAACTGTCTGTTCCTGTATGATCATCAACTCTTCTCTTGTCTGCAGATCTGAGAAATAATTTGTTCCATGCTCTCATAATTTATTTATTCTTATTATATCTAAGTCATATATCCATTCGAAGCTTATTTTGGTATGTGGTAAGAGGAGTTGGCCTAAATCTAATTTCTGCCAGATTGCTTTTCAGTTTTCTCAGCAATTATTGTCAAATGGTGAATTCTTTGAGTTCATTGAAAGGCTACTAATAACATTTTCTGTGGTAGCAAAAAACTAGATATAAGAAATGGTTGCATAAATTGCTGTATGGTATATGAATGCAATGGAATATTATTATTCTGTAAAAAATGAAAACAGATTTCAGAGAAACGTAAGAAAACTTGTATAAACGGATGCAGAGAATACTTTCAGGTATATAGTAGACTGATTCTCTTTGGTCCAGTAACCCTGAGGGTCTCCCCCTACCAGTTTGATTTTTTTTTCTTTTTTGATTAAAAGGGCCATCCCTTGACTCACTTTTTAAAGAGGCCTATTCACTGAACGGGCATTGCCTCATTTGAAGTGAGAACCTGAAAAGACCTTAGCTTACAAGGGCTGAGGTCTTCTACTACGTCCTGGCCCATCTCCTGTCATCCTGATCAATATCTGGCCACTGGACCCAGATGGCTCTGGAGGAGAAAGGGAGGCTGGTGACTTTGTACAGCCTTCTCTCACTCAAATCAAAGTCAATTGTAAGTCATGTCATCATCTTCCTGATGTCATGGTCCTCTTTGAGGATGAAGGACAAGCCACAGACTATGTATACATATACTTCTAGCTTCGAAATTCTATTATTCCATGATCTAGACAGAATAATTTATTAATAAAGGGCCAGCATGTGGAAGGATGTGGAAAAATTGAGACACTAATGCACTATTAGTAGAGTTGTGAACTAGTCCAACCATTCTGAAGAACATTTGGAACTATAGACTATAAAACTGGGCATACCATTTGAATTAGCAATACCACTACTGGGTCTGTATCCCAAAGAGATCAAAGAAAAGGGAAGACGACCTACATGTACAAAAATTTTTATAGTGACTCTTTTCGTGGTGGCAAAGAATTAGAAATTGAGGGGATGCCCATCAATTGGGGGATGGCTGAACAAGTTGTGGCATACGATTGTACTATAAGAAATGATGAATAGGGTGGTTTCAGACAAACCTGGGAAGATTTATATGAACTGATAAAAATAAACTTAACAGAACCAGGAGAACGTTGTACACATTAATAGCGACATTGTTAGGATGATCAGCTGTGAAAGGCTTAGTTACTCTGATTAAGACAACGATCCAAGACAATTCCAAAGGTCTCGTGATGAAAAATTCTTTCCACCTTCAGAGAGAGAACTGAGGGAATTTGAATGCAGATTGAAGCATATTTTTAACAACTTCCTTTTTCTTTTTTTTTGACTGTGTTCTGTTTTGCAACATGGCTAATATGGAAATATGTTTTGTATGATATCACATGTATAATTAATATCAAATTGAGAGAATCTGGAACCCAAAATTAAAAAAAAGACTGTTAAATTTTTTTCCATGTAACTGGGAAATATTTAACTGAATAAATAAAAATCTATGAAAAAATAAAGTCAGCATGGCTTCAACAAGAACATGCTTGATTATCTTCACTTCCTTTTTAATAGATTACTAGCCTGGTCAGGGGGAATACTACAGATATAGTTCTCCTACATCTGTGGTTCTCAAAATGTGGTCTGGGAGTTCCTAAAGGTCCCTGAGATCCTTTCAGAGAATTTGTGAAGTCAAAACTATTTTTCGCAACATTACTAAGATGTTACAGCCCACATGCAGCCCACATAAACCAAAGCTCTTTGGGGAGGGATCCTCAATACTTTTGAAAGTGAGAAGGGGCCCTAATACAAAAACATTTGAGAACTGCTGACCTTGATTTTAGCAAAGACAGCATGAGATAGTAGACAGAGAGCTGAGTCCTGCCTCTGACACATACTTATTGTATGACTTTGGGTCAATCACTTATCATCTCAGTGCTCTAAGCAAATCTTTCAAACTATATGTTGCAGAGAATGTGTGGACCTGCCTCGTTTGAGGTAGTCTTGTCCAGAAGATCCCCATTAACAATGAAACCATAGGTCTAGAGCATAATCCTATTTTCAAAAGACTATGCTTTCCTAGGGTAAAAGATGGAGAGAAGTAGCCCAAATAATAAGTAGTTGTATAACTGGACCCTGAGAGTAATTATAGATGTTTTGATATCAACTTGAATGGAGCTTTCCAGGCACCTGTCCTTGGTTCTGTGCTGTTAGGCATTCTTATTAACGATTTAGATGAGTGGCATAAATGACATGATTATCAAATTTGCAGATGACACAAAACTGAGAGGTATCAGCTAATAAGATGAAAGACTGGGTGAGAATCCCCAACGTTATCACTAGCCTAGGATGTTGGACTGAATCTAATAAGATGAAATTAAATATAAATGCTTGTGCAATGAATAAATGACTGAATAAAAAAACTTTTAAGTTAGTTTGAAATTGTGGCAGAAGAAGAATGATGTTCAGAGAGAGAAACATTCGACATGCCCATAATTTTGACATGGAATAGATAGTTCTAAAATTCTTAGGGGATTCTCCTGGACAACTTCCTGGGTCCCTTCCCCAATACTCCCTTCAGGGACATCGTTGTGTACTAAAAAGAGTCCTGAATTTAGAGTTAAAGGAACTGGGTTCAAATCTCAATTCTGCTACTTAACAGCTGTATGACCTTGAGAAAGCCAGTTTACCTCAATGGGCCGCAGTTTCCTTATTTGTAAAAGGAGAGGGCATCACTGGGTGATTGTTAAGGTCTCTTCCAGCTCTGTATACTAGGATTCAATTGGCTATAGTCTAATGGAGCTAATATTGTTTCAGAATTCCATTGATCTGTATTATTACATGATAAGTATGAAGACTAAGATTTCCTCCCAGATTATTTTCATTAGTAGTTCACTATCTCTCAATATATCGCTTAAATGCAATAATAAGTGACAATATAATAATGATAATGTTAGTACTTTCAAGTTTGCAAGACACAATACAAATTAGCTGATGTAGAAAGGAGATAATTTTGATTCCTAATTAGTAAGCAAAATAATCTATTCAAGCTTGACAGCTCATTGTCATTCCCTTCATCAACGTCATGGTCTCGGACAGAGGACAGCACAAAAAGTTCTTCCCACACTCCACATGAATAGCCTAGAGCTCACTGGCACTACTGACAAATAGAACTTTGGAGCCCCGCAGTTCTAATTCCTCTGTGTTTGAACTCCTATAAAGTCCTTTGGTGGTGTTGACTCCTAGGGTGAAAAACAATGCGTTCTCTGCCAGGTTAGATCCCAGGGACCATTTGGAGGGGACGAATATGGGAGCGAAGGCAACCTACTCTTGTTTTTTCTTGAGGATGTGTTCTTTGTCACCTAAACAGAGAACTTAGGCCATGCAGTGAAGTCTTCTTACACAATTTAAGTAAGTATACAGGTTTTATTAATGACTCTGCTGTGCTGGGGAGTTCACTGAAAAGAAGTTACATGGTAAGGCACGTAGGGCATGGCTATATTAAATATGAAAAAGAAGATTGAGCATAATATTTGCCAATGAAAAGGATAAAAAGGTCCTTACCTTGTGTTTTCTCACAGACAAATCCAAAACTTTGTTTTCTGCAATCTTCTAAATACCATTTTCCAGTAAAATGAAAATTAGGGTTACTTGATAATAAAGCACAGAGAGGAACTTGTTCTTGAACATTTGTAGAGTTATGGCTCTTACTCTTTAAAAAAAAAGTTTATTAGTGATTAAAATAAATCACAGTGGGTCTTGGAAAATCCAGTATAGAGCATACCTTATAACTTATTAAAATATAAATACCATAAAATTGATGTGCAATTAATCAATTTTTCATATAATCACTGAATTCACTACAAAGTAAAAAAAAATAACAGTAGTGATAATTAGAATCAACATATTCATGGAATAACATATTAAATTGAGTTGTTAAAAAATAAAAGTACTAATAAAAATACTAATGCAGATTATTTTGGGTATCACAGAAAACCTGATAATTTTGACTAAAATTTCCTTCTTCAACAAGATCATTTGTTAAATCTTTTGAAAACTTCATCTGACACTTACATTTATTATCTCAACTGGAGACCAGTTAGAATATATTATAGGCTCTCCATTTAGCCATTTTTCATAATCATCACTCTGCAAGCCTATCCAAACATTAGCCTTCTGTCCAAAAAGATTCATTGTAATGAAAGCTGCAAAAACAAGAATACATTACTAACATTAATATCATAGAAACCATTTGGGTAATCACATATCCCTGTTTGTAGCCATGATTACTACATTTAAATAAAGGGGAAACTTAATTACAAATCAGCAGTAGGAGTTTGTTCCATCGCCCTTGTTTAAGGTAATGTATTCTTTCTCCTGTTTCATGTCATTGTTCTCTGACATTAACTGGCCAGGCCTGGGGTCTTATCACATATTTAACAAAACAATTTTAGCATGTTCACATAATGACTGTTTTACTGAAAAAAAATAATCCCTCTATTATACTTAAATTATAACGTACAGCTGACAAAAACCCAAATCATCCTGGGAAGAGAAATCTTTAAATGGCTTAGGGAAAATTCATTGTGCCAACAATATATTCCGTTCTTTGCCATTTAGGAAATTGATCACACATATCCCCTTACTCTGCACACTCTTCTCCAGGGGACAAAAAGAATGCAACACCAGCAGCTTATTGTTATGCATATACCACCCTAGCCTTTTTAGACTCCATCTGAAAGATCATTGCTTAGAACAATGAATATTTATACAGTCTTGGTGGTACACTTGCAACCTTCACCTAGAGTGAGATTTTTATTTTTAGAACAACACAGAGGATATTCAAATATTCATTTATTCAATGAGTATTTATTAAATACCTAATGGTTGTTAGGCACTGGAGATGCAGACACAAAAACCAAAATAACTCTTGCCCTCAAGGAGTTTAAATTCCTCTTTTTTTTTTTTTTTGAGGAAGAGGAACATGTACACAGAGAAGTAGCTATAACACATATCTAAAGTAAATGTGTAAAACACTTGTCTAACAATAGTTAATTTGATAAAATTAAACTTCAGTACCATACCTTGCTCTACTTCATTTTGAATGGAGGCAAGTACAGCATCCTCTTCAGCACAGAAATTCTGAGCACTCTTCCAGGTCTTCTGGTGCCTTGGATCCTTTGGTATTTCCACTAGGAAGCACTTTAGATAAAATTTATTTTTAAGGTATTATTTCTCTCTCCTCTAACATACTAATTACCTGTGTGACCTTGGGCAAGTAATTCAACCTCCTCAGACCTGTTTTCCTCAGTAGTGAAATGGGTTGGGCTAGATGGTATCTAAGGTTCCTTTCACCTCTAAACCTCTGAACTTATAAGCATATGTTTTGACAAAAAATTATTAATATAATTGTTACCATAATGACAGAAATTGTTAATACAAATGTACTATGCCACTTCCTTAAATGATCCTTGTAATGTCAGAATTTCAATAATGTCCTTACATTTCTACTCTTAAAACATTTACTCTTGATTAGGTTAAATGGAACCACACCCTAGGGCTCCCTCCCACTCAGGGATTTTGCCTTGTTGGGGAGCCTGACTTAGGCTGGATCTCAGCTTCTAGTGTCCTTGACCACTTCCATTGGGATTCATGGCATGAAGGGCAAAAGAGCCAGAATGAAGTGGCTTTCTTTGCCCAGACTGCCATGGGCCACTATAGTCATGACCAGGCCTTGCTACCTCATGCTGTCTCCTCTCCTTCTCCTCCTGAAACTATAAAAGGGTCTATTTGGTTGGGAAATCCACTGGACATCCTCCAGGGTGGCAGATTTCCTGCCTTGTTATCTCAGTTAAAGACACTTTATTCCTAAATTCCTGGCTTTGATTTATTTTGGGACTTAACAAGTTTCAGAGACCTTGAAATATTCAATGTAGAGAAGCTCTAGAAATTTTCTTCATCTACTTGGTCAGTTATAGCCTCAACTTTTTAAAATGAGAAAATAGCTGAAGAAAGGCCACAAAGAAGGTCAGACAAGCAAGATAGTTTTGAAAGCTACGGATTGACCTCATGACATACTTAAAAAGAAAAGCAAATTGTAGGTAATAGAGACTCACATTTTCATACACAATCCCTTTTCTCTACTATGTATATGCAATTACCCATTGTCTTTGGTGTTCATTAGGTTCAGAATAAAGATAAAAATTAATTTAAAACTTTCTCTACTTAACTCTGGTGCTCTAAGAAAGCCACAAGTCAATACCATCAGTGTGCCATTGATGTCTCAGAATAAGCACTGATCTTAATAGTCAGAAGATCCAGGTTTGAGGCCTGGCTCTTACAACTTCATGAGTGGTCAAGTCACAACCTCTCTGAGCCTCAGTTTTCTTATTTCTAAAATGAAGATAATGGCACTCAATACTGTAGAGGGTTCTTGTGCAAAGAGCTTTGCAAACCTTAAAACATTATGTAAGTGTGAACTCTTCTTAAAGTGCCTCTAGCTTTGTGCTCTTGGTAGCCATGAAGTGTGAAAGTACTTATGGTAATAATAGTGGAGGAGTTTGGGAACACTGGCTCTCAAAATAAAAAAAAATGTTTGCATAGAATCTATGTTTTTATGATTGGTACCAAATCCCAATTGAGGCAATTTGCTAGCAAAATCCACCATGGCAGATTTAATATTGTAAAAACCATAGAGGAGAAATTGAGATTTTTAAAAATATCAAAACAAAATGAATTATTTCATTTTCACTAGAAAAAACACTTTAAATGGAGGAAAGAGTGATATAAAATCAAATTTTGGTGCAATTTCCCACAGATTAAGTATCATATCAGTAGGAGATTAAATATCATGGACATGCAGTTGGGGTAATATACCCAGCTGTTTCATATAACTTAGGCAGAAGTTCTTGATGGTAGGATTTGCCTCGTGCTACCTACTTTTACTCCTTCCTTAGCCATTCCACAAGGTCTTCATATTGGTATTGACTAAGAATTCCAGCCCCATAAAGGTGGAAAACCTGTTAGTGAAAAAGCCACTGTTGCAGATAAGAAGAACAGCTGAAAACATAGGATTTTATTGTCAACAAAGTACATCACGTCTGTCATCTCAGTTCATCCTCACACTAATTCTGGGAGATTGAGGAAAGTGGTGCAAGTCAACTTATTCCAATCGTTTACAGATGAGCAAAATGAGACTCAATGACATTAAATGACTTGGTCTAAGTAGTGAGTATTGCGAGACAGTATTGTATTCCGACTCTAAGTCTAGTGGTTCTTCCACTACACCAGAAATCAACCCCATAGATGAGCCCTCCCAAGTAGCTTAACTCCCTTTTACCCCAAAGGGTATCCAAATGCTCATGGACCATGAAATGTTACCTACTACTATTTATCAGAGACTGCTGACTTCACCTGATTTAGAGCTATTAACCTAAAGAAGAAATCAATTCTTTCTGGCTCCTTGAAAGTTCCAGACACCTGAAACAACTAAATCAGTTTAAAGGCATTGTTTGTTTTTATTTTTATTATTTTTTTTAAGAAAAGGGTTTTTGCTGGTTTCCTTTCTCCGTGCTTCCATTTATCCATTTCAAATTGGTGGCATATGTTAATTAGTAGAAAGTTATCATTTATTGCTGACTTTGCCTCATGTTCCATTGTCTGATACCAGTGAACCTGACTAATATGGCCACATAAATTTCTCTGGGAAAAATACCCCACAGCTATCTTGACCAAGATTTGTCACCTGACTATGGCAATGGTGTCTCATATTGCTTCTCCAAATCTATGGTATACCATATTTTCTAAAGGTGATGAGTATTTTTTTTTATCATGAAAACTAAGCCAGAGAACAAAGTACAATATCCTTGTATCTAAGCTGTGATGAGCAGTGTGAACATCTGTGATGCACTTTGTGGTTGTTACCGTGAATTGAAGATATCTTCCTCTATTTTAAGACATCTCCTTCAAACAAAATATTTTATTAAACAGAAGAGGATGCCCAGAAATATGCAGGGTATGAAACCAATTAATGGCTGGATTACAGACTCTGTGGTCTATATTAACAATGAATCAGAGTGAATCTAGAGATCTTAAAAACCATAAATGAAAACATAACAAAGGAAGAGTAAAGTCTATCTTGAGAAGGGAATGGTTAGAATTATTCAGTGCCCTCCTTCCCCACACAAAGGCTCCTTGTGTCTAAATGTGGGCCTTTGTTTCTGAAATAAAGCCCAGCTCCTGAGGAGCAAGTAAGTATCTTAACACTTTTCCTTCTGGGTGAATGCTGGTCAAGTTGCTTTTGTAAAGGATTTCCATTAGAATGTTTTGTACCCTTAAAGAGGAGTTTTGTAGGCTCTCTGAAATGCTGGGAAAAGACACCAAGCCTAACCATTTCATGCCTCAGTTATCATATCTATAGAGGACAAATAATCAATCAATCTCCCAGGAATCATTGGAAGAAAAATTGATACACATGATTCCAAAGTATTGGACAGATATATGATATAGAGGGGATACTTTTCTTGGAGAAGGGGCTCCTGCAATCACACCACATAATCAGTCACTCACAAAGTCAGTTTTGAATTATTGATGTAAAACTTTTACCTAAAGTGATTAGGAGATAAAATTATGAAAATAATTTATTTCTTTTGTTTAGTTGATCTAAAGAAGAAAATTGGTCTCTCCAAATCAGTAGCTCTTTTTAAGAGTATTTTGGACATATTTGGACTCTTGCTTGAGAAATGCAGCGTGTTCTTATATTGGTGAACTTTGGTTGCATTTGTTCTAAATAAATTAATAACTGGAGGCTAAAACCTCTCTCTTTCACTGCTGCCATCTCCAGATTTTGCCCAGGAAGATAATGGCATAGGATAAATATCTTTTTGGAAGTTCAGTTATAGGCTTGGACTGAAGGGAAACTGTCTAGTTAAATATGGCAACTGCTATGGCTTTAGTTTAAGAAGAGTACCTCCATTACATGTAATTGGGGAAAATACTATATTGAAATTGGAAAAAAAATTAAAATGACTTGAATAACTTAAAAAAAAAGAATAATGCCTCCAAAAGTAATATCAATGGTTTGAAGAGAGCACACATTGGACAGACCCTCTATGACAAACTTAGGGGAGAAAGTGGATAAGAGTTTCATAGGACAGGTAGAGATGGGCTGCAATCTACATCTTTATGGGGTATACCCACATTGATGAGATCACTAATCCATTTGAGAGCATTCTGAGTACTTGAAAAAGGATGGAGGATGAGCTAAATGCTGGAAATAGCTCGAACCATTACTATTGGGCTATGCTTCTTCTTTGCCAAACACGTGACTCTAGGATATTTATTTCTTTGTCTTTTTTTCCCTACCTCTAAAATCATACTTGTATTTTCATCATCTACTTGGCATCCTACTCAGCCTGATACCCTATATTACATTATTTTTTTTAAATGAAGCTGTTTGCATGGGCAGCTAGGTTGTACAGTGGATAGAGCCCAGATCCTGCAGTCATAGAGCCCTGAGTTCAAGTCTGACCTCAGAGAAGTCATTGAACTTCCGTCTGCCTCCATTTCCCCAACTATAAAATGGGGATAATAATAGCATTTACCTCCCAGGCTTGTTGTGAGAATCAAATGAAACCATATTTGTAAAGCACTTAGAATAGTGCCTGGCAAATAGTAGGTATTTAATAAATTTTTGGTACTTTCCATTTCCTTTCCCCCATTAGACTGTAAGCTCCCTGAGAGCAGAGACTGTTTCACCTTTTTTCGTATGTCCAGTGCTTAGCACAGAGCCTGACACATAGTTAAATGTTTAATAAATCTTCATTGACTGACCGATACCGTCGGTTTGCACTGGTGTTGTTGTTAAGTTATTTCAGTTGTGTCCTACACTTTGTGACCCCATTTGGGGCTTTCTTGGCAAAGACACTAGAGTGGTTTGCCATTTCGTTCTCCAGCTCATTTTACAGATGAGGAAACTGAGGCAAACAGAATTAAGTGACTTGCCCAGGGTTACATAGCTATGAAGTGTCTGAAAGCCAGATCTGAACTCACACAGATGAGTCCTCATGACTTCCAAGCCCAGTGTTCTATCTACTGTACCACCTGATATTTAATTTGCACTTAAGGTCCTCTACAAATTTGCTCCTCAATTATTCCAAATGTGTATGTTTGAGAAGCTACAGTTTTCCTAGGTATGTCTAAAAACAGGTTAATATCACACTAAGATAAAAAATGAATCTCAGAATCAGAATTTGAGAGTTGGGAGGTCTTTAGTGACCATGTAATCCATATACAAAAGGAATCCGTTCTACAATATGTTCATTAAAAGGCTACTTAACCGCTCTGAAGGTTTCCAAATAGGGAGAACCAGCCACCTCTCTAGGCAGCTGATCCCACAGCTTTAATTGTTAGGAAGTTTTTTCTAACATCAAACCTAAATCTACCTCTTTGAAATTTCCATGCATCGTTCCTGGTTATGCTCTGAATTAACATAATCCCTCCTCCATATGTTAGTCCTTTAAATACTTGAAGACGACCACCACATCCCTATCTAATTCTTTTCTTCTCCAAGGTAAACATGACCCATTCCTTCAATGGATCCTCAAGGCCCTTCATTATCCCATCCTTGTCGCCCCCCTTTGAACACTCTGATACTCATCAGCATCCTTCTTAAACTGTGGTGTCTAGAACTGAGCCTAAAACTCCAATGAAGTCTGATCAAGTCAGAGGATGATGGAACAATCACACTCTATTCCTGGAAGCTTTGTCCCTCAACCACCCCAATATTACCTTAGTTTGGTTTTTTTTCTTTTGGCTTCTAAGTTGCATGCAGACTCATACTGAGTTTGCATCCCACTAAAACCCTAAGATCTTTCAGTTTATAATTTAATGCTGTCAATGGCTAAATTCTTCATACTGTAACTTAAACTGAATTTGCAGCTTCAAATGATAGGAAATAATTGTTTACTGTGATGTTGTGAGGTCATTGAGATCAGCCATATTGTCTAACAAAACTCTGTAGGGTGGAGCTGGATGGACTGTGAGTATGAACTCATGACAATAATGGCTAGATTTTTCAAGTTAACAATAGAAAAAAAAATCAGAGGAAAGAACCAGATACTATTTCAATAGATTAAAATATTTCAATTAACAGTATGTATTATGTTAACTTAATAGTCTGAAACACTGGGATCATGATTTATTTGGGGTTTCTTAATTATCAAAATAACAAATAGTTAAATGATTATAATTCTTGGCATTCATGGCAGTGGCTTCCACCTAACGCCCATAGAATGATTTATAAAAACTAGGTATGACTGAGGAGATAGAGGAAATATTCAGGAATTAATTAGGCATAGTCTATGAAATCACAGCTCTAAGGTAACAAACGTAAGCCCTGTTGGTAAATCTTTCATTTGTTTCAGTTTACAGGGAGATTCAATGCTTTGTGAGGCTTGAGACTGATGTGAACAATCAAAGACAATTATGTCTCAGTTCATAATGTGTTCACAACATGATTGTGGGCCCAGACACAGGAGACACAGAAGAAATGGAAGATGCAGGCTGTGTCCTGGAGGAGTTTATTTTTGCCTCAAGGTAAAACTCACATGCATAAAACAACTGAAAAGCAAGTTAACAGCAGCACAAATGAATATATCAGCCATATTAACAGATTATATAATGCTAGGAGGTATGCAGGAGGATTGGGGTAAATAGACTGCTGAATCCTCATCCTAAATGTTTGCACGGAGGTAGGAGCATAAACTGAAAAATTATCAAGTAGGCCGAAAGCCAAAAATTAATTTCCCATTTCCTACGCACAGCTTTTGATCTTGAAAGTCATTTTAATTTCTTTTTCATGTTCCCAAAATGGAAACTTATTTTACAGAACTTGAAATCAGGTTTACCTTATAGTCAAAGTACAGCCATCCTTTGGGACACAATCCATGTTGTTTTGGTATATCTCTCTCTTTCTCTATAACCCATATTTTTTTACGCTTACAAATGCTAGACATGGAAACAGAGCAATCTTCATTACTCCAAAGTCCTTGGAAAGGGGAAAATTAAAGAAAAAATTAGAAGGGCTTGAAAATATTGCTGATTCAACCACTCTTTCAACAAATGCTTTGGTTAGCTATAGTTTACTCATTCTAAAATTTAGTTTTCATTCTGGCAACTGAAGCATAATTAACAACTCATCATATATTTTTCAAGCAGTATTGGCTGAGTAGGCAACACTGTGAATCAACTCTAAGAGTAGTATATGTACATGAGCATTTTGCAAAGGTAAAGAAAGTGGTTGCCAAAAAGGGGGATCTGCTTGACACCATGCATATTTGGCTCATGAAGGAAAGGGAGTACAGTTGTCTCTTCAACATTGTGACTTTCCATATTGTGGTTTTGATATATTGTGAGTCAGCATAAGAAATTAAATGGGAATTTTGGCGGAGTTTTGTGAAAGACACAGACAACCCCCAAAGGCCAGAAGACAACACAGAAAAAGTTTGGAAACTCAGAAATGCATAAAACATACACATAGTATTGTAAACTGTCAACATATTTTATATTTTAATACCATAATAATTCAGACTTCTTCTCTGGTACAAAGGGAGGGCCAAAACATTTTATGAGGATTTCCCAGATCACAAGAACTCCTAACCCTGTGATGTGGAAGGGATAACTATACTATATTTTGTTACACTAACAGTTTTGTTTAGAAATGTTTAATTTTGACAGAAAGGGAAAGAACAAAATAAGGAGAAGATTGCTTAATAACTTAAGAATTTTGTAGTAAGGAAGTTTCCAAAAGAATAGATTGTGTGAAGTATAACATTCAGCCTTATAATGGCGACATTTCAAAACTATTACTACTTGGTATACGGAAATTGATAGGAAAAAGTCAAACTTCTTAGCAAAGACTACTGGGTAACACACAGACACACACGTACCCATGTGCGCACACACACATGTGCCCATTGACACGCACACGCGTGTACACACACACACACACACACACACACACACCCTCATATTTCTACTCAACCACCTTGTTATTTGTAAGAAACTAGATTTTCTAGGTGGGTATTTTCATGAAGGAGAGGGTTAGATCCAGCACAATGCAGACTGCTTTGAAGCTGAATCTCCCATGGGCTGGCAGTGCCTGCCAATCGCACAGGACAAGTTCACCACCTTGGTGTCAGCCATGCGAGCCAGAGGGAATTCATGGCTTTGAAAGGGGAGACTTCATTCTTTTCTTGTTTAGACCAGCCTCTGTATTCCCAAACTAGCTTTCTGTAGACTATTGTGACACCTGCTGGTAAACTCAAGCTGACTAATTGAAAGGCCTTTCCTTTCCTAAATATATCCAGGGGAGGAAAGTCAGGCATCCTTCATCACGTGGGCTTCTTTTCTTCTGCTGCTCCTGACATTTGGTCACAAGATTAGCATAAAGCTGAATCCCTTTTCAGGGTCAATGGGAATGCTCCCATTTATTGATTAGAAAGAAGGAAGTGAATGCTGTAAGAGCAATGCAGTTTCCAAACAATCTCAGGAAAGAGCCATGTAATTTGCCATGGAGTCTAAGAAAGCCTGATGGTAATTACAGAAACTAGCTTTGTCTTTTTTTTTTTTATAAACAATGGCTAAGTTGGGGAATGGGTTATTTTTAATTAAGTGTGAATGTAAAATAATGCTACGAGTAATCATAAGAACAAATTGATGAGAAGCTTACACAGCGAAAACAAAGCCTCCTGGGAAATAAAATGTATTATTCATCTTAAGATAAAGTATTACTAAACACAAGGTGCAAATGGCCACCCTACTAGGCCAAATAGCAGTTAATGACAGGCCTTTAACAAGAGCAGATGGACACATTTTCTCAAATCCAATTTCTCTTAAATGTGAATGTTCAAGTAAACTCACAAAGGCTAAACCCTCTAGCCAACTAATTTTCATCCACCAAGAATAATGAGTGAAAATGGATGCCGAGGGTCTATTGCTTCAAAGAGCAAACCCCATGATGGGTAATTTCTTTAAATCAGTCTCAGTAGGTTGTTTCATTTTTGCCGTTACCCTGGTCCACAAGAAAAGTTACCAAGTTGTAAACAAATTACATGATAATGACCATATAGACAACACCATCAGTGTGTAGACTCATAAAGAGAAGCAAATTAATTGGAAAAAAACAAAAACAAAACCTACCACCACCACATCCCTAAAGTGCTGCTGATGTAACAAAAAATAGTTCTTAAGCAACCTTGTAAATGATTAATTTATGAAGAATGTCCCCCAAAAGACAAGCAAAAAGACCTGTTTTGGATGAAATGAAGCCGCATCTTTGACTCTGATTATTCATAGATCTTTCTCCTCCATCATCCCAGTTCTGGTATAGTAATGGTGAGCCATCTCTCCAACTATAAGGAAATAAAAAAATAAAATAAAGCCCATATCCCTCTCTTGTTCTGCATACTCATCTCTTAATATCATCCTTGGGATCTAGGGTGGGGAGGTGAATCAAGGTCAGAATGTTCCTTTTAACTCAAAGTGGTACACAATGTCTTTTTTCTAGGGAGAATGAGACTATAAGCAATAAATTATGATTGAGAGACATGGTATGCACTGATCATACAGATTGGTTTAATCATTCTGAAAATAAAGTCTGTCAATGAGAATTAAGTACAATTAAATGCAAATCATACTGAAATCCATCGTTAGGTCTTTCTTCGCGGAGCCCAATCCACCAATTTTTATTATTCTTAGATAGCTGGTGAAAAAAAACAAAACAAAGGAAAAACAAACTTAGTATTCATTTGTTCTTTGTTATCTTATTCAATTATCTAGAAAAAGACTATACTTACCACTTCAGGAAAACTTGAACTTTTGTTACCTTAAAAATATCTCATATTCGTGACGGAAGGAAATAGCAACCAATAAACATAAATAAATAATCACAGCTCTCTCCCCATGGCAAAAGAACCTTTAACCAACAAATTAGGATCACATATTCAAGAGTGGTTTCCAACTCCAATAAAGGTCTTAAAAAGTAAAAGTACAAATCATGATAAAAGATGGAATACTAACTTGTGTTCTCTTTTGACTGAAAAATTAAGTTTCTATTTTCCCAGGGATATTGATTGGTAAAGGTTAAAAAACAACTCAAGACACAAAGATCATTATTATAACTAACAGTATTACCTTATCCATTCAAATAGAGTTAGGAGAATGCAAAAAGTCCCCATTACAAAGGTGCCAATGGTTTGTCAACTGACTCATGTATTTCATGGATTTTATATCAGTATTTCTTAATGTTCGAGATGTACAAATCTAAGCATGCTGGAGGTTAAAATAAAAAGAAATTCACTTCATTTCAATGCTAGAACTATAACTCAGGAAACTGAAGCTCTCTCTTTTCTCATATTCTAAAGCCTTCACACCCAGTAACTTGACTTTCAGGGAGACACTAATAAGCACATCAGTCTTTTTGCTTTAAAAAGTCAACACACAGACAGCATCCCAAAACACAATACAATAGGAACATAGCACACATTAGCAAATGGTTCATGTCACACGTCTTCCTTCCAACGGCTCTTTTTTTTTTTTTTACAATCGGAGCATAGGCTTGAGGATCTTTAAGTTGGTTTGGAAAACAAGTATTTACCAATCTACTCTCTGTTGTGCTTTTTCAATACAGCTTTTCAGTTACTGAAAGAGTAAGAGACAAAATAATGACTCACTCTTTTCTCTGGATGAAAGGTCTATGGATAACATTAGAAAACATTTAGTTAAAACCGTTCCCTTTATTGGTCTTTTGGAGGGGTTTTGTCCTGTTTGTTTATACAACGGTTGGGTCTGGTCACAACTATTTTTTTGTTGTTTCTTAGCATTGTTACAATTCTAAAAACTATTTAAGCAGGAGAGGTACACAGTTGATAAGCGAAAAAGAGCAACTCCATGAAACATTTGCCATGCTTCTGCTTTCTGAGATGATAAAGGTAGAAGAGAGGATCCCAAATGGATTCTGTGTGTTTTAGTCCTTTCTCTAGGGAGAATGTGGCTCCATCTTATTTTACCACTCCCAATAGGGATTAGCAAAATGAGGAACCTCTTTATTTTGGGACCTTGCAATCAATTTAAGTGGTCAAACAGTTAAAAAATTAAAAAAAAATAAAAACAATTCTATTACTAACAGGAAAAAAGATGCTTTAGGAAATTGAATGTGCATACCAACTACAGGTTTGATACTCCCTAATTGAAACCAGGCCATCTGGCCCCCTTGGGGCCTATGCCATGTACTATACAATGCCTCCAATAGTGGCAAGGGGTGGGTTAAGACGGCCAGTTAGTTAGCTGAACATGCTAAATGCTGCAAGGTCAGTCTGGTATCCAGATGAAACGGTCAAAGCCTGAAAAAGGGGTGGTAGTCCCTGTTAAGTTCCTGGGACTTCCCAATCCAACTGGATTTTCCATTTATTTTGGTCAACCCCACTGATTGTGAGATTAGGGGTTGGGGAGGAAATTTATAGGCTCATCAAATCATCCAGTCATGGGTTTTGAGTTGAAAGGGCAAAAAGGACCTTAGAGCTCTTCTAGAGTAATCTCTTTATTTTAAAGAGGAGGAAACCGAAATAAGACAGGTCAAGTGATCTGACCAAAGTCACATGGACACTAAATGACAGTGCCAGGATTCAAACTCAGATCCTGTGACTCCAGATTGTGGCAAATTCAGTGTTCTTTCCACTGCACCAAATTGAATGTGAGGAGAGAGTGAGGAGAAATAATAAGGAATAGTTGCCAGGAGGCTGTGGAAAGTCTTAGAGGAAAGCTTAATCTTTGTCAGAAAGATTAAGATGGCCCTTTTATTAGTAGTGATGGATTGATGAGGAAAGCCCAGAAAAGTTAAGTGACTTGTCCAAAGTCACACAGGGATTACATGGCAGAGCTAGACTCCAATGTCTGTATCTTTTCTACTGTACCGTGATAAATTTGATATTAAATATTATATGATCAAGAATATAATTATAACATCCTCCTGGTCTTAAAAGTTCAAGGTATTATGCCTTTCTTCTCTCTTTTTCTCTATCTCTTTTTCTTTTTAGGCCCAGTCTCTCAATCTCACTTGGGATGGAAGTACAGGGGCCACTCAGGGCCCTAATCCATTGCTGATTGGTATAGAAGCTTTAACCTGCTCAGTTTTTCTGACCTGGATTTGTTCACCCCTCATTAGGCTACTTAGTAGACCTCTTTTCCTGTAGGATCCCCACACTGTGCTAGACTTAGTGAGGATACCTTCCTGCAGCTTAACAGAACTCCCAAACACAAAGCTTTGACCTCCTTCAGTGGCAGGTATTACTGGAGTGAGCCACCATCTATAGACAAGGTATTATTCCTTGAACAAATATTATAAAATAATATGAAAGTGCTGGATCTGGAAAGGATCCTGTAGGACCACCTAGTTTCTCCCTCTTTCTTCAGGCAGTATATATATACATATACATACATACATATGTATATGTATATATGTATGTATGTATATGTATATATACCATAGATGAAAGATGAGGCTTTATTTCATTTTCAAAGGTTTCTAGACACAAAAGCCACAACCTCCTTTGGTAATCCTTTTTCCTGTACAACAACTCCCAGGTTCTTCTCTTCAACCAGTCTAAGTTCTTAACCCTATGGTTTAAGCCCATTATTTTTCTGTCCTTAGTGGAGAAGGGGATTGCTAGTCTCCATCTGCTGTACATGAACTCTGTATAACTTGAAAGCCAGGGAAACAGGTGACTTTCATTAAAGAATAAACTTTGCAAAAGAAAAACCCCTGCTTCTTTAGCAACATTCCTGCTAATCAAGAACGAAGCCAAATGAAATGAATGACATCCACGTGCCAAGGTCAATTTTCTTGCCTTCTCAATCTCTCCAATAGAAGATTAAAAATAGGGTCATGTTTTCTAGAAAGTCTTAACAAGGTCTGAAATCAACAAGGAAATTTCTCAAACGATATGGAGTGAGCTAATCTTTAAAATCTTCAAAGTTATTGTGTAGAAATTGTTTCTAATTACCATTTTTATTCTGCTGTGGATAAATTCTTGTTCAAGTGCAGAATGAATGGTGAGTATATCACTCTGGAGCCAACCACAGACGAACTCAAAATTTTCCCACTCAGAAGGATCTCTATGAAAAAGGTATTCAGCCCCTTGATGGAAAAGCCATGGTTCATCTAAAACATAAATTTTAAAAATTATGTCAAAAGATATACTGTATACTTAAAAGAAGGCATAGTCATAGACTGACTCTAAGATTATCAACAATTTTTCTTTTTAAATGCCTAAACCTCTCATTTTCTTGAAAAAAGTTTTGTTGACATTTTCGATTTTTACATTAAGTCATTTCTAGATTAGCTCCCCTCGGCTGCCCTGAAATGAATCCTCCCTTTTAATAATGAAAAAGTTAGGCCAAAATGACCAACAGTGACTGTATCTCAAAATGTATGCAGCATTCTTTTCTGGTAGTTGCCCATTCATTACCTAGAACAGGAAGTTATATTTCAGTATCTGTTTTCTGGGACCCAAAGTGGAGGGTAATTACTTAAGAGTTTCTCTTCCATTTATTTTTCTCATTTAAATGACTATGGTTGTGCATATTGGTCTTCAGGTTTTGCTTATTTCATTCTGTAATGGTTCACATAAACCCATGTTTCTTTGAATTCCTCATATTTTTGTCTTGCTGCACAATAATATTCTATTACTTTGATGTACCACAATTTGTTTAGTTGTTCCCCAATCAATGGACTCCCTCTTCGGCTCTAGGTCTTTGGATCAGGATTATGGAGCCTTAGGGATAATCAAATCTGACCTCTTCGTTTCAGTTCTGTGATGAATATTTATGGATATATTAGACATTTCTCTCTGTTTCAGAGCTCCTTAGTTACAGGTCCAGTAGTGGTATTTCTGGGTCAAAGAGTATGTACAATTTAATCTTGCATAATTCCAAACTGTTTTCCAGAACAGGTGGACCAATTCACAGACATACTAACAGTGTATTCATGTACCTGTCTTCCTATATAGCTTCTCCAACATAGACAGTTTCTATTTTTGGCATCTTCCCTAATTTTCTGGGTGTGAAGTAAAATATGACAGGTATTTTAATTTGTATTTGTCTTATTATTAATGATTTGAAGCATATTTTAATATAACTTGATAGTTTATAATCCTTTCAAAAATTGTTCATAGTCTTTTACCACTTAACTTTGGGGAATGGCTCTTGTTTTTCTATATTTCTGTCCATTCCCTACATACCTTTGCAAGTTGCTCATTTTCTATAATCTACTACTACTACTACTACTACTACTACTACTACTACTACTACTACTACTACTACTACTACTACTACTACTACTACTCCCATCACCACCGCCATACAGACACACACAACAACAACAATTAGTCTTTAAAAGGCAACAATAAGTAGTATAATAGCATCTCAATAGCATTTGTTGACAACAGTTTTGAGAGGAAGGAAGTACAAGTCCCAGTTTTAAGGATGGGGAAACTGAAACTTAGGAGTAGTAAAAAAAAACTTGCCAAGATCATCAAGCCAGGACTCAAATCCAGGTCTTCTAACTTCAAGCCTAGTGCCCATTTTATGAACCATTTCTTGCTTTTAAATCACAAATCATGAAAATGGAAATAAAAACATTGAACTATATCACTAACCTTAAAATATGCTTTAGTTTTAGAATTGTAAAAAGGAAGTGCTGATAATGACAGAAATGGAATAGTTCATAACAAAGAATTGCCAGGCTAATGGCTTACCATGCATGTACCATTTTGGGATCTTTGGTTTTACATCTGCAAAGGAAAAAGATGATTTATAAATAAAAACAAACTAATTAATCGAATATTTTCTCACAAGAGGCATTTCATTTAAAACAGCTTAAACTTAAAAATAATTTTCATTTCAGCTTAAAAATGCCCTTAAAATCAATTAATTAATGGAAGTAATTTGTGATACTTGATATAATATACATGAGTGTATATATGTATATGTAAAAATATTGCAGATTTGCAGATGATGCTACTGATGGTACACATTAACCATGTAGATATGATATTATACACAAGAAAACTTTTTGAAAAATGTCAACATGACATGTTTTTTCAAACTGTAGAGCTATGTCCGAATTAATGTGAATAATTTATCCTTTGGAGTGGTCCTACTATTTGAATTTGTATTACATATAAATCCATTGGATAAGAACCAATCACTATATTTTACATGATTATAACTCTAAATAATACTCATTTTAACATATGCAACCACTTAATGGAATTCATTATTTGCATTTATCAAGACCTAACCATATCTGCGGAGGCAATAGTTCTGCAATTACAGAAGAATATTTGGATAACTTGTGTTAATGTTTGAATTCTTGAATGCTGGTGGCATCTTTTCTCATTTCCTTTTTTTTTTTTTTGGGCAAATCAATTGGGGTTAAGTGACTTATGAGGGTCATATAGCTAGTAAGTGTCAAATGCCTGAGATCAAATTTGACCTCAAGTCCTCCGGACTCCAGAGTCTGTGCTCTATCCACTATACCACCTAGCTGTCCCTCCCATTTCCTTTTAACTCTCAAAAAGCTATCATGCCTCCTTTCTGTAAAGATATGCAGTACAACCAATTAAATATATTCAGTGGAAACAAGTTCAACATATTGTTGTTTTTTTTGTTGTTGTTTATTTTGGTTTGGATCTGTAATTTTATGGAGTGGGGAAGTTCTTCCACTGGTGCAAATCAACCATTGGTTTATCACTTGTGATCTTAAATAACCGCCTGGGAACTAAGAGGTTAAATGACTTTCCCAGTACATGTTAGAGGCAAGTGCTGAGCCCAGGGCCTCCAGCACTGAGGCAGACTCTCCATCCACTAACTCCCACTGCCTCTTGGGTGATGGGTATATGAAGATTATATATGTTAGTCCCATATCCCTTTATCCTTGAGGAAGAATAAGAAAGCGCATCACATATACACAGACTGAAGCTCTTTATATCTTTACCTCTTAGTATTTTACATATCCATTCCCGTTTGGAAGAACACGCCAGGGGCAACAAAGTTTTGTTTGCCTGGTACACAGCACAATTTCTTGTATCCTCTCCAAAATAAGTATTTTCTAAAAATGAAGCAACAACCTGCAGTAGAGGAAGGTCGTTACTCCTTAAAAGCGATCCCAAACAAAAGTTTTAAGTTTTTTTTTTTCCTTAAAGAACTATCATTAGAAATAGTTGTTAAAATTTGTTTTTGGAGAGAAATTCAGAATTGTAGGTGTAAAGTTTGAGTTAAAACTGCTCTCCATGGTGGAAAAGTTGCTTAGCAAATTAGACTCTCGTCTTCTAAAGGAACTTGGTGGCCAAGTTTTTCCCTTTTCTTGAAGTTGCAAATAATAATAAGTTTGTGAGTATGAGTGTATTTTATGAAAACTTTTAGGATTATATTACGTAGACTCAATTGGCTGTGTAGCCTTGGGATTTCTAGCAGTTTCTGCAAGAGACTCAAGGTATTGTCAGATTTGAGTAATACCTTTGATGTAAAGCTCTTTGGGGTAAAGCCCAAGATTTTATATACCACTAATAACTGCTTTCTAGCATCTAGGTAGTTTTAATCTTGAAAATATATAACACTTTCCCAAGAGAGATCACATAACCTAGAAATGAAGAAAAAATCCTCAATAATTTCCCCACGCAACTATGAAATGACAAGATTCCATTATCTTGTCAAAACAGAGGATGGTCCCTAGATAAAAGATATACAAAATTATTGATAGTTGATAGTACAAATGGTTTTTAGCCAAAAGGCCATTTGCTGACTGAGATAAGAAATGAGTAAGATGGAACCCTAAGCTCATGTGTTTTCCATTCCCACACATAAAACAATTCACCAATTTAAAAATGACAGATGTTTAGAGAACATGCATTTTGTAGTTTGTTGTGCTCAGGGAGAAGTGGTGCGGATTTGAGTAAGTAGTTATATATTTTTATCTCATTTACTTTGGGTAAACTATTTTACTTAATTTTCCCTGAATTATTTAATGTATTTATTTTGTTTAAACAAAATAGTGCTTGTCACCTATGTAATAATGACATTAAATTTTAATATCCCCATAACAATATCATATAGTGGGTAGTGGGAAAATGTTAGAGATGGGAGTATTGCACAGAAGAAAAAGCTCTTACTCTGGTATCTGAGGATCCAAGTTCAAATCTTTCCTCAGGTGTTGATTACCTATGTACCTCTGGGTAAACCACTTAACCTCTTAAGCCCCAGCCCCTCATATGAAAAATGAGGGGTTGGATTAGTTGGCCCCTCAGGTACCTTTTTTCTCAGATTTTGTGATCTCTATTCTGCAGATTTATAAACTGAGGCTCAGAGCGATTAAATGCCCCACAAGTTAGTAAAAGAGTTAGGATACAAACCCAAGTTTTCCAGTAGTGTTTAGTACCCTATTCATTATACTGTGCTGCTTTTCACTACACATTTTCTAAATTATTTATTGGCACTCAGTATTTAATTGTGTTGTATGTCCTTTCATTTCTTTTATGTACATATTGACTTGTACATACTGCAACCACTTCAAGCTTTAGCTGGGTCTTCTCTCATGATTCTAGGGCAGATAAAGAATCTTGATAGGATATTGGTGATGATATAACAACTTTTGCAACCTAACAAAATAAATATATAGGTAAAATTCCTAAGTTTGAAAAATTATGAGTGGTTTTGATTTCAGAAAACTGAGAGTTCGTATAATCCCCAAAAGCTCAGCTCTTGAAAGATATAAGATTTGTCTAAAAGATGTCATGTTTCAGGCTGGTCAGACTCACTTAAGATAAAGAAGAACAGGAGCACCCAGAAAAAGCTTGATGTGAGCTCTCTAATAAGGAAGACGGGTTAAGTCTAAAGAAGTCAGGAAATGCTGCCAAATTTCACTGGGAAGGGGACTCAGGGATTATATCATCCAAACAGTGTCTGAGCAAGAATCTCCACCATGATATTCCCAACAAGGGATCACCCTTCACCTGAAGACCTCAAGCAAAGAACAACCCACAACTTGATAGGGGAATTCTCTTTCAATTTTGGACCGATCTAATAGTTCAGGCTAGAGTTGATTCTCATAATTCGTGGTAGTTATATTCGATTAAGCTCCTGTGAATACCAAACAATTGCTCCTAGGGGAAATATTGGGTTAGGTTTCTGCAAGCTTCTTGTGGCAACATTTACTTTTAGCACTTTCTCAAGTAGCCTCACATACAAATTGGTGAATTTTACTCTTCTTTTTTCTTTCTTTTTTTGGATATATTATTGATTCATTGACATTAAAATCATGGCCGACGGTACTATAACTCATGCCTAAACAAAGCTTATCTGACAAATATACTTTTTTCTGTAAGGCACATCACAGGCTTCTTATACTTAGGAACATAGGCAGCACTTCAGCACTATGCTTAGGAGCCATTTTAAACAGTGAAATTGACAACAAGAAGCACAAAAATGTGAAAAACAGTACACTAAATAGACTGTGAAAAGAACACTTGTTTACAGTATGAAAACTGAGACAAGAATGCAGAGTGTCTCCTTGTTCAGTCTCACATGGAGACTTGCCCATTGGATAACTCAAATTTTTTTTGCCACTGCATGTTTCTGCAAATGATCACAAAACTGCCTTGAGTTTTGATTATGGGTTTACAAATAAATTTTAGTTGAATAAGTGAATTTGCCAATCTGGAATCTGTGAATAAGGAGAATTAATTGTATTTCCTTAAAGAGCCTTAATCCTACTCTTACTAATTTCTATCTGTTGCTCCTCCCCTTTTCCCTCTGCAATGAAGCAGAACAAGGATAGTGTCCCTCTTCCATGCGACAGTCCTTCAATGAACCATGGGCTATGTGAAGACTTGTATCTATCCTTTATTACAGAGCTCCAATGTTTAGACCTGGGGGTTCCCGCCCATCAAGTGAGATGGTTCTGTGTATTCCCCAAGGCTTCTAATACTCATTGAGATTTTCTAAGCATGGTCCCATAATTGTCTTGCTCTCTTACACGTTTGGCCTCAGGCTGAGAAAAAATCCCAAGAGGAAACACCGTGGGCTGGACTAGATTCCTTGTTGTTTCTTTATCCTAACCTACATGTTCAGGTTTGGGCTCCCTGAATCTGCTCATAGAATAAAATGTGTAGGTCGTGGGAGACCTGGCCAGGATCACCACATTCCCAACGGGCCGCAGTTATGCCAATGTTCAGCAAGCAAATGAGGAAGTTCTAGCACAGTCTGTTTCAAAGTAATTGTTCACAGCGTTTTCAGTCATGGCCAACTCTTTGTAACCTCATTTTGAGGTTTTCTAGGCAAAGATACTGCAGTGGTTTGCCATTTCCTTTTCGAACTCACTTTATAGACGAGGAACCGAGGCAAACAAGGTCCCAGCATCATACAGTTTCTAAATGTCTGGGTCCAGATTTGAACTCATGAAGATGAGTCTTTCTGATTCTAAGCACAGTGCTCTATTCACTGTGCCACCTAGCTGCCCTTCAAGGTAATGCTCCAATCCAAATTCCATTATTCTATTTGTAAAAACTTACTGGAGTTCCATCAGACCATTCCCACGACCCTTCAGATAACGGGTTTCTTTTATTAAATCCAATCCAGAACTGTCTTTCTTCTGTCCTAGAGTGGGCAAAGAAAACAAAAATCCTCTGGTTTTTGTCACTGTAATTTAATTGTTATGTTAAGAGAATCAGAAAAAAAAATTAGTTTGAAATTGTATTGACTAGAAAATATTCTTTTAGTGCTATTGGTGTGATTACAAATCAGACCAAATCAACCAATACATTTATTAAGGAATCAACCAGTGTATGACCCTCTATTGCAAACATATAATTCAAACATAGTTGATATTTTGAATTTTGCCCAATGAGCCTAGGCATGGTTTTAGTATTTTGCTTTGGGGACTACCTTTGGTAAGGCAGAATTAGTTGGAGGAAATGTCAGCCCATTCTAAGAATGCAGGGTCTTGGAATACTTATGTATTCTAGTAAAAGTTGTTAAGTATTTCAAAAGGTTAAATGCAGAGGGAACTTCCATTTGGGCTTGGAAGATCTCCTTTTTCCAGACGGGCAACATTACTTACTATTTTATACTTCTCTTTTGTTAGTTTTGCCAAAGGCTCTGTGGCAGTTAATAAAGATCCCAGTATTTAATAGGAGTTTCCAAAAAGGATTTTTTGAAGGTAATGCACACATAAGTACTTCCACAGAAACCTGTATTAGTCTAAGCCTCAGTGGGTTACCTCCCGCCCTCACCACTGATTCCAACTCAACGAGAAACTCCACACCCAATTATGTTCCTGCACACAAGGCAGGGTACAGATATTGCCAGCCAGAGAGGGCTCAATAAATCAAACAATAAAGACTAATTATACAATGAAGCAGCTCACTAAGATAATTTTCAGAGAATAATTTTACAGCATTAAATATTTAAAAGATTCTGAAATCCTGACAGATGCTTTATTTTCTTTAGTGCCAAGGATAAAACTGTCTCGAGGCTATTGTTCTCAGACATTTGAGTTATTCAGGCTGGATGGTAAAAATTAGATGAAAGTTCTTAAACCAGAGTTTCCTCTGGTATTGCTGTGGTCATTCCTGCAGTTAAACTTTAGAATAAGGATTGGAATAGGATAGGAAGGTTGGCCTCTTTGGGGGCAAATCAAGTACATTTGCCCAAATGTCATATGTCCGGCCCTAAAATCACTTCTTCAAATAAGTTAGCACTTTTCCAGCCAATCCAAACAATGGACGGGGAGTCTTCATTTATCCTGGTATAAACAGCTCCTCTAACTGTGTGACTCTCAGCAAGTCACTTAGTGTCTCATTGTCCTAGACCAGAACTTCTTAAACTGTGGGTTGAGACCTCATGGAGGTTGGGAAAAATTTGGCAACAGTAACAGGTTTCTGAATGCACGACCAAAAATTAATTAAAAAATCAAACAAAATGAATCTGAGGTGTTTCTGGTAGTGTTTGCCTGTTGCATCGAGTAATTTCATTGCACCTTTGGTTGAGAACACGAAGCATGTGTACTTTGCACTGAGCTTGCCTTCAGGCCATGCAACTCCAACTAACACTGCTGAAATGCTGAAAAGTTTAAGAAACCCTGTCCTAGACTATAAGTTGTGGGGTACGTGCTGATTTGATTTGGTAGAAGATATTTCCTCACCAGGAATTCCCTAAATCAATGAAATCACAGCTCTGGACCAAAAAAGCATTTATCCAGAAGAAATCTGGTACGTACAAATATTCTATAACTGCCTTACTTTATATATATTTTTTAAAATTCACACACATACACATATCTTTTGCCTTTCTAGTCTATATTAGTCCTTTTTCAGATCTTTACAGGAAGGATCATAGTTGTTGTCTTTTCTATTTCTTTTGTTGTCCCCTTCACACGCTGCATATGATGCCCATCACCCAGAGGGTGCCTCGTCAGCAAATGTTTGTCAACCAACAGTCGTGCTTTGAAGAGTTTGAGGTGCTCTCTGAGCACATGAAAACTCTGTTAATAATGATGCAGGTTCTAGTTTTGCAACATTAAGACAATGAGGATGAAAGCTCCCTAGACTCTGAACAGATAGGGAAAGAAAGAATTCAAATACAAAATTAGGAGCTTCTGTGTCCTTTGTCTTACGGAAGGATGATTTTGTGAATTAGTGGGATGCACTTCTATAGGATGCCTTCCTTTGAGTCAGTGTCTGCTTCTGACCTTGAAGCAGGAGCCGTAGCCTAATCCTTCTGTGCAAGTAAGCTTAGTTTTTCCTCCAAAGGTATTAAGGCAATTCTCAAGAGTTTGACAAAGGGCAACTCGGTGGCACAGCAAATAGAACACTGGCCCTTGAGTCAGGAGGACCTGAGTTCAAATCTGGCCTCAGACACTAGCTATGTGACCCTGGGCAAGTCACTTAATCTCGATTGCCTCAAAAACAAAACAAAAAAAAGAAGCCTTGGCTGGCTGAGGTGACTAAGGGCTGAGGCTGTTGATATCGCTTCCTAGTTGCCTTAGCACAAAGGAGCTCTACAAGGAGCTCTCTGATGATTAGCAGAACATGATTTACAAAGTAGGCAAAGGGGCTTCACTCAGCTGACTCAACTCAAAGTGTTCTCAGTGACTCTCCATGTTGAATATCCTTTTCCTGATATGGCTAAGTAAATCTCCTTATTAACCACTGAATGATGAATGACCTATGAGTGTGACATTTTTTCCAATATACAACAGAAACCACGGGCTTTCAGTTTATAAGAATATAGATGCAAATTCTTATAAGAATACAGATGCAAATTCTTATAAGAATACAGATACAAATTCCTAGAATACCTGGTGGAAGGTAGCATGACTGAAAGACTGAAAAGTCATCTGAGAAATTTTCAAGATCAAATAATATGCATTTACCGATTAAATTTTGTGTATAAAAGCTCATTCACAAAATTCTCTTCCTCGATATGAGAAAAGCTTGCAAGATGTGCTCCAAAATCTTCACAAAATGCTTCAGCCTCTCTCCACGTTCTTTTCATCAAGACTTTCTCACTATGGAATACCTGTTATTTTTTAAAAAAAAAATGAGGCAACCTTGATTATTCCAGGCATAGAAATAGCAGGTAATTTATTTGTCAAGAACGTGTTAAAAATTTAACCCAAGTAAGGGGAAACTAATTGTGAGCTCACCTTGTAGAAATCTTCCAGGATGGCTAGTTAGACCTGATGGAAGGAGGGCCCAGAGATTAAGAAACTTAAATTCAGGTTTGAGGTGAGAGGACATTGGTTTTTCAAAATGAGGTATTACGGGGGTGCTAAATCTTAGTCAAACAAGCAGGTACATTCTCTAGATTACCATTCAGCTGTTCTCATCATAGGGAATTAATCAGAATTGCCTTCTATGGTACAAGTTAGGGAGTTTATGCCCTTGGAGCACTTATATCCTAGCACTACAGACTGTAGACTTCTGAAGGCCGTTTAAAGTTGGGAGTCTCTTCAATTACAAAGGACTCATGAAGGAAAATGCTATCCACATCCAGATAAAGAACAGATGGACTTTGAGTGCACATCGAAGCATATTTTTTTCACTTATTTTATTCTAATGGTTTTCCCCCCTTTTGCTCTGTTTCTTCTTTCACAACTATGACTAATATGAAAATATTTTTGCATGATAGGACTTGTATAAACTATATCAAATTGCCTACCATTTTCAGAAGAGGGGAGGGTGGGAGGGAGAAAAATTTGGAACTCAAAATCTTGTAAAAATGAATGCTAAAAATTTTCTTGATATGCAACTAGGGAAAAATACTATTTAAAAAAAGCTGGGAGTCTCTTTATCTGAATTCAACATACCAGTCTGTCTTTGATACCAATCTAATCCAATAAGCCTTCCTGCCACCCCTCTCTAGACCTTTTGCCTTGGTTAACCTTGAAACAACTTGTGTTCCAACCTGTATGGATCACATTCTAATGCTCTCATCTTTTAATTATAACTCAAAATGTGTCACCTTCCTGATTCACTCTAATTCACAAATACCTATCCTCACATACCAACAACTACTGTATATACTTGTAGGATCAACAAAATGGGAACTGCTGCAATGCTCACTATAATAGTTCCATTCCTCTTCTTCTTATGTATATAAGGACATTGTTTTGTTTCTAAGAATTTTGTAATTGCCAGTGCTATTCCTTCCTCTGAGGAAGGTAAACAAATCAATATTTGCTTGCTATGGAATATATAAATGCAAACACATGTTTATACAAAGCTATATTAATAAGTAAGTTCTTTCTTCCTTGTTAGACTCTATATAATGGGAGTTTATCCCCATATCTTCTATGGAATCTGAGTTAGCATTTCACATGTAGAATCCCAACCAAGTTGGAAAAAACAAATAAACACAAATACCTCTGTAAGGCTTTTGATTCCTTACTTGAAGAAATAACCCATGGCCATTCTCTTGGTATTCCTCTGCATCCTCAGAATGTAGCATAGCGCCTAGGACATTGTAAGTACTTAATAAATACTTATTAACTGATTGTCACTTGCTGGGTCACTGGCATGTATCCTGTAAGTGTTCATTTCCCCCTTTTTTTAAACTTTTGCTCTGAAAACCAGTATGTAGGTTTCCTTTTCTCCTCCCTTCTGTGGATACAGGGTTAGCACATAATCACTCATTTTGAGAGGCATTGACCAGCAAGGAAATGAATTGAAATGGGTAGGAGAAAATAATTATCTCCTCATTTTAAAATTTCTTGAATTTACAAAGCCTGTATTCTAATCACTGCAGTGACTGGCCCCAATTTAGTATATTTAGTGGTATGTCTGTGTGACCTAGAGGAAAAAGCATTAGATCGGAGATCATGAGGCCCGAGTTAAAATCCTAGCTCTGAAACTAATTGGCTGTGTAGACTTATACAAATCACTTAATCACTTTGGACCTTAATCAAGTCAACAAGCATTTATTAAGTGCCTACTGTGTGCCGGGTACTAGGCTAAGCACTGGGGATACAAAACAAGGCAAAACTGGTCTTTCCTCTCAAGAAGCTCACAGACTAATTATGAAAAAAGGATCTGGGTAAAATAATATCTAAAATTATTTTGAGAGCTGTAATTCAAAGAACTCCATGTGTTTTTTTTATTGATAAATTGACTGCATGCATATCTATTGTTAGCTTCCTGGGGGACTATAGGGTCTGTGGGGATAGGGAGCCATTTCTATTTTATATTTCCATGAAAATAAACATAAGTGTCATGACCAAACCAAAGAGAAAAAACTTCCCTCCAGTTGGGTATTCCTATTTGTATAAGGGCACATCTGCCCAAAAATCCTCTCTGAAGTCTTCCATACTAAGTTCTGAACAAAAACAAAATAGCAAACACCAAAATGCCACCCTTTTGAAAAATAATTTTCAAATATGAGTAAAGGGATAATTGTTCTTTGATACTAGACTGTAAAACTGGTGATGGATGATGCTCTTCACATGGGATCTGTGATCTCACTAACATGAGGATTTGCTTCTTTAATACAGACCTTAATTCACTCAAAACTTCTCATTGGCTGCAGTTCTTCTTCCTTCCATAAATCCTTCTTTGAGAATCTACTTAATGCACAGTACCTGGCATACAATAGGTGCTTAATAAATGCTTGTTGACTTGTCGATTTGACTAGAGGTCTTCTCCTAGGCCTTTTAACATTCCGTGGGTACCAGTGAAGCACTAGATTGTCCTTCTGTTATCATGGACATAACTGGTCCACCTCCATTTTAAAGCATATATATTTTTAATGATAGCCCTTAGACACCACTTCCAGTGTACAAGTTACTGTTGAAAACTAGAAGATAGTGGGAATTAATTTGAGGATGGGCAAAGCTCTGAAATCACTTGTGGAGGAGCACTTCCTTGAAAATGGGTAGAAATATGTTTACGTGTGTGTTGTATTTATACATTTGTTCTTGTTCAGTAGCTCGGTCATGTCCAACTCTTTGTCACCCTCCTATCTATGGGGTTTTCTTGGCAAAGATACTGGAGCGGTTCGTCATTTCCTTTTCCAGTGGATTAAAGCAAACAGAGGTTAAATGGTTTGCCCAGGGTCACACAACTAGCAAGTATCTAAGGCCAAATTTGAACTTGGAGCTTCCTGATTCTAAGCTTAGTGCTCTGAGCCATGTAGTTGCCTGTGTGTGTGTGTGTGTGTATGCGCGCACACTCGTAAACATAAGTTGAGTAGAGCCTTCAGGCTTCTGGGAAAGTTTAAAGGCTACCCTTAATAGAATGTAAGCTCTTTTGAGGTAGGAATTATTTCATTTTTTATCTTCCTATCCCCAGCATCTATCACCGAGCTTCCTGCACAGTACGTGTTTAATAAATGTTTATTGATTGATTGATTAAATAGTGCAAAATTGTACTGTCCTATAACAAGGCTTTAATTAACTTACTTAAAAATGACATAAAAATCAATCTATTCTCATTTCCAGGTATTTTCCACTCTGGTCTTCTAATATTTCCTTGATTCTTATCAACATAAGCAATACTGATTGGGACCTCAGGATTGATTCTACATCAAAGGACTTTAGCACCACAAGGAACCCTGTAGTCTTTCGGGAAATTCTGAATTTGACTTTGTAGCCCACACAATAACACCAGCTCACATTTATGGGGCACTTCACATCTACAATGAATTTTATGCTCATGATGTCATCTGAGTGTAATTGACTACAGGAAAGGAAATGAATTCCTTCTGAATTTGTAATAATCACTTAGGTCTTCAGGAAACATGGATGAAAAGGGCTCAACATGAACTGAATTAATAATCCTAACAAGGTCTTTGCTTTTACCTTGTAGCAACTGGTGAGACTGGGTTTTGATTCCCATCCCAAAGAGCAAGGATGAAAAGGCCACCTCTCTTCATGTTCAGTCTCTTTCTGCGCTGTCACCGGCTGTTTGCACAGGGACATTGCTTTAAATCTCTTGCAGTCTTTGACTTCCCAGAAACCAGGGGGATTCCTTCCCCGAATAACTACACAGCCTCCACTGTAGCCTAAAAACCAGAAAATAAGCAGATTTAACATCCTACTACAACACCATTTTGTGCTCAGGTGAGACATCTCAGAAATGATGAATAGCTGACATCCTGTAATAAAATACTGAGACAATAACAATAAAAATGCAAAAGTAAAGGCACTCCATTGGCATGATGGCCTCATTTCCATTCCTCTCTGGTGAACAGAAATGAAGATAGAAAATTCTAAGAGAAAAGAAGGAATGTGGCACCTAGTCTCTGTTATGTAGAAAACTCATTCACTGTACTAAACACATATGGCAGTCATAGGAAAAAGATTATTTCTAGCTGTAGTGCAAATATCTGCCTTTTAGAAACTAAACTCCTTTCAAAGCTCAAATCAAGTGTCGCCTCCTATATGAGGCCTTTCTTGATTCACCGTTAATCTGTTTAGTGACCCCCTGAAACTACTTTGTATATATATTAAGTTTATTTTTATGTGTATACATCATTTCTCCAGATAGAGTGTAAGCTCCCCAAGGGTAACAGCTGTTTTGTTCTGGTTTTTGTGTCCCCAACACCTAGCACAGTGCCTGGCACACATAATGAATGCTTGTTAGTTGACTGATCTTGCATGGCCACAACCAACCTTCAGAATCTCTTAACCATTCTATATATTATCAGGGTTGCTCAGGCTTGATTTAAGAAGAGAAAGAATGGCTGTAGGGCCCTCCTCTGGGAAGCCTTCGCCAAGGAAGGTTGGCGCAGTATAGAATAAATACCAGAATTTGGAGTCAGAAAATAAGAGTTGGAATGCTAGCCCCATTGCTACCTATGTCACCTCACCTCTGTAGGGCCCAGTTTCATTTGTAAAATGAGATGTTTGGTTTAAGATGACCTCAAACATCCTCCATAACTCTTAGGATGAATCATAGAATTTGTACTGGTAGAAACCTTATATCATCTGGTCCAACCTTCCTATTTTATCAATGTAGCAACTGAAGCTGAGACTTGACCAAGATAGGATTTGAATCCAGATCTTTTGACTACCAAACCAGCATTCTTTCCCCTATACTTCACCATCGCAAGAATTTATGAGCTCCCAGTTAGTAATATTGCCAAGAAAACCCCAAATGGGGTGAAGAAGGGTCAATCATGACTGAAACAATGAAACAACAGGTTGGCAACAACTTCCACCCCTTGGACGTTAAACAGTACTAAAACATGTGATATATTCTTTTGTATTGGCAGCAAGGTGGTGCAGTGGATAATGTCCCCACCAGGAGTCAAGAAGGTTCATCTTCCTGAGTTCAAATCCAACCTCAGACACTTACTAGATGTGTGACCCTGGGCAAGTCACTTCACCCAGTTTGCCTCAGTTTCTTCATCCATAAAATGAACTGGAGAAGGAAATGGCAAACCACTCTGATATATTTGCCAAGAAAACTTCAAATGGAGTCATGGAGAGTCGTACACAACTGAACAACAACTGAAATTCTTTTGTATTACAGTTATTTATGCAATTTATATATTCATTAAAGTTCTACAAAGACAGAAACTATGCCTATTCTAAACTCTACATCCCCCAACATGCTGTATCTGCAGAATTAAGATGCAACATGGAGAAGTGAAAGGTTCAGAGGGGATAGAACAACCCCAAATCCACTCTATTGTTATGCTCCATGAGTTTTAAAAGTGTTCTATTCCATGGCTCCATTTGCAAGTTGGCTGTTCACAAGGAATACATTCTCCCAAAGAAGCAATGTTATAAATGGCAGCTAGATTTTATTTTCCTATCTCCATTCCTCCCCTTTCTTCCTGAAATGGCCTATACTTTGAGTCTCCTTTGTTGAACTTCAACCCATCCTTCCAAGCACAGCTAAACTGTCTAGTCTTCCATAAAGCATTCCTTTATTTATTCTATTCTTTATCTATTAAACAGAGAGGCTCTTTTTCCTCCTTAAATCCCCACAACACTTAAAACAAAAATAAAATAAACCTCTTGAACCATCACATTCTTTTATTATTTGTATCACTATTTAGTATTTGCATATTTGTTTTTATCTTATTGGACCTTAGGGTCCTTTGGGAAGGCAGAGATTATATCTAACACATCTTTATATAACCCATAATGCCTAGCACAGTGCATTGAATACAGTAGGCACTTAAATCATGTTTGTCAAGTTAAATAATAAATTAAAATTCTGAGTGCACTTTTAAGCTTTAATAACTTAGCAGCATAAATGTTACAAACTTATCAAAAACATTTGGATGTTTAATAAATTTTAAAAATATTACTATGTTCACGTTTTCTTGGTATTTCCAGTGCCTAGCACGGTGGCTGACACATAGTATGCTTTATAACTGCATGTTGTTGGATTGACTGAGATAGATTAGAAACTTGTGAGGGAGGAATGACACTATTTCCTTATTATGTCAATTCTCACTTCAAAATTTATGACTTTTGCTTTTCTTGATTAGGATTCTTTATCTAGACTATTCATACTTATCAGTCATGCTTAGGTTTGTAAACGGAATAAGGAAGGAAAAATAAGGAGATAAAGAGATTAGAGAGGCAGGTGAAATAAGGAAGGTAGACAGAAAGGGAGAGAGGAGAAAGGTTTTTCTAGGCAAGAATTAGAAGAAAAGAGGGAAGAAGGAAGGTGATCAAAGAAGATGGGGGAAAGAGATTGTCTGAGGTGGAATCCACTGAATTGTGGAAAACAGTGGAAATGGAGGACCTTGGAACATACATGATACCCCTAGAGGGCACAAAAGGAGATGGTGAGAAAAAGAAGTCGAGTTAGACAATTCCCTGTTACCCACAATTCAATGTTAATATCTACCCAGGACATTTTGATTGTGGGAACCAGAGGATTTCATCTTAACATTTATAGAATTTTTTTTTTTGGTAAGGCAATCAGAGTTAAAGTGACTTGCCCAGGGTCACACAGCTAGTGTCAAGCATCTAAAGTCGGATGTGAACTCAGGTCCTCCTGATTGCAGGGCTGGTGTTCTATCCACTGCCCCACCTAGCTGCCCCTCATTTATAGACTTTTGGAGCTGAAAATGATCCTAGGGATTATCCAACTAAATCTCTGCTTTTACATACAAGACAATGGGAGTCAGAGAGGAAAGGTGACTTATACAATGTCACAGAGCTAACAGAAGAGCCAAGTATTAGATCACCTACTCCAGTCCTTTACGCACAGTACCTTGCTGTCTCCCTAGATGCTATGCCTCAGTGAGGGCAGTTAGAAAGCAGAGGCAGTAAGTATATAGTCAGTCATTTCTATATATAGGGGATTTATAATTTGAGGTTTCTTCACTTGGAGCATACTGGCTAAAAAACATTCCCCAGCTAGATTGAAGGCCTTGTGGGAAATGCTGGGCTGCTGGAGATATATCTTCAATTTCATTATGGATGCTGGGACTTTGTAGCAGAAAAGTCTTGTCTACATGTTGGAAGAAAAAAAAACAACCCAGATTTTTTGCAGAGCATTGGAATCAGCAAATTTAAAATGTAATATACTTTTTTTTGTTAGTCTTGCATTTTGTCTTACTTTTCTCTATAAGACAGTGATTAAATAGCTTTGGTTTTAGACACTGTAGAAATCCAACTCATCTTCATTAGTGAAGAAAGGAGATGTTTGTAAACCACTATGAAGATGAAAAGTGCTGTATGAGTGTTATTGGTATTTTAAAGTGGTTACCTTAATGGAACATTTGACCTAAATTTTAGAGACTCAACCCCCAAAGAAGCTGTAAACTGGTATAATAAAGGGAGGCCGGGCTAAGGGAGATTCAAACTGAATTTACAATCCTATATCATGGTGATGCTTGCAAAGCTAAATAGGAAGCATAAGAGGTAGGAAGTAAAAAAGTCAGGAAAGTTGCTTCTCTTGGTTTAAGGGATATTTTTCAAGTTTGATAACTCTCTCAAGAAGAAAAGAAAATCTAGGGAAGTTTGGACTGCAGTTTGTAATGCTAGAGCAGGAGTTCTTTAAACTTTCCTTCTCTCCCTACCCCTTCCCCCCATACCCCTCTAGGTACTCAACGGCGAGGAGAGGAGAGGGACACTATCACATAGGTAGGAAGGAGGCAAATTTTAGTCAATTTGAAATGCTAAAATGTAAAGCTGGATAAGCCACTTAATCCATAACCTAAACTGTATTCTCCTTTAATATGTCATAGCCACAAAGCAGAAAGTCTGCCCCTTCCCATAGGCCATTGCTCATATACTGTAATGTGAGAGGTACCAGGAGGCCTGCCTACCTCTGATCCTGCCACATGTGTCTGAATTTCTACCATTAAAGTGATTTCTTTGGGTTAGACCATAGTTTATGAAAGGTCCTTATTGAAAAGAAAACACGTTTTTGGGAAAGACAACGTATTAACCCATTGACAAAATAACACCCAGTTGTTTAGCTCTCCTCTTAAGTCCCGGGGGATTTGGAACATAAGACAGCTTGTTTTGATGAGGGTAAGGAGTTGAGAAGATCCTGGAGCATAGGAGTTTTCAGGGATAGCTAGCCTGGGTGAGGCACTGCAGTACTGGGGCCTTCGAAGCTGAGTGAACATGAGGACAATGGTTGCTTAGGTGTGACACAAAGGAACTTGGGTGTAGTATGGTGGACAGAACAGCAGGTCAAGAGTCAAGGAGACTGGATTCTAGTCCTGACTCTGCCACTAACTAGAAAGGTGACCTTGAAATTGCATCTTTCTGAATTGGAAGGGAGGAATGGAAAACCTCCAAAACTCATTCCAAGTCCATCCAGTTAGTTGCATAGGGCTCCTTGGCCATTTCATGGTTTCTGCCTAGGATTATATTTGGGCTTTGGTCAATCTGGATTTTTATCATATTGGAGGCTACCTAACCATCAAATTCTTTTATTATTTGTATTTGAGTCATGGGAGGCAGATGACATAGGAAACCCAAAGAATTTTGCACAGAAGACAGAGCATAACGAATGTCTTCCACAAACACCATAGAGAATCCCCGGGTCCTCGCCAAAGTCACCTGCCCTAATAGAGGTTGCATGTTAATGGACTTTCCTTCTAAAGTGGACATGTTGCTTTGGCCAACCGTGACGCTTAAACAAGCAAAAGACTCTAGTGAGGAGGAAATCCAGGCATGAACATGGCTATGTAAGCTATATGTGTCTCATTACTTTCCATCGATTAACACGAACCTTTCTGAACAGTCATACCACCTATAAAGATCTATTCCTTTTGGGCATTTCTACTGATAAACCATCTCCTTTCTCCAAAGCCAACAACTTCCTCATCTTCCATGGATAACCCAGATGACCATCTTGAGAAATGCTCCAAGGGTGGCAAAATTAAAAATTTTCTGAGGGAAATCCAAGCTACATCTTCTCTGAATTTTAGCTTCCATCACAACTCCTGGCTACTCTTAGAAAACCCCCATCTCCTGCTTTTATCTCTCCTGGATGCCTTCGTTGTTTCTCCACAACAATGTACCTCCTTGAAGGACCCTTCCGTTGATTCCCATTCTGTCCACATTATTTAGCTGTGCATCTTACATGGTGACAACTCTGCAGAAAGGCCTCGCTATTCTCCCTTTTGGCCTCTCCCTCTATTATCTTTCAATCTTATTCTCTATCTACTTTTAAGAGACTGCCAGAACTTTCCCTTTGAGATCAATCTCTGTTTCTACATTAGGAACAACTGAAGGAAGAAACTTTCCCTGAGTCCCCAGATCCTACTCTTTGCCACATTGGTCATGAGAAAGTCCATCCTCACTACTGAATCCATGATTGCCTACCATATCTCCCAAGGCCCAATTGAATTAAAAAAAACCTATTTATCCATTACAATTGTTTGTTCTTTTCTCTGATTCCAGAAAGAAATTCTATCCTTTGCTGGTGAATAAAGATGCCAATCAATGTAATTTGATCCAAATGAACCTACAACATTGTAAGCTTCTCTTGATGGCAGGAACCATGTCTTAGCTAACTTTATATCACTCTGGGCCTTGCAAATATTTAGACATGGGAATGCCTTGCATTATGTTAACCTAATCAAGATCATTTCACAGTGATATTCATAGGTTCAGAGCCTTTAGAGGTGGAAAGGACCTTAAAGATAAATTTAGTTCAATTCCTTTTTTTTTAAATGATAAAATTGTGGTTGCAGTTAAATGTAGATAGCCCAAGGTCATACAGGTAGTAAGTAGAAGAAATAAGCTTGGGATTCCTTTAAAAACAACATAATAAAATTTTACCACAATGTGATAATAACTGTTATAATGTCGTTTGGACAATCAGATGGCCTGAGCTAATTGTTCCTTTATGTTGCTTTGTATAACTTTGTGCTTTTGCAGACCCAATAAACAATATTGTAAAGATTTATTGATATTGTAAATATTGTAAAACAATATATGTTTACATATATTACATATACATATATATCAATACTTGTTGAATATTTACAATGTAAATATTGTAAAACATTTTGTAAAAATTTGTTGAATGAGTGAATGAAATAGGGAAAATTTGTGTCTTAACACTGTCAAGTTATTCTTAGGAGGATGTTAATGGCTTCTTTGAAACATCTAGTGTGAGTGGCTGTCAAGATCATGTTTATTCCTCAGAATAAGGAGATTTTAAGCCACGAAGTTCTCAAGATCAATTAGTTTAACCAGAAAAAAAATCACATGTTGGGCCTTTATTCCATTTTCTACCTTGCTTTCATATCTCCTCACCAAATTTACATCCTATGGGAAGGAAGCAGTGCAATAAATAATCTTTGGATGATTCTTTGAAATGGGATTGGATCTAATATAGACTGATCTTTCCTTCATAGCTACCAAAGTTAGCTAAAGAAGGGACAAGAAAGAATAAAAAACTTGAATGAAATTTGCTTTCAAAAATTGGGGCTTTTTCATAAAAGCATCAATTTTCAAGCTGTTATGAGGATGGGGGAACTCCAACTTTCTTCTTCCTGATGTAAGAATCCTCTATGGAGCATCATTGAGAAATGATTTTATCCAATCTCTCCTTAAACAATTCCAGGGATAAGGAAACTCATGATCCTGAGGAATGCCTTCCTTTGTTGGACACTGCTAATTATGAAAAAGTTCTTCTAAAAATGGAGTTTTGAAAGACTTAAGAACTTGGATCAACACAATGATTACCTGATTTCAGAGGCCAGTTGATGAGGAATGCTACTAACTTCCTGAAAGAAAGTTAATGGACTGCCATGCAGAATGAGACAGAGCTTTTGGGACAAGGCCAATGTGAAGATTTGTTGTGCTTGCATATGTACATTTGCTATAAGGGTTTTGTTTTTCTGCTCTGTTCTCTCTACTCCTCTCTGAGGGAAGGGAAAGGAGAGGGAATTTTTAAAAAATTTTTTTGATTTAAAAGAAAAAAAAAAGCTCTTAAATACATTGCACCGAAAAAAGCTACCCCATACCTTCTATCCATTAATCCTAGTTTTGCCTTCTAAAACTACAGAGATTAAATCTAATATCTTTTCCACAAGAAAGTAACTGATACATCTGAAGATACTGATCACAGGTTTTATATTCTCCAGTCTAAATACTAGGTGGCATAGTGGATAGAGGAAGACTTATCTTCACGAGTTCAAATCCGACCTCAGATATTTACTAGCTGTGTGACCCTGGGCAAGTCACTTAACCCTGTTTGCCTCAGTTTCCTCATCTATAAAATGAACTGGAGAAGAAAATGTCAAACCACTCTGGTATCTTGGCCAAGAAAACCCCAAATGGGGGTCACAGAGTCAGACACGACTGAACAACAACGTTATTTGTTAACTTGAGAAGGTTTTGAGGCCCCTCATCATTCTAACCACCATCCTCTGTGTGTGCTCCAGTTTGTCAACAACCATCTTAAAGTGTGGCTTTCAGATCTTTCTAGTTATTAGTACTTCCCCTTTCTCAAATTATCTTGTGTTTACTGATCTGCATCGCGTCTTCCTCCCCAGTTAACTTTAATCTCCGTGAGGGCAGGGATTGTTTTTCATTTTCTTTTTGTATCTTGAGTACTAGCACAGTGCCTTGTACGTAGGAGGGGTTTAATCAATGCTTGTTGAATTGAACTGAGCTCCTTGAGAGGAGGTGCTACCTTTGCCTTTTTTTTGTGTCTCCAGTGCTTCACACAGTGCCTGGTGCAGGCTGTTATGGTTGTTCAGTCATTTCAGTTGTATCCATTGTTACCCCATTTGGGGTTTTCTTTGTAAAGATACTGGAGTGGTTTAACCATTTCCTTATCTAGCTTATTTTGCAGATGAGGAAACTGAGGCAGAGTTAAATGATTTGCTCAGGGCCACATAGCTAGTAAGCATCTGAGGCCAGATTTGAACTCAGGAAGATGAATCTTCCTAAATTCAGACCTAGTGCTGTATTTACTGTGCCATCTAGCTGCCTAGCACAAAGCAGGTACTTAATAAATGTTGTCAATTGGATATCATCTGACTCGTGCAGGATACTGCAGGGCGGTTGTCTTCCTTGTTGTGGACACTCTGCTTTTACCAGTAGAGGGTATGCTGGATTTGGAGCCAGATGACCTGGGTTTGTATCCCAGCTGTGTTTCTTGCTGCACTTAACCTAATTCCTAGCTCCCAGTTCCTCATCTATAAAGAGACAGGGGTAGATTAGATGGTTTTTTAAGGCCTTTCTAAATCTAAGATCCTGTAATCCTATTAACGTAGTCTAAGATGAATTGGAATCTTTTTTTTTTCTTTTTGTGACAGGACATTACACTGGTGACTCATTGAATGTGCAGACAAATTAATGAATTTTTTCACAGTAAAAATGTGAAAGTGAAGTCCCCCTTGTCCTGTACCTATATAACCTATTTTATGTGAACCCCAAATATAGGACTTTAAATATATACCTGTGAAATTTCATTTTGTTAGATTTGGGCTGACATTCCAGCTTCCTGAACTTTTAGAAAAAAATCCTTCTTCTGCCATTTAGTGATTTCTTCCAAGCTTCATGTCACCTACAGTTTGACAAGCATACCACACTTGTCTTCATCCAAGACACAGATAAAAATGTTGAAAAGAGAGACCAGAGAAGCAGAGTTCTTGCAGACCTACTACTTCTTGACCGACATTGATCCACTCATCGATCATCTTTGTCCAATGAGCTATGAATTGTCCTGATCCTTCTAGCTGGAGGAGATTACTCCCTTTCCAATCTCTCATGCCTCTGTGCTTGGCCTCAACTCTCTCGTTTTTTCATTCTTTTAAAAATATTTTAATATTTTAAAACATGCCGCACTCTGATTTATATTATGGCTTTTTGTCACATTCCACTATTGGAATATTAGTTCATTAGGATGAAGACAATGTAATTTTTCCTCTTTGTTTCTATAGCTCCTAACGCAGTGCCTTGCAGAATCACAGAATCTCAGAGCTGAAAGAGGTGTGGGGCACTGAGGCAGGAGTCATGGCTGACAATACCCCCAAGAGGTCATTCAGAAGTGACTTGAAAACCTACAGGAGCACAGAACCTACTACTTACTGAGGTAGCTTTTAGTACTTTAGGAGAACACTAATCTTGAAAGTTTTTCCTCACACTGAACATCTGTCTGTTTGCAATTTTAAAGTAGTTGCTCCTATTTCAGCTTTCTAGGGCCAGACAAGTGTAGTTGCCCTTCCATAGGAGAGCCCTCCAGGTACAAAGACAGCTACCATGTTTCTCTAAGTCCTCTTTTTCTTCAGTCTAAACATATTCAGTACTGTTAAAAACTTCCTGCCTTCCTCCCTTTCTCCTTTTCTTCCTTCCTTCCTGCCCCTTTTTCTTCCTTCCTTCCTTCTTTCCTTCTTCCCTCTGTCCTTTTCCTTCCTCCCTCTCTCCTTTTCTTCCTTCCTCCTCCGTTTTCTTCATTCCTTCCTTCCTTCTTCCCTCTGTCCTTTTCTTCCTTCCTTCTCTTCCTTCCTTCTCTTCCTTCCTCCCTCTGTCCTTTTCTTCCTTCCTTTCTCCCCCTTTTTTCTTCTTTCCTTCCTTCTTCCCTCTGTCCTTTTCTTCCTTCTTTCCCTTCCTTCCTTTCTCTTTTTCTTCTTCCTTCCTCCTTCTCTTCTTCTTTCCTCCCTCTCTAGTTTTCTTTCTTCCCTCCTTTCCTTCCCTTCTTTCCTCCTTCCCTTCCTTTCTCTTCTCCTTATCTTCCTTCCCTTCCTTCCTCTCTTCCTTCCTTCCTCTCTCCCTCCCTTTTTCTTCCTTCCTTCCTTCCTTCCTTCCTTCCTTCCTTCCTTCCTTCCTTCCTTCCTTCCTTCCTTCCTTCCTTCCGTCTTTCCTTCTTTCCTTCCTTCTTTCTTTCCTTCCTTCCTTTTTCTTTCTTTCTTTCTTTCTTTCTTTCTTTCTTTCTTTCTTTCTTTCTTCTCTCCTCCTTTTCTTTCTTCCATTTATTAAACAGGTATTATATTCAAGCTACTCTGCTAGCAACTGAAGAAGGATAAAGAGATGATACTAAATATGTGTGGGAGACTTTATAGACAGGTAGCTGAGTGGCACTGTGCATGGAGTCAGGAAGATCTGAGGTCAAATACTGCCTCCAATATTTATTGGTTGTGTGACCCTGGGCAAGTTACTTAACCTTTCTCAGCCTCAGTTTTCTCATCTGTAAGATGGGGGTCATAATAGCAATTATTTCATAAGGTTGTTATGAAGATCAAATAAAATTTTACATATATATGAAATACGCACACATACATACATATATATATATATACATATATATATATACATATAGTGCTTTACAAACCTTAAAGTATCATATGAGAGGTTCTTCATCTTTTTTTTTATATCATAGACCTCTTTGGCAGTCTGATGAAGTCTAAGGATGCCTGCACAGAATGTTTTTAAATGCCCAAAATCAAATATATAGAATTACATTAGAAACCAAATATATTGAAATAGTTATCAAAAGATTAAAAAAAAGTTCAGTGACCTCAGCTGAAGTACCTATGAAGTATTATGTAAACATTAGCTATTATTGTTATTATTATTATTAAATTGTTTCAGTTGCTCTAATAAATCTACTTCTGTCTCTCACTGGCACATGATTTCCCATTTCTTGGCACCATTGGGTGAATACCTTTATATGTACCTGAACTATACCCACTGGGACAAAGGGGACTGCTCTTCAGAGACTCATAGCATCTGTAGTCCCGAAACATGAGAATGATACAGCTATTGTAGAGTGAATGGAAAACAGGTAGCATTTCCAAATTCTTTCTTTTTTTCCTATAGAGATAATGGATAACTTTCAATTTTGTTCACAAAATGCTCTTTGGCACTGTCTTACCTGACCTGTTCCTTCTCATCAGAGACAAAACACAATTTCATTTTAAAGGTCTAAATCATGTACACAGTGCATTTAAACCTCTAATCGCCAGCCCCATTGTAACTAAGGGATACCCTAGTTGGAATCACATGTTTTAATCAATACTATTAATTAGTGTGGATCTGAAATATTTCTCCTGGTCAATGACCCGAATTTTTTATTCCTTGTAAAAGAGCACATACCACAAATTTGCTTTTTGATTGAAAATGGCAGAACTGTGAAGCCATCACTGGGTGATTATTTTGTTGGTAACACACAAGGTCACTGCTTTGGCTGAGTTTATGAAAAGCAGTCGGCTTCCTGTTCAGTGGTCAATTTATTAGTCAGTCTTGGCTGGATTAAGATTCTGACACAGAGGCTGGGCTAATGGATTCTTTTGTGACAGGTAGAAAAGAAAATGTGATTTAGGGTGGTGTTTCTGCAAGCTGCAATTTAAGGGAAAAAGGAAAACACAAGGGCTTTTATATTGCCATTTTCTTCAAAAAGATTTACATTTTCATCTTATTCAAAGACAATTTGCTCACTGTCAATCAGCATCAGCAGCCAAACTGAGCATCACAACAGCATTTTTGCTTAGGGAAAAGGAAAGACAAGTAGTGCCAGTCAAATAAATTATAGCAGAAACTTACTAATGACAGGGAGTTCTGTTATGTATTCCAAGTTTTACAAACATGCAAATATGCCTCCTTCTCTTCTCTCCCTCATTCTCCCTCCCCCATTGGCCCCCTGACATAGAAGCCAAGGAATTTTACTTCCCAGAATGCAGTTAATTTATTTTGACAAGTGTAGTTCTTTATAATAATGCTCCAAAGTATATTAAAATTGGTGCTTTAGTTTTTGTTCAGACTAAAAATACTTTTATTCTGAATAAAAAATGAAAGTACCATTTCAAATATATCATTCTTTGTAGTTAAGAAATATGATGCTTTATTCCCCTGCCCTCATTTTCTCAGTACAGTTCCTCTCTTCAGTATAAAATAAGCAAAAATAACACATATAGTTTCGTCAAAGTAGTTATTAAATGAATGAACTAACCCCTAGAACATGTTAAAATGCCAGCCTACCTACCAATCCCTTGGTAAGGACCAGTGGGTTAGTGAGCAGATTGAGATATAAAGACATATTAAGGGAAAAAAAGATATTAATTAAAAAAGGCTCATTTTGTTCAGTGATTTGCTGTACTGCTTAATTAGTGCGGTAAAAAAATCACCAATTTCCACAGTCTTCTTAGAATAATGACAATCTACAGCAATCTAAATCATCTTTCCCAAAACTACCAAATCCTGAATCTAGAAAGAATGTCATAGGCCATGTAGTCTAACTGCCTCACAAAATAACTGGGTTGAAATTCTTTAATTGTACACTCAGCTGATTGAGTGGTCTTTGATCTTTCCCTCTTTTGTTCTTCCTTTTTCTTGAGATGCTGAGGGGGGCTTTCCACATTTTAATAAGGCCTTAAAAGACTGAGGAAGTCAGTCTAGGAGTATAGATTAGAATTAGAGAATGTTTTCAGATTGTGCCAACCCACCAGGGTTTCTGAACATCAAGGGCCAGTTCAATACATAGTGGATTCTGATGAAAAGGAGTTCCTGACCTTAGAACATGGGCAGGCATCGGGGTGTAGCGTCCTAGTGCTGCTTTGGGTGAGCAGTAATTATCCCAACTACTTTGGGCCAGTTACCAAATCCTGCTGATTGTTTCTTCCATGCTCACTGCCGTTACCGTAGTTCAGATTTCCATTGCTTGTCTGGGTCATAGTGATATTTGTCCGTAACTGCTTTTCCCAACATCTATCTTTCTCTCCTTTTGATCTACCTTGTCACACTACCAGCATGTCATTCCTTCTAAAAACCCCGTTTCTGGCCTTGTTATTTCTCCAGTCAAAACTCTTCAATGGCTGATCTTTCATTTTCATATCAAGTCCAAATGCCTGGAACTTTCTCAATATGTCCTCAATTTACTTTTCTTGCCCTACTTCCACTACTCACCTACCTATACTTTATTATCCAGCTAAATAAGGCTCCTTATTATGTCCTATGCACAGTTCATGACTTCCCTAATTCCACCTTTGCTAAAACCATTCCTTGGACCTGAAAATACCTCCTTCATATCTCTGCTAATCAAAAGAATATCTATTTTGTATGCCTACTTCAAAACCATCCCCTCCATGAAATGGTTCCTGGTGCCATCTAGGTGACACATTGAATAGGGCATTGGACTTAGAGTCAGAAAGATGTGAGTTCAAATCCTGGTTTAGACATTTAATACCTTTGTAAATCTGGGCAAGTCACTTAAACTCTCTCAACCTCAGTTTCCTCATTTGTAAAACGAGGATAATACTAGTGAATACCACACAGGATTGTTCTGAGAATCAAATGAGGTGCTGTATGTAAAGTAGTGTGCAAATCCTACATAAATGCTAGCCAGCTATCACTATTATTATGACTCTGGAAGAAAGCTGTTTTTCCCTGAGAAGATTTACATGAACTGATTCTGAGAGAAGTGAGCAGAACCAAGAGAACACTGTACACAGCAACAGCAACATTGTGCGAAGAATAACTTTGATAGACTCCGCTCTTCTTGGCAATGCAAGGATTTAAGACAACTCCAAAAGACTCATGTTGGAAAATGTGATCCACATCCAGAGAAAGAACTATCGAGTATAAATGCAGATTGAAGCAGACTATTTGCTCTCTTCTTTCTTGTGGTTTCTCCATTAGTTTTAATTCTTCTTTACAACATGACTAATGTGAAAATATGTTTAATATGGATGTATACGTATTGCACGCCATCTTGGGGAGGGGAGAAGGGAAGGAGGGGGAGAAAATTTAGAACTCGAAATCTTATAGAAGTATACGTTGAAAACTAAAAATAAATATTTTTTTTTAAAAAGGAAGCTGTTTTTCACTCTTCTGAATTCTCATGATACTTTCTTTATACAACTCATAGCCTTAGGTACAGATTGCCTTGAATGATAGCAATACGTGTACATATCTTATTTCCCCTTCACTATATTCATGTAGGTGTAGTATCAGCCCAAGCTCCATGAAGAAAAGAAAATAGTTTAGATTCATCTCTGCATCTCCCAGTGTCTCCAGAACACCTTGAACATGGAAAGTTTTCAATAAATAGTTGTTAAATGAATGAATTGATCCCAAAATATCTGTAAAGATGGCAGCCTACCTACCTGTCCCTTGGCAAAGACTGGTGGTTAGTGAGTGGACTGAGACATAAAGAGGTTTTAAGGAAGAGAGAAAGGCAACAGCTTGATGCATGGTAAAAATTGGGCTAAAAGAGCAAAAGAAGCTGGAGTTAGTGTGAAGAATTCAAGTTTATGTTGCAGGATATTTTACTCACTTGGTTGATATTTGTTCCAGTTTGTATATTGCACTGGCTCATCCTTTAGCCCTGCTGTTTTCCAAGTGTATTCGCCTGTAACATTTTGGTCTTGAAGAGCTATCCAAAAATAACTGTCCTCCGTTTTTACCACACTACTGATCAAACTGGTAATAAAAGCCTGTTCAAACCTTAATAGGGGAAATGGGAAATGATTATATTAAGTTTCTCAGCAATAAAAAATGGCATTAAAACATAATGAGGTGCACAGAATGGTACCAGAGTAAGCAATTCTGGTGAAACACTTAAAATATAGAACGGGGAAAAAAAAGCTGAAAACCCCAAACATGGCTAATAAATGCTAAAATGTCTGTCTGATTCCCAGAAATACATCAGAGAAAAAAGAATCTGGTCTATACTGATTTGACTCCAATCCTTCCTGCTAGTATTATAATGATTCTAGCCAGGCCCCTTTTGGGGGAAGGTGGGGGCAGTGGTGGAGGTTACTCTGCCAGTGGCAGAATCCCTTAAGGCATTGTGGTCCTTCCACAAGCGTGGGCCACACACAGAGCCACAGTGCCTGGGTTGAGAGCGGGAAAGGAGGGGTGGGTAGGAGAAAGGAGGGGTACTATTCTCCCCTGAATAAACACATACTGGCAATTCCAGTATGTTGACAAGAAGACATTTTCCTCATGTAGGGCAAAGTGTAGTGTATATAATATTCTTTGCTTAAAAAAATGCATATAGAGTCAATGGCCATTTATACAAAAACATAGATAACCCTGGGAATTAATCTAAGCATGTTGCCCTACTAAAATGTTTACCAGTTAGCTGAGTGCATGGTTTTTGGTTTTGAAATTGCTTCAGATATGTTCCCTTCCCTAATACAGATTGAGAGTTGACTTTATCTAACATGTATGTATATGTGCTTCTGCCTAAATTTTAATAAATCCATATGTATTTTGTGAACCCACATACTAGAATACGAAGATTTTTACAGTGGTTTGCAGTAACAAGAATTCAGTCAATTCTACTCATCGTATTTTCTGTTTGTTCTGGGTCCAGACCTGTGATTTTACCATTATAGGGAACTCCTGGTATGTAAACCCCTTCCACTGCTCCAGACTTATAATAATTCACTTGTGACTTACTCTTTTGGAGAGTTATTTGGAACATTGAGAGGTTAAGGGGCTTGTTCGTGGTCACATAGCTGGCATATGCCAGAAGCAGCACTTGAACCCAGGTCTTCCTCACACCAAGACTTTCCCTCCATTCACTATAATCATGCTGCCTCCCATAGGTAGAAGTGACTAAATAGGAAACATTATCAAACTTGGGCACTTAGTTATGAAGTCTCTACATAGTTCAGTTTTACTTGCAAATACACTTTAGATCAATGGGGATCCGCCGGCCAGAGCTACACAGTCACTGAAAAGCTGAAGTGTTATAAAACTACCCAGAAAACCTGACAATACGACTCAACTAGGCTTTTTATCTTTTATTTTAAAAACATCTGGGTGCTGTGGCTTTGTAATTCTTGTCCATTTCAGAGAAACAAAGTGACTGCTCACAAAACGAAGTCAATCTCGGGGAGAAGGGAAAGGGAACAGGGCAAGATGTGGTTTCCTTAGGTTTTCCCCCCGAATGTTTTGGTAATACCAACTAATTAACAGCACTTCATGATCTTAATGCACCAGTGGGTCTTCCCCTTGCAGAGGAAACCGATTTTCATTTGAGTTTGGTGAGTGTGATCTGCAGCTGTTTTAGCTACTGAGTCCCAAGAGATTATTTTTGATATGAGGAAATTGTTTATTTAGGTATTAGTGGTAGCACACTAGACAAGTTGTTTCACAAGGATGTAAAACTTGACTGAATGTATTATGCCTTATTGTGGTCTCACTTCATTTTCACCAGTTTCTTCTTTCGAAAGGAGAAGGTCCAATGCCTATTTTCCTCTTTGAGACAGGTGAGCACGACTGTTCCCAACTCAGAGACTGAACTGGGGAGTGAACTAAGACTGTACAGCCAGTCCATGGCATGGCTCAGAGTCCATAGGTTCATGACTCTAGAATTGGAAAGGACCTTGCAGCCCATCTCTCTCTCTCTCTTTTTTTTTTTTTACAGATTAAGAAACTGAGGCCTAGAGAGTGAAGTAGCTTGCACAAGTTCATACCATACAGATAATAAATTGCAGAGCTGGGATTTGAACCCAGGTCCCTTGACTTCAAGTTCAGAGGGAAAATTCAATCTACTGCACCATGCTACCTCCCCAATGCCCAAATTAAAGGGCTATTATTTTAATGGCATTATTTATGGATCAGAAGCAACTTGTCTACAGAGAGGGCTAGCCTCAGATCCCCTAGTTCAAGCCTTGACTCTGATAAAGCAGAGTGAGCCTTTATAACCTGGGCAAGTGACTTAACCTCTTACTGCCTGAGACAACTCTTAAAGACTATCAGCTGCAGAGAAGGTACTAACTTGCATTGGTAGAGGGAGTTTCCTTTTCCAGAAGTTCCCTATACCAGTGAAATTACAAGCCTAGTCCCTAACCTTTTACTAACTCCATTTCCTGACTGCCAATCAAATTATCTGAGAACTCTTTAAGATATTGTAATAACAGCATCCATCAGCCATTGCAATATTATTCATGATTTAAAAAAAAACTCATTTTACTTTTGTCCTCTTGTATATGTTTCAGTTCTATCTATTATTATCCAGAAAAGACATAGAATTGTATGAGTGGAAGAGATATTAGAACTATCTAACCCTCTTTCTACAGATGAGGAAACTGAGGCTCAAAACAGAGAAACGATTTGTCATAAGATCGAAGACTCCAGGGGTTGTCCAGCCCGTTTTCTTATAGAGGAAGAAAATGAGAGATTAAGTGACTTGCACAAGGTCACACAGCAAGTAAACAGTAGAGCTGGGGTTTGAAACCTTTGTCCAAATCCTGAACATACTGCCTTATGTTGACCAAGTTTACCCAACTAGTTAAAGTCTCAGTTGGAACTCAGGTTTTCTGACTCCCAGTCCAGCATTTTTTTCTTCTATAAAAACCTTTGGCTTTTTAAAATAAGCAATGACCCATTTTATATAGGAAAGAATAGAATAATTGGATATAAAACCATAAATTAAATCTTAAAGCATTCAAATCAAACTAGTCCTCCAGCTTTCTTATTCCAGATTAAAAAAGATGGCCCTATTAATGAAAGAAAATAGAGTAAACAAGTCTCTTCTAAATATATCTTCTAAGAAAATTAGCTCTAGATATTCTAATTGATGAAGTAAAAAAGAAACGAATATTTTATCATATTCCTCTCTATACCTGCTATTGAATTATGACCAAAGAAGTTATGAAAATTTTGATTTAAGGAAACAAATTATACGACCTTAAAAGAGACTCTTCAGTTTCTATAATTATTCATATGAGGCTATCCCAGAGATTTGATAGAGCTGACCATTTTGTTTTACTCCATTCAAAGTGCTGTCCGAAATGTTTTGTCAAGCCCTAAAGATTAAAAATTACCACCTATACCTTCTCTGTTGCTATGTATATTATTATTTGAACTACATCTTTTGCCTCTAAGGAGAACAATAGATGATGGATTTTCATTTTATGTACAAAATCTAAGGGATAAATATTTTGCCCTTGTTTATTTACATAGGTAATTTTTCTTGGGAAGGAATTCTGGGGCTCAATCAGGGAAGTATATGCATTGATCCAATAAATTCTAAGGTCAGAAAATGAGGTTTCCTTTGCAGGGAAAGTATTTAAGGAAAATGCACTTTGAGTTGTCAACATTTTGAAATTTAAAGTTGTTGCCCAGAGTGAATTATTTTCAATTTCTCATTAAAAAAAAGACGTCTGAAGGCATTGATATCTCTTGAAAAGACCTGCATGCTATTCTATTTTTAAAAATAACTTTAAGGACATTCTGTGCTTCCTAAAGCCCAGTATCATGCAAAGAAGCACTTTATTACTTGGATTAGCGACTGCACGGTGTCCAAAATAAACCAAAGTATTTCTGATCCGTGGAATGAATGTTGCTAAACTACCTCGTGGTGGAATAAATTTTCTTTGTTCTATGAACTAAAAAGATACTAGTATGGAAAGAGGAAGAGGTTAAGCATATTAAATGAACTCTCCAGATCATCAATCATAGCACGCATAGCAGTGTGCTGGGCACTGGGCTAAGCAACTGCCGGAGAATTAATTTATTTTGTTATTTTTTTTCTTTTTAAGAGTTGTTCTTTATGTGGGAAGATAAAACTGATAAACAATCAGTAGGATGTGATCTCTGAGCTGAGTGATTTCCTTTGGACTTCTCTCAAATCAAATGGCAAGCTGGGACCTATTTTTGAGGCTCCTTTATTACTGAACCCCTACATAAAATAATCCTGTCCCCTTCCAACTCTCTATTGGACAAACAATGGAGGTTGCTTTTCTTTTTCATTTTCAAGGAGACCCAAAAAAAATAATTTCTTCTTATTCCCCCACTCTATCAATCATATTCTGCTTTACCTTCCTCTTTACCAAGTTGTGACCCCAGGTCAATCATTTCAATAATTCCTTCTTCCTGCCCTGGAATCCTTGCCTCCCCTGTACTCCCACTGTTCCTTCCCTGTTAATCCTCAACCTTTGGTAAATTAGAAAATAGTGCCATCTGGATTCAATAGTAATTTGTATGTTTAACCTTCTCTAGACTCACGCTATTGATTAGCAATCCTTTTATTCATCTCTATCACCCCCCCCACACACATTGGCTCTTCTAAATACTCTCCCTTCTCTTCAAGCTTCCAAAGCCATTCTGTACCACCTGAACCCTTAGAAATGGTTCTTTCCTTTACGTTACTGTAAGGACTGAGACCATGCAACATTAAATTGCTCAGCTTGCCTCCTCTACTCCTTAATCCATCCTTTGCTCCTTCCATTTAGCTTTAGAGGAACAAATGATCCTGCTGCTTTCCAAGGCTAACACCTACCCTGTATCATAGATTCTTACATCTCATTTCCTTTATGACCTTTTTCTGTCAATCATTCCTTTTCACCAATGAACTCCTTCCCCTCAATGTACAAACATATTCAAGTCTCCTTCTCCTTAAAAACATCACCTTAATCTTGATAGCCCCACAAGTTTATCTCTTCTTCTCACTGCTAAAAGAGTAAGCTCTACTCACTGCTTCATTTCCTCATCACCCAGCTTCTCACAAAGCCTTTGTAATTTGTCTTCCATTCCTACCACACCATTGAAACTGCTCTAAGATCTCTAATGTCCTTCTTATCACCCAAACCACTGGCCTTTCAGTTCTCATACTTTTTGCACCATGTGACACTATCACTATCTTTTCAATACCCTCTTGCACCTTGGCTTCTGTAACACTGCACATGTAATTCTCCTATTTTTCTTAGTATCCCTTTTTTGATCTTCTTTTTTGGCTGCTCATCCACTTCTTCCACCCATTAAATCCGGATAAGCCTCCAATAATCTTATCCTTATCTTTCTTCTCTTTTTCTACTCTTCCTCTTATTCCCTTTTATTTCCCTAGCTTCAATTACCCCATCTACGAAGATAACTCTTAGTAAGTGAAGAATGACAAACTATTCAGAATTTTCTTTCTTTCTTTCTTCCTTCCTTTCTTCCTTTTTTCCTTTCTTTCTTTCTTTCTTTCTTTCTTTCTTTCTTTCTTTCTTTCTTTCTTTCTTTCTTTCTTTCTTTCTTTCTTTCTTTCTTTCTTCCTTTCTCTCTCTCTCTCTCTCTCTCTCTCTCTCTCTCTCTCTCTCTCTCTCTCCCTTCCTTCCTCCCTCCTTCACTATCCCTTTCTCTCTCTTTCTTCCTTTCTCTTTCATCTTTATTTCTCTCTCACACACACACATGCATGCACGCACATATATGCACATTCACATACACAAAATTAGAGCTGCTGGATTTTTAACTTGCCCTAATAATAATTTCCTTTTTTAAAAGGTGAAGGGAATGATAAGGGGAACTTCTACCTTGAACCTGATGCTGAGCCACAAAGAGGAAGTTGTCTGCGTAAGTGGAAATTATAAAGTGGCCACTTTATCTTGAGATTCAGGAGAGGAGAGGAAAGCCAGACATAATCTGAATATCCCTCTAGATTTTAGGAGGGTAGATTTCAAAGGGTTCAGAGAAAAGAGAAGAACAATCCCAGAGCCTAAAATTCTATAGGAGTTGTTGGAATAAGAATAAAAATTTGACAGCAAAAACAGTCACCATGCTGATGAAAAGAGAAGGTGCAGGTACTGTTTAAAGACATCCATGCAGTTTCATAAGGAGCTTACAAACTAGCTCACGTTTTTACACTTCTGACCTTCTAATGTACTTCGTCTAGTTCCAGCTTCCTTTCTTCTTACCTGGACTATTGTCACTCTCCTAACTGGTTTTCCTCTTTAACTGGTCTACCTACTTCCTAATCCATCCTTCCTAATACTGATCAATAATCTTTCTAAAATAACAATTTCCTCCTGTTTCTCCTCTTACTCAAGAGCCTGGTCTACTGAATTTGTCATTCAAAGCCTCACAATGATCTGGCTTCAACTTGCCTTTCAAGTTTTATCTCATATTGCTACTCATTTCAAACTCTCCATTCCAATCAAACTGCACTATCCTCCTCCTCCAATCTTATTCTGTTCCCCACCATGTCTGTATTATCAGTTATTTCCCATGCCTCGAGGGAGAAGAGTATTCTCATCTATTTCCCTTCGTTGAATTTCTTTTGTTTCAAGATCCAACTGAGGTGCCACCTCCTCTGTGACATTTTACTTGACAATTCCAGATAAAAAAGACCTCAACTTCCTCTAATTCTCCTTTTATTTGGTCTAATCCTTGGTACTTACCCCATTTTCCCTTACATCCCTCATTATTTGTGTATATGTCCTCTCCTCCCCCTAATAAACTATAAGCTTCTTGAAAGCAGAGTCTGTGTTATATCTCATAAAGCTCTTTCTTATAACCCCAGTTACTAGTGCTAGGTGAAGTAGAGAGAGCTCTGGACTTGGAATCTGGAAGAACTGAGTTCAAATCTGTCCTCAGCCACTTATTAGCTTTATGACCCTGGGAAAGTGACTTAACATTTCTGTGTTTCAGTTTCCTCATCTGTAAAATGGGAATAGTAATAGCACCTAATAGCCAGGGTTGTTTAGATGATAAAATGAGACAATATTGGTAAATTGTTTTGCAAACTTTAAAGCACTATATAGTTTTTATTTATTTAGCTATCTATTTATTGTTTATCCATCATCTATTTATTTATCTATCCTTATACATGTTTTATTCTCCCTTGTAAAATGTTAGCTGTTAAAGGGAAGGACTATTGCATCTTTTACTTTATATCTCCAGAACCAAATATGCTACCTTGTACACAGTAGGGCCTTAATAAGTGTTCATTCAATGGAACTGAATTAAATATCTGTGTTCCCAGACTTAGCACAAATTCCTAGCATTGAATACATGTTTACTGACTACTGACCTCTGAATCTAGTGGAACTCTGAAGCTGTGGTTGTTATATTTGATATGGCATTAGGAGAGAAGTATGCTATTAGAGGAAATAACCTGAAATGGATGTGTGGGGAAGGAAAAAAAAATGACTGGACAAAGAAATCAAATATAAAGCTAAGATTAACTGATGTGTTACAAGATCATTTCTATCTGTTGCTAAAAAGCTACAGAGAATCAAATGTCATGTGGATTTTCAGTTGCCCAGTATTTCATGGCAGACTGATTCAATATGAAGCTGTACGTGCAGTGTGATAATCAGCCATGGCAACCTTAGAACTCACATGAGTACTCCTGCCTTTGCGGCCTCTCTACAAGCCGAATGTCAAAGCCTGAAAGATGTCTATCACTAGTTTGCATAAAGGAGTAATTCTGTTACTCAGGATTACAACTCCATCTTCCTTCCTTTCTTTTCTTGAACAAAGGGTTAAAGAAAAAAAAAACAGGACTAAGAGTTGTCCAGATAACAAAAGAACTAAGTAATTTGGAGCAGGTGGTTCTAATTGTGCCCATCCAACCTGCCACTCACTTGTGCAGAAGGGTGGAAAATCCATTAGAAACTGAGCCAGGGTATGCTGGTGAGAGACAGGAGTGAGTGTATCTCACTTAGGAAATCTGTAATAGGTAAAAATGGTTGTCAAAAGCACTGGTGGACAGCTCCTCAGAATCACAGGAGTTCTGTGTCAAAAGAGACCTTGAAGGGCATCTAGACAAGACTCATCATTTTACAGAGCAGGAAGCAGGTCCTGAGAGATGAACTTGCTCAAAGTCACAGAGGGAGTTGTCTAGTTCTGCAGTTCTGCACTTCCTGAGTGGAGCCTTCATTTCTCTCTAACTTTTCTCAATAAAAAGTTGCTATTAAAAATGTAAGACTCAAAGACCTAGTGGTATTTCAATTCTGCTGCCACATGTCCTTGTTTTAGACCTAGAGGCAGCTGGATGTGTTGGAAAGATGTGCTAGGAGTCAGGAGAACCTGGGTTCTAAGTCTGCCACTGCCATCAATTCACTGATAACACCCAGAAAGTTCACCCCACTGGGCCACAATTTCCTCATCTGTAAAATGAGAGGCATAGACTAGATAAATGAAATTTGGCCTAGAGCTGGCTGGCCCTTAAAAAACAAACTCTCAAGAAAATTCAGCAAAAAATTAAAAATTTTGGTCCACTTACCTAACACCTTTTTTTGACAGATTTTGAAGATAACAACATGCTAAAATGGTATGGTGGGGCCAGGAAGACTTGGGTTCATACTGGCTGACACATACAGGCTATGTGGCTGCGTCACTTAACCTCTCTGTGCCCTAACTTTTCAGTTGTTTTTCAGTCATGTCTGATTCTTTGTGACCCCATTTGGGATTTTCTTGGCAAAGATACTGGCATGGTTTGCCATTTCCTCCTCCAGTTCATTTTACAGAGAAGGAAACTGACGCAAAAAAACCATTAAGGACTTGCTCAGGGTTACACAGCCAGTAAGTGTCTGAGGCCAGATTTGAACTCAGAAAGATGAGACTTCCTGACTTTAGGCCTGGCACTCTGTCCACTATGGCACCATGTAACTGCCCTAAGCAATTTTCTAAGGCTTGTGTTTGTCCTTCGTTCTCAAAGAGGACCATGGCATCAGGGAAATGATGGCATGACTTGCAGTTGACTTTGATTTGAGTGAGGGAGGGCTATGCAAGGTCATCAGCCTCACTTTCTCCTCTAGAGCCATCTGGGTCCAGTGGCCCTATATTCACCAGGATGACTAGCGATGGCCCAGGATGCGTTAGGAGACCCTGGCCCTTTCAAGCTGAGGTCTTTTCAGGTTCTCATTTTGAGTGAGGTAAGACACATTCAATGAATAGGCCTCTTTAAGAAGTTAACCAAGGGATGGCTCCTTTAATCAAAAACTCAAAAAAGAAAAAGAATCAAACTGGGAGGGGAAGATCCTCAGGGTTCCTACCCGAAAGAGAAACAGTTATATACAAGTTGCAAGGAAGATGCCAACTGTACTGATAGAGGCAGTTTTCTCCTCTGAGAGTTCTCTAGATCAAAGAAATCACAAGTCTATCTCTGTCCCTGTCCTGGCCTGATATTTAATGACATCTTTATGGTGCTCCTACTTGGTTTTTAGAGAACGAAGACTTTCAGCTCCACCAGAATGCTTCTGAAATATGTCATCTAGGCACTATGCATTTAATCTATCCTACACTGGTTGTGTGATCTTGGGTAAGCTGCCTTAGACAACTCTAAAAGTAATTGTAATGACAACTAGCATTTATTTGTAGGGTATTTTAGAGTTTGCAAAGTGCCTTAAGAATGTGACCTCATTTTATGCTCACAACAGCCCTAAGCAGGTGTGATTATTATCCACCTTTAGAAGATAAGGAAACTGGGGCAGTTAGGTGAAACAGTGAGTAGAGCACTGGCCCCGGAGTCAGGAGGACCTGAGTTCAAATCTGACCTCAGACACTTGACACACTTACTAGCTGTGTGACCTTGGGCAAGTCATTTAACCCCAATTGTCCTGCCTTCCCTCCCCCTCCAAAAAATAAAAAATAAAATAAATAGAAGATAAGGAAACTGAGTCATACAGAAATCAAGTGATTTGCCCAGGTTCATCCAGTTAGTAAGTATCTGAGGTCAAACTGAACTAAAGTCTTCCTAAAACTCCTGGCCCAGCGCTCTAGCCTTTTCACCACCTGGCTGCCTAAATCCACAATCCTGCTCAAGACTTATTTAATGGGGATGATCAGAATATTCATTCTAGGGGCAATCTGCAGTATGGGAGACCAGATGTGAACTCGGGTCTTCCAACTCTAAGTACAATGCTTTATCCCCTGTGCCATTTATCTAACTAGGGAAGGCGCTGACCTGCATTGGTGGAGGGAGCTTCCTCACCTGGGAGTTCTCTATAAATATAATCACAGGTCCAGTCCCTGTCCTTCAATTATCTTCATATGACTGAGCTGCATTTGGTACAAAAATGTGGCCATTGTATACATAGGTCTTGTCTCCCCAGTGAGGTAGTAAGCCTTACCAGAGCAGGGACTACGTTTTTAATTTTATTTTTATCTCCCATCATGCTTGATATAGTGTTTCATTTATAGAGGATGTTTTATGACTGTTTAAGTGCTCATGTTACCGTCTTTTTGGTCAAAGAAAACAGCTTTTCTTTTAAATAGGATTCATTTTTCATTTCTAAGAGAAGAAAATCAAAGTGTAATTACTAAAAGAGTAACTTTGTAGGTCAGGTTCCTTGACTAGTTTAAGACCGTGTGGGAAAAATGAAATATGTATATTTTTTGGACTTGGCCAATGCTGGAATTTGTTTTGCTTGACTGTACATGTCTGTTACCGGGATTCTGTTTATCTTTTTTCTTTTTCAATGGGTATGGGGAGGGAAAAGAGGATGTGAGAGGAAAGAAAATCACTTTTTCTTAATTGAAAAAATTAAATTAATTTTAAAATTTAATTAATTATAGCATAGGAAGTTTTTTCACAACTTATGCAACTGCTAGCCATATAATAAGCAAGTAGATTCTGAGGGACAAAATCAGCATGGGTTGCTATGTTGCTGGATGTCAAAGGCTGGAATGGTGCCATGATTTTGCATTGGCCCTATTCTAGTGGTGCTCCCTATCAAAGCATTTAGTGTTCAGTCTTTCAAGCCCTTCCCCTTTACCCTAATCACTGCTTCCTTTAAGCATTTAGGAAAGTGACAACTACGTCTGCAGCTATCATGCTCTTAATACTATCTGTCATATATTAAAATGTTCTCATTTGTTAGGAGTTACACAGGAAGCACAAAGGGCACCCTTTTTCCTTCAATGTCAGGAAGATACTTTTCCCAGGAAAGACTAGAAGTTACAGTAGACTCTTAAGAGGTGATTGAGAGGCATTTGAACATTTCCATATTAGTCATCATTTCCTTTTGCTATTCCAACAATTTTAAAAAAGTATGATTAGAAACAAGGAGTGTTATACTTAATGGAGAATAATTTTTAAATTGCATATTTGTTTTACATAGGCAAGTAATTAGGTAATGAAATCCAAAATTCAGCTGAATTTATTAGCAGTGTTGGAAAGAATAATATTAAAGCTCTGTAAAATACCTAATAAATCTTTATGGAATGTTAAGAGACTGAAATATTAAGATATTTGCATTAGCATTTGTTACTATGAAATCAATTTGGGAATAGCCTTTTTATGATTTCAGCTAATCTCAGCCCAAGAAACTGATACTGTGGTGCAAAACAAGCATTTGTTTTTCATCAAGAGTGGATCATAAAGCAGTTGGAGCAGCTGGAACAGCTGGAGCCGATCTCTTGCAGTAGCAAAGGCCTCTCTCTCTCTCTCTCTCTCTTTTTCTTTTTCTTGCTCGGTGTCGCAGTTGTGTTTCTGTTAAAAAAGTATTATTCTACCTGTTGGCAATTGTTACAAGTGAAGGAGGACAGTAATAGCCACTGGAAGCATGTTCAAAACTTCGACGGATTGTGTCAATTTTGTAACAAAATCCACCATGCCTTTCCCATCCCTTAAAAAAGGAAATATAAAATCAGGGAAACAACACTGAATTGGTTATCGAGCAAAATCCCTTCTAAATTCAGCTCATTCATGACCTCTTATGACTTCCTTTTCTATACATACATACCCCATTTGCAATTTGTCTCCCAGGTTTTATGTCCACATCCAGAACAATCTAATATCATTTGGTTCTTCCTCTATTGATTCACTGTCATCAATGTTATAGTTATTCGAGGCACTATCTTGAAACTTGCCTAAAGCAAATGAAAATGGAGGAAGTCACTCCCCCCTCCACCTCCCCAAACCTCCAACAATAAATAAAACACTACAAAAATGGAAATCAGATCAAACCTGATCCTTGGGTTGCTTTTTTTGTTTGTTTGTTTCCTACCTTGGAAAAGGTTAAGAGATAGCATAGCAGCCCTATCAGAATCCATGCATTTCCACATAATTCCACCAGTGAGTGGTAACATTCATTTATTTCTCCCCTCCCTCCTCGATCCCCTTACCATCCCCCCCATCCCTGCCCAAGAGACTGGAATAATGTCTTTTTACAGCTTTTCTTCGGACTTAAAAAATAGTCTACAAGTGATTCCCACAGAGAATTTCAGCTACATGCAAGGTAACAGAGGGGGAAAGGGCAGATGCCACTTTATTTTTTACTGTTCTCTTTTAGTCTGTGATCTCTTGCTATTTTTTCCCTCCAAATAAATATGTGAGATGAAAAGGATTATTCCCCATATTACAGGTGAAGAAACTAAAGCCCAAGTAATTGAGGATATCTGCCAAACTAGTTAATGGCAGAGCAGGGACTAGAAACCAGTAGTACCCTTATTCCCTTGGCTGTCTATTGAATGCAAAAAGGTTGGAAGGAGAACCAAAATAGCTGTCCCTTTTGTAGAAGAAAGGTGAACTTTGCCTTCCCACACAATCAAAATTGACGGCCTTGAACTGACATGACACAAACCCTAAAATGTGATCCTCCTCTTTAACAGTCTAGTGTAGGTGAAATATACTCATTGCTGTTTTCTTTTTCAGCTGAGGTTTGGGGAATTTTCTTCAATTGAATAAATTCTCTTTTCTATGCTTGCCAGTCTTTAAACCCTCTTCTCTTTGTACTCTGCCATTATTTATTGCTTTTTATCAGATAACACAATTTATAGTATAATTCTTGGCAAGTGTCCTTGTCTTGTAGTAAATTAGAGAAAACCCAACTTTAGAAATAAGTTATTTCAGTTTGGAACATTATCATTAAGTGAGTCATGGATTACAGAAGCTTGCTCATCCATCTACCTGACTACTTACTCTTTTCATGGCTCTACGTTTCCTGCTCCTGACTCTCTTGACTTCCTCTCCACCCCCACCCCGTTCTTTCACAGCCCCAGATCCTTCACACAACATAGGCTTAAAGAAGAAGGGGTGAAGTGGGTAAGGAAAGCTAAAGACCCCATTTGGGTTTAGATGGGCAGGCCAAGGAATTTTGACAATTTGGCCTTTTTGACCAAGTATTCCCTCTTTCTTTGCCATTTTTAGATGAGGAGAACTGATAGCGTGCTTAGCTAAATAAAAACAAAACTCAAAAGCTGAGTCAATTTGATAAAAGGGAAATGGAAAAGAAATAAAAACGATGAAAGCCTGTCGGTTGGAAGCCAGTGTCTACCCAGGGAAAGTGAAGAGGCCGTCTGATCATATCTGCTAGAGTTCTTTGCATTGTGCCATACAGATAAGTGATTACTAAGTGCATTTAAATAATAACAAAAATGTGCAAATAACTATCTATGCCATACCAAAAGTGGCATAGAGGAAAATAATTTTTTAACCTGAATCATTAGAGTGATTTTCTGAATTGATTCAGTAAAGTTTCTGGAAAAGGGATTACATTCAAACAAATGGTTACAAGGATGGGAAATATTCAAATTATGTTCATAATAAAAAAGTATATCAAATATATTAGGACATTAGAGCACTGAATCTACAAACGCTGACAAAGCTGGTCTGAGAGGAAAGAAGTTGAGGAGCAAAATTATCAAATACCAATAGTTGTCATGCAAATTTGAATTCCGCTATGGTAGATATGCTCTCTCCTTTCAGAATGGGAAAAAAAATGAAACAAAAAATTTGAGGATGTCCATCATTCGTCAGTAGGCAGTGATTGGGTTGCTGAAGTGCTTAGCGCTAATCAGCCAACAGCTGTATACAATTAGATTAATGTCAGGTAAAATGTAGGTATCATACAACTAGAGCAGGGGAAAAAAAACCCCAGATTGTTCTCTGAAACAATAATTAGTGCACAAAAGGGAGAAATCTGTATTGTCTGTTATTACTAGAATGTAAACAACTGGAGTAGAAGAAAAAAAAATAAGATGAATGCCTGATTTGAGTTTCTAAGCAGTCTGGAGTAGGAAAAAAATTTCCAACAACTGAAAGATCTGGATCCTGCAATGTCTACATTCCTGAAGATCTGTATGTACCAGCTATTGGTGAAACTACCTGTGTACGTGTATATATAGAACTGCCTTTTCACACGGAGATTCAAGCTATGTTAGTTTTTAGGATGTGCCTGCAGAAGGTCAAACACCCAGATGTTTTCAAACATTTCAAGTGTTTTCTTCAGTGAGATATTTGTTATCGCTTATCCACAGCTGCAAAATAATATACATATTTCTCCTAGTCCATCGAGTACATAGTGGAAAGAAACAGAATTAAACAAATATAAACACATTCTGCTTTTATAAACAGATTTGCTTTTAAATTTGTGATTTTGATCCAGAATATATAGTGTTATTTCATCTCTCTGGGACTCATTTATTTCTCCCCTCCCTTCTCGCTCCCCTTACCGTCCCCTTATCTATTTTCCTTATCTATAGAATGAGTTGAACTAGATAATTTCTGGGGCAGCTAGGTGGCCCAGAAGACAGAGGGCTGGGTCTAGAGTCAGTTAGACTTGAATTCAAATGTGACCTCAGACACTTACTAGCTGTGTGACTGTAACAGTAAGGCAATAATAACAGGGTAGATAATTGTCAAAATGCCTATGTAGTTCTGTATCGCAAAGTATATGAAACTCTCCACGTAGAAGGTAGAAGTAAATCTAAATTGCTGCTACAGCGACCCTGGGCAAGTCACTTAACCTCTGCCTCAGGTTCCTCATGAGTAAAATGAGCTGGAGAAGGAAATGGCAAACCGCTCCAATTATCTTTGCCAAGAAAACCCCAGATGGAGTCACAGAGTCGGATGTGACTGAAATGACTGAACAACAAAAAGATAATCTCTAGCTGTGAGAAGTGATTATTAATTACCAATATCTTGGGGAGATTCATAGCCCTTGCAAAGTCCTGACTTTTAAGTTCAGTTCCTAAGGACGTTATTGATGATGAAATTGGACTCACTTTGTGGTTCAAGGCCCCACTCTGCTATAAGCTGCGGTGTTCTGCTCAGGCTTAGGTGGGGTATACATTCTTTGAACTGATAGCCCAAAGCGGTGGGTGGTCTGGTATACAGACACTTTCCCTATCCAAGCGATAATCAGCCCTTCATTTCAATATAGACCATCTCCAATCACATTAACCAGTTCCAATTAGATTTGATTGCAGTTCAGTGGACCACCTACTGTTTTGAAGGGTGTATAAACTGTGAGTCCTGCTTACCATGATTGTCTTTGGGTTGAGAAAGATTGCCAAATGACCATCTTTTTATAAATAACCCATTGGCTTTATTAGTAAAATGGTTAAATTATCCAGAATCCATGTCTCTTGAACCTTTTTAAATGTCAGATAGCTCAAGAATTCTGAATTCAAATATCCACACATATGCAAGATTCATACGTGTATGTGCATGTGTGTGTGCACATGTGTGCGTGAGTGTGTGCGTGAGTGTGTGTGTGTGTGTGTGTGTATTCTGGTATACGTATGGGAAGAGAAAAGGCAGATTTTGAAGTACAAGCTAAGCAAAGCTCACAGGTGTGAATCTTTGCAGGGAGGTTAGAATGGGGCAGCAGAATGCTTTTTCAACTTCTATTCATTATTTACTACTTGTGTGACTGGAAAAGTTCCTTAGCATCTTGCTAGGCCATCTGTAAAGTTAGGGGGTTGGATACCTGGCCTCTAAAGGCCCTTCCAGTTCTAAATCTATGATCGCTTTTAATATGACGGCATAAAAAGTTCCAAAACATAAATGATAAGCATACTTTTTACCCTTGGGAGAGACAAAAAATTTGTAGAAATTGTAGGAAAATTTATTTTAAGTTTGTATGAAAAAAAACCTAGCAATCTAAGAGAACAAATGATATATGGTTTTAAAATGGCTGAGCAGGTTTTGGGACATAATCTGTGGCCATGGAATAGAGAGAAACAGACTGACTTGTAGATGCGGCCAGCCCTTGAACATGACTGTATTAGTACCATGAGCTAAAAACAGTTACAGGTAGACTTGGCAAAAGGAGCAAAATAGGCCAAATGTATTTATTAGGAAGAAAACCTGTATTTGACCACATTTAATGAAGGTAAAGAAATCTATATCCATAAGATTCCAAAATCTGATTTTTGAAATTGGATTTGTTAGCTCTAACCATTGAGCTCAAATCTTGAAATATCAACATTCCTGAAGAGCTATCTATATCAGGTGTTGTTACATAAGTTAAAGAATATGTACCAAAAGGATATGAATAAAGATGGGATGTTATAAAACAATTCTAACTTAAATTCTCCATACGTGTGTACGTGTGTATGTGTGTGTATAGATATAGATAATCTATCTATATCTTTATCTATGGCTATCTATATTCACATATTTTCCATATATGTGTGTATATATAATCTATGTATGTATGTATGTGCGTGTGCGTGTGCGTGTGTGTGTGTGTGTGTGTGTGTGTGTAGTGTGTGTGTGTGTGTGGGGGGGTAGGTAGTGCTAGACCTTGAGTCAGAAAGACCGGAGTTCAAATACTGCCTCAGATACTTCCTGGCTGGTCAACTTGAATATGGTCAAGTTACTTAGCCTCTGTCTGCCTCCATTTCCCTATCTGTAAAATGGGGATAATAATAATACATACCTATTAGAGTTGTCGTGAAGATTAAATGAGGAAGACATTAAATGAGGTAAAGTACTCTGTAAATGCTAAGTTATTGTTATTAATATCATTATTAATAATAATAATAACAATACTGTCTAAGACCAAACATTGAAGACAAGGTACTGACTTATACTGGTGGGGGAATTCTTCCTTACAGGAAATTTATTTTTATGTGCTAATGAAATTTATTTCATCATTTATATGCTGATGAAATCATATATCTGGTTTTCTACACGTTTGTATATGTATGTATACACGCATATGTATATATGTACACATATCTATCATCTATCTGTCTGTCTGTCTATCTATCTATCTATCTATCTCTTAGCCCAAATAAAAACAAAAGCTAAGAGCTGAGACAATTTGAGAAAAAAGAAAAGGAAAAGAAATAAAGATGTTGAAAGCTTATTTGTTGCGGGTCTATCCAGGGACAGTGAAGAGGCAAGTTGATTCGATCTGCTAGTACCCTTTGCATGGCGCCACATAAGTCGTATGTGGTATATGCTTTTCATTAATGATGAAAAATGTGGCAACAATTGTATATCATTCAAACCCCCAAAAGCGCTATAGGGGAAAAATTAATTTCATCAATATAGGGATTACTACTCAGTGAGGAAACTGTCCCTCTTCCCCCAATACTGCTTGACAACTTATCTCTAACTTAGAGGCTTAGAAAGCTGTCTGGGACACTAAGAGATTAAGTGACTTGCTTGCTCATGGTCACAACTGACATTCATTTGAGGTCACACTTGAACTCAGGTCTTCCTGATTCCAAGGTTCCCCTCCCCGCAGCCATCATAGCATGCCTAGTGTCCCTGATAGTTTTAACTCAGTATCTAAAACATACTTCACTTATTATAATAGCTATAACTTTTCTATCTTATTTTCATTTAAAAGCCACATAATTTTTTGTCTTCCATTTACCAGTAGTCTATAAAATTATAATTTTAATATAATAAAATATATAATAAATAATAAAATAATATAATATAAACAATTATAAAAACTTCTGGCCTTTGGTTGCTTTATTCTACCCAAACACATTGATTGATAGTTCCCTCACCCTATTTGTGTTTTCTGTAAGCGAAAGGAATGTAAGAGTGTAGGTATGGGGGCTTCCTCCCCTGATCAAAGGAATGCCTCCTTTTCCCTCTGCCATCGCACTTGAACTATGAAAACCATGTGTGAGATGAGGCATCATGTAACACTTATTATTTGTACAGATGGGAAAAGAATATCATTTAGACTTCTGATCTAGAAAGAAACGGAAATTTAGGTCACAAGTGTCGACAGTGCAATGATCCATAAAGACAGCTTTCAAAAAGTTGTAAATCTTTCATGATTTTCTGATTGATTTGTATATTGTTTTTTAAAAATCACACACTCAAATAATTAGTTCCTCTTGTAAAAAAAAAAGGATAATAATTTCAAATAACTATGTCAAAAGGTGCTTATGCATAATTTATAATGTTAAACAGACTTACCTCATGACAGCCTGATTTAGTTTCAGAAAGGACGTGTCCTGTTTTTTTACAAATGTATGGAATTTTTTCTTCACAGTTTTTAACTTCCCACCGTCCCTCATGGATAAAATAAAAATGCAAGATGTATTACTTAACACTTTTATGGTAATAAAACTCTCTTCCAACTCTAATCTACGATTTTATTTACATAGGCTTTAAGGTTTACAAAGTGTTTTCCTTATAATAACCTCGACAGGTAGTACGTGTACAGTCAATCCTTGATTTTCATGGGGGTAATGTTCCTAGAAAACGGCACAAAAGTAAAAAATGCTAATGTTGATACATTGAACCTATGGGAAATAGGGGATTGGGTTCCCACAACCATTGCAAACTACAATCTTTTACTATATATTGCTGAAAATATACTTTTCTGCATACTATACTTTATAACAAAACATTAATTCGGATAATATACATATTTCTTTTTTTTTAAAAAAAGTTTCATTTTATTTTTTTTGTTACATTTTAACTTCCAGATTGTTTCCCTCCCTCTATCCCCACTCCACACTAGAGAAGGCTACCACTTATTTTTATTTATATGTATACATATGTATATATCTGTATGTGTGCATATACATACACACGCACAGATATACATACTTGTAAAACCATATTATGCATACTTCTATTTATTAGTTCTTTCTCTGGAGGTAAATAGCATCTTCCTTCATAAATCCTTTGTAGTTGATTTGAATATTTATAATACTCAGAATAGCTCAGTTATTCAGTTGTTCTTTGAACAATATTGCTGCTACAGTATACAGCGTTTTCTTGGTTCTGTTTGTTTCACTCTTCATTATTTCATGCAAGTCTCTCCATATTTTCCTAAAAGCAACTTGCTCATCATTTCTTACAGCACAGTAGTATCCCATCACAATCATATACCACAACTTGTTCAGCCATTCCCCAATTGATAAGCATCCCCTCAATTTCCAGTTCTTTGCCACCACAAAGGAAGCTGCTATAAATACGTTAGAACACATAGGTTCTTTTCCTTTTTCCCTCATCACCTTGGGAAACAGTCCTTAGAGTGGTATTGCTATGTCAAAGGGAGAGTTTTATAACTCTTTGGGCATGATTCCAGATCTCTAAAATGGTTGGATAAGTTCACAGTTCCACCAGCAGTGCATTAGTGTACCAAATTTTCCACATCCCCTTCAACATTTGTCATTTTCCCCTTCTATCCTTTTAGCCAATCTGATAGGTGTGAGATGATGTATCAAAAATATTTTCATTTGCATTTCTCTAATCAATAATGATTTAGAGCATTTTTTCATGTGACTATATATAGCTTTGATTTTTTTTTCATCCCAAAACTGCTTGTTCATATCCTTTGTTCATTTCTCAATTGAGGAATAACTCATATTCTTATAAATTTGACAAAGTTCTTTATGTATTTGAGATATGAGATGTTTATCTAAGAAACTGTCTATAAAATTTCCTTCCCCACAATTTTCTACCTTCCTTCTAATCTTGGCTACATTGAGTTTATTTGTACAAAATCTTTTTAATTTAATGTTATCAAAATTATTTATTTTATACCTCGCAGTGCTCTCTATTTCTTGTTTACTCATAAATTCTTCTATTCATGAGTTTGATTGGTAATATGTTCAATGTTCTTTTGACTTACTTATGATATCTCCCTTTATATCTAGGTCATGTATCCATTTTGATCTTATCTTGATAAACGGTACAAGACATTGGTCTATACTTGGTTTCTGCCACACTGTTTTCCAGTTTCCCCAGCAATTTTTACCAAGTAGTGAGTTCTTAGCCCAAAAGTTTAAATCTTTATATTTGTTAAACCCAAGGTACTATAATCATTTATTACTGTGTATTGTATGCCTACTTTGTTCCACTGTTCTACCTTTCTATTTCTTAGACAGTACCAGATAGTTTAGATAATTACCGTCTTATAAAACAGTTTAATATTGGATACTGCTAAACCATCTTCCTTTTTTTTTGTTAATTCTTTTGATATTCTTGAGCTTTTGTTCTTCCAAATGAATTTTGTTATTATTTTCCCATCTCAATAAAACAGTATTTTGGTAATTTAATTGGGATAGCATTGAATTAAGTATATTAATTTAGAAAGAATTGTCATTTTTGTTATATTGGCTCTGCCTACCCATGAACAATTAATATTTCTCTAATTATTTAAATCTGACTTTATTTGTATAAAAAGTGTTTTGTAATTATGTTCATGTAGTTCTTGGGTTTGTCTAGGTTTGTATACTCCCAGGCATAATATGTCCTTTTCCTAACACAGTAACCATAAAATAAACCATAAAATGTGGGGGAAAAGAGAGGCAACACTGGACTGGTGAGGGAGCAGAGGGGAGAGGGGTAGCAATCTCAGAAGAACCCCAAGGTCAAAAAGGGAAAGTGGCAACCTGCCATCTCTAATCTCTCTTTTGGCTCCAAAGTTGAACTGTTCCCTGACGAAAAGCACATGCCCTGGAGTGAATTGCCAGCTTCCCCTGACCCCAGTCAGCAAGAGAGGGGACCAGGGTGACCTCCATCTCATCTATCCACACACTCAGCTACTTTTCCATTTTTTCAGGTCCCTCATCTCACACTTGAGAGGTTACTTTAAGGACTTTCTGGAGCAGATTCACAAACACTTCTTACAAATACTTCCTTTCTGCAGATATAAGGAATCATTGATTCACTAACACCAAGCTAGAGACCAATAGTGGCTGCAGACATTTTGGCATGAAGTTTATCTAACATCCTTATTTCTCTCTAAGCCACATCACTGACATGGTATATTTGGGCTTAGAACTCAATTCACTCTGCTTTGGGGGCATAATCACAACACAAAACTTGAATTGTAAAGGCAGACAATGAAAATATGCAACAAATGCATGAAGTGCTTTACTCTGCCACAGCAGCGTGAACAAGACCAGTGAAGCTCCTAGTAGGATACCAGCCTTTGCACGAACTTGCAGGCATAGCACCTCTCATTTTTTTCTCCACTGCACATGGCCACAAATATGCACTTTTGCCAATGGGAAAGTGAAAATGAGGTTATTAATAAAATCACTTAAATGTTTGAAGTCTCAAAAGTTAAATGTGTGAATATTGAGGATTGACTGAATATTAACTCCATTTTACAGATGAAGAAAGTGTCACTCTTAACAATTACGTGATTTGGCCATGATTGCACATGTAGTGCCAGTGGTGCCTCCTCTTGAATCTGGGTCTCCAGAAAAGCTAACCCAAATTTAAGGCCTTTTATGGGTCAACACCCACTCAAAAGCCATGGCTCAAAGAACCCCACCACTGTGTTTTACTTCTGCTAGTTAGGCGGGAAACATATTAATTTTAAAAAAAAGACATTTCATCAAATAGCATTAGCAAATAAATTGACAAAAAGATCTCCTTTATGCACAAATGGAATGCACTGTACTACAGACTACCATACTACCAGTAGAAGAGGACATACATGTATAAAGAACACACATGACCAAGTACACACAAAGGGGCCATGCATCAAGAGACACATAGGCACATAATGGGAACCTAGGCGATCAAGGCCATTCTCATTTTCTATGGTGTAGGCCTGCCAATGGCCTTTGGAGATATCATTGTGCTGCTCTTGGGTGGATGAATTTTCTCTGCTGGATATTGCATTTATAGGCTGATCATATCTCTCTTCTTCCCTGGGGGGCATGTTGTTTTAGTTGAGCATTTCTAGTTACCAAATTTGTTCTCCATTCCCATCTCCTGGGCTTAAGCTCTTCAGGGCCATCTACTGATCCTTTATTCCCATCTACTCAGGTGTAACTAGAAACATGTTCCTGAGCAGGGCCATAGATGAGGCTATGAGACATGACACTTAGCTAAGAACATCCAGCTAGAGTCCTTTAGGCCAAGATTAAGTCTATTTTTAAAAAAAATTACCTGTGTCCGGTACTACTTTGAAATCCATGATTGGTAGTTCAGACAACTGTTACAGAGTTAGAAATTTCCTTTAAACCCCCATTCGACCCCACAAGGGTAATCCTATGGCCCCAAACCCAATTTGGGGACCATTAAAAAATAATACTTGGAGCTATGTGGAGACTTTTTAGCCCATTTTACTCCCAAGACCCCATCTCACCGATGAGCAAATCAACTTGAGCAAGAAGAAAAACAAAAAAGGCAGGTTCACAATCCTTTACTTTTCTGGTTCATATTCCTCTCTTATTATGTATAACTACCAGTAATAAATAAAAACAATTTACCTTTCGTGCTGTATTCTGGCTAAAGAAAAAAAAAACTTTTTGTCTCCCTAAACACAACTAGAAAGTATCTGAGGCAGAATTTGAACCCAAGCTCCTAGCTAAGAAGGCATCCTACACACTATGACTCACACCCTCTCAATGATCACATTATATTAGAGAAACTGAAAACTAATGATAAGTGCTTCTTGTTTAGTCATTTTTAGTCATGTCTAACTCTTTGTGACCCTTTGGGGTTTTCTTGGCAAGGATGAAGTGTTATGACCTAGTTTTAGAGGATTTCAAATGTACACATAAAAGAATATCTGAACTATGGTAATCATTTTGATAAACACACTGTAAAATTTGCTTTCTTTACACAATTTTTGACTTCTTCCTTGCCACTTTACTTTAGGAAAGTAATGCCTTTTGACTTCACTCAATGCTAACTCTGAAGATTAGGATAGTTTCCTCAAAGAATGATGACCTGGGCATTGGAATGACAAGTTTGGAAACTAGGGAGATATCTTGTGTTTTGGTGAATATCACTGGTAATTTGGGGTGGGGTACAAATATTTCTAGATGGTTACCCCTTCAAAAAAAAGTAATGTGTTGAATTTATTGAGTACTTACAAAACATAACAACAAAAAAGCCAACCCAAGCTATGTGGAAGAGATTTGTGGATTAATATTCAGTCCTCTTTTTACATTTTCTTTTGCATATGGAAATGTTTTTGTTCTTTTGTGTCCAATTTCAGAATAAAACACAAAATAAATACTTGCCAATTAATTGATCTTAGGGTCAGCTAGGTGACACAGTATTTAGAGTGCCCAACCTAGAGTCAGGAAGACCTGAGTTCAAAATTCAGCCTTAGACATTTACTAGCTGTGTGACCCTGGGCATGTCACTTAACTCTGTTTGCCTCAGTTTCCTCATATGTAACATGAACCGTAGATGGAAATGGCAACCACTTCAGTATCTCTGGCAAGAAAACCCCAAATGGGGTCAGGAAGAGTCAGACACAACTGAAAAATTATTAGACAACAACAACAAAAAATTGGCCTTGAAAGTTACTTATGTGTCCTTGGACAAGTCTTTAACCTGCCTCAGGGTTCTCACATGTACAAAGGAGGTTGGACAAGGTGATCTTAGTGGTGCTTTTTAGCTCTAGATCAATAAGTTTATCAGTTTCCTTTTACACATGAGGAAGAATGACTTGCCCGAGGTCACATAGGTAGCCAGCTGTGTAACCACGGCGCAAACCCAATCATTTGACTCCTGGCACCGAAGTCGTTTGCCTATACCATGATCCAGAATATGAAAAGAACCTACTTTTGGTCTAGCACGAACCAGCTTTTCTAGATGCAAAAATTAAGAAGTAGAAGAATTTAATCTAAAGCTGACTGCTGCAAAGCACTAGATAAGGAAGATCTAGATTGAAGTCCTGGCTCTGATGTTTACTAGTGTCAACAAAAACTCAATCTCTCTGGGCCTCAGTTTCCTCATCTGTAAAATAGAGATAATAATACCTTGTTTACCTTATAGAATTGTCATGGTGGGGGGGAATGTTTCATATCCTGCAAAGTCAGAATAATCATGATTTGAGGAAAATAAAACACACACGACTGTAGTGCTTAACGTTTACAAAGTCCTCTATTAATGTGAGCTATTAGTTGTTCAGTCATATCTGACTCTTTGAGACAGGTTTTTCTTGACTAAGACATTAGAGTAATTTGCTATTCCCTTCTCCAACTCATTTGACAGATGAAGAACTGAGGCAAATAGAGTTCCATGACCTGCCCAGGGTCACACAGCTAGTCAGTGCCTAAGGCTGCATTTAAACTCAGAAAGATGGGTCTTCTTGTCTCCAGGTCCAGCGCTCTATCCACTGTGCTATCTAGCTGCCTGAAGTATTAGTATGCACTATCAAAGCCTTTATGCATGCTAAGGCTTAAGCATGTAATACCACTTTAGAGCAGGGGGAATTTTCCAGGAGGAATTTCCATCATTTCTATCATTCCAGATGAAATGGTCCATCAATGGATCAGTCAGAATCTTAAAGGAACTCAAAGCTGTAATTGCAGCAGTTGCCAGCAGGTGGGGGACTGCCCGCTCAGTCTACCACTGTAGCCTTTACCCTTTATGACAGTCTATCCAACCTGTCCACTTCTCAGGCCTAAATTTAGGCATCTGTGATGACTAAGTAATCTGTTAATTATAAGGTTACCTGCTAATATAGAGTTTTGTTTCTTAGAAATAGATTGTTCTATTTATTCATTTCATAATCACTATTTTGCCAGAAAATGAAGCATGAGTGAGCACAGTTACAATACTAAAGGAAGAAAACGAATTTATCTAATTCATCAACAATATATTTATGGCTCAGTGTTAGGTGCTGGAGGGAGAGGGACATAAAAATGAATAAGAAAGCCCTGCCTTCAGAGAGCTTTCAGTCTACTAAGTGAAATAGATGTGGCAGGACAATAACTAGATCTCTGGGAAAAAATATGCATGGCATACTTTAAAGCTTAATCTGCATTATCAACCCCTTTGCCATTACTTTCGTAACTCTAGACAATCAACAAAATAAGAAATCAAGCCCTGATTTGTATCATTTGATTTCTGAGGTATATAAAATGCTCATGCTGAAAATTTAACAATTGTCTCCCAATAGCGCATTTGAGCTGGCTCTAGCACCCTCCTGGTTAAGATATCACTGGCTCTACTAAATTCAGTTCAGCAGACCTACTAGGTATAAGACACAGTGCTAGGTCTGAAGACAGCGACTAAGAAGAAGAAAAAGAATACAGGCTCTGCCGTCATGGAGCTTAAAATCTAGTACAGGATGAAACCAGCGAATTTGAGAGTAACCCTCCCCCTTTTTTGGCAGTCAGGGTTAAGTGACTTGATAGTAAGGGTCTGAGGCCAGATTTGAACTCAGGTCCTTCTGATGCCAGAGCCAGTGCTCTATCCTAGCTGCTTCGCCCTTCCTTCTTAACAATAAGTACCACTAAGTACCAGCCTCCTTGCTGTCCCTCATACAAGACATTCCATTCCCAACTCTTGTGTATTTTCACTGGCTGTCCTTCATGCCTGGAATTCTCTCCCTCCTCATATCCATCTCCTGGCTTCTTACAAGTCTCAGCTAAAATCTTACCTTCTACAATAAACCTTTCCCAATCCCCCTTAATATTAGCATTTTCTCTCCAATTTACTGTAGACAATCTTGCCTGTACATGGTGGGTGCATATCTACCCCATTAAAATGTGAACTCCTTTAGGACAGGGACTGCTTTTGCTTTCCTTTGTAGTACTCATAGCAACACATCTGGCACACAGCAAGTATTTAATAAATGCTTGTACATTGGTTGATGGCTGTTTGCTTGTCTACAAATAGGCTCCAGAACAAACACCCAGAACTATCAAATAGACACCAGAAATATCATTAGGAAATAAGGTTATTTTAATTAAACATCAATGAAAAATCCACTGACAAATACAGCATCTAATAGAGTAAATTCTGAGATGTGGCAAGACCTAGCACAGACAGAACCATAGCTTCTCAGAGTTGGAAAGAAATTCTGAGGTCATTACCTGAATGGGAGCCTCCTCTATTGCTTCCCTAACATATGTTTGTCTAATCTTGAATTAAAGTTCTCCAATGCTAGGGGAACTCGTTTCCTCCTGAGTCTACTTCTGGATACGTCTAATTGTTAGGAAATTTTTCCTCATCTAAAGTCAAACTCTCCCTCTTTGCGATTTCTACCCACTACTGGCTCAGCACACGGCTAATTCCTAGACCTGTAAGATGTCCAGTAGGCATCTTAAATTTAGCACGTTCAAAACAGAACTCATTATCTTTCTCCCTAAATCTCCTCCTCTCACTGATGTTCAGTTGTGTCTGATTCTTGAATTTGAGATTTTCTCAGCAAAGATACTGGAGTGGTTTGCTATTTCATTCTCCAGCTCATTTTACACATGAGGAACTGAGGCAAACAGGGTAAAGTGACTTGTCCAGGGTCACACAGCTAGTAAATATTTGAGGCCAGATTTGAAGTCACGAAGAGGAGTCTTCCTGATTCCAAAGCCAGGGCCATATCTACTGATCCATGTAGCTGCCCTCCTCCCCTTCCCTTTTACTGTAGAAGGCAACACCATCCTCTAATGTCTGGTCCCTCACTACTGACTCTTGTCTATTTCTCACCTCCCACATCCAAACTATTGACAGGGTCTGTCTATTTCACCTTTGCAACATCTCTCATACACTTCCCATTCTCTCCTCTGGCACTTAAACCATTCTGGTGCAGGCCCTCATCACCAGGACTATTGCAATAGCCTGCTAGTGGGTCGGCTTGTCTTAAGTCTCTTCCTGCTGCTGTCCATCTTCCATTCAACCATTAAGGCTATTTTCCCAATGTGAAGGTATGACTGTCACTCCCCTCCTCAATAAACTCCAATAGCTCTTTATTGCCTTCAGGATCAAATATAAAATCTTCTGTTTTGCATTCAAAGCCCTTTATAACTTAGCCCCCTTCTACCTTTCCAATATTCTTATACCTTACTCCCTGCCATGTACTCTTCAATCCAGTGACATTGTCTTGCTGTTCCACAAACAAGACACCCCATCTCTTGGCACATTTTCACTGGCTGTTCCTCAAGCTGGAATGTTCTCCCTCTTCATTGCTACCTGTTGGCTTCCCTGGCTTCCTTTAAGTCCCAACTGAAATCCTATTTCCTACAGGAAGCCTTTCCCAACCCCTCCTTAACTCTAGTGCCTTCCTTCTGTTAATTATTTTCTATTAATCCTGTAAATATAGTTCATTTGTACATATTTGTTTGCATGTCATCTCCCCCATTAGATTGTGAGCTACTTGAGGGTAGCAACTATCCTTTGCCTCTTTTTGTATCTCCAGCACTTATCACAGTGCCTGGTACATAGTAGGTGCTTCACAAATGTTATTGATCATGTAAGCTCAAATATCCATCGATTGTCTCTACTGTTAGAATATAAGCTGTTTGGGGCAGCTAGGTGGCACAGTGAGTAGAGCACCAGCCCCGGAGGCAGGAGGACCTGAGTTCAAATATGGCCTCAGGCACTTGACATACTAGCTGTGTGACCTTGGGCAAGTCACTTAACTCCAATTGCCCTGCCTTCCACCCTCCAAAAAAAAGAGAAAAAACAAAATAAAATAAAAAATAAAGATTAAAAAAAAAAAGAACATAAGCTGTTTAAGGGAAGGGACTGTTTCAGTTTTGTTTTTGTATCAGTTTTGTGATATTAATAACATCATCGTACACATCGGGAAATTGAACCATACAGAGGTTTAGTGACTTGCCCAAGGTCACACAGCTTGTAAATGCCTGAAGTGATATCTGAACTCAGGTTTTCCTGACTCCAGGTCAAGTACTTTATCCACTGTGCCACCCAGCTGCCTCAAATGAGAGAATGTAGATAGAAGTGTTTTGTAAATCGTAAAATGATGTACAAATATGAACCATAATGATAATAATTGCTGCCTTCAAGTATTTGAAGAGCCATCACGTGTAAATGGTCAATAAACATTAAGCACCTATTATGCACCAGGCATTGTGCTAAGAACTAGAGATACAAAGACAGGCAAAAAAGAATCCCTGCCTTTGAGGAATTCACTATCTAATTGGGGAGATGACAAACAAACATATACACATATTGTTTTTATATATGCCAAGCCCAAATAAGCTATATACAGGATAAGTAGGAAATAATTAACAGAGGGAAGGAACTAGAATTAAGAGGGGGTGGGAAAGGCTTCCTGTAAAAGATGAGATTTCAGAATTTTATTTCACAAAAGGACAAATATGAGAGGAGAGACAGTGTGGTGTAGTGGAAAGAACCCTGTATGTGAAGACTAAAATATGGTCAATAATACTTAGACAGAAGAGGCAATGTAGTATAGTAGATAGAGAGCTGGCCTCAGAGTTAGGTTGTTATTGTTGTTGTTGTCCTTCCTTTTCAAAGAGGACCATGACATCAGGGAAATGATGACATGACCTTCAGTTGACTTTGATTTGAGTGAGGGAAGGCTGTGCAAGGTCACTGGCCTCACTTTCTCCTCTAGAGCCATGTGGGTCCAGTGACCAGATATTCATCAGGATGACTGGAGATGGCCCAGGATGCAATGGGAGACCCTGGCCCTTTTATGCTAAGGCCTCTTCATGTCCTCACTTAGAGTGAGGTAAGGCCCATATGGGCCTCTTTAAGAAATGAGTCAAAGGATGGCCCCTTTAATTAGAAAAAAAGGAAAAAAAAAATCAAGCGGGGAGGGGAAGACCCTCAAGGTTGCTGTTCCAAAGAGAAACAGTTACCATTGACCGGAGACAAATCTCTCAGTACTCAGAGGCTCTAAGTTGTAGAGAAGGTATCAATGTAAACTGGTAGAGGGAATTTCCTCATTTGAGACCTACCTTTACCAAGGAAATCCCAGTTCTAATCATAATTTCTAATGCTTGGACTGTATACCTCATATGGCTGATCCTCACAAAAACCAAATAATAATAGTTAATATTTACATGGTACTTTAAGGTTTGTAAAACACTATGCAAGTATGATCTCATTTTATCTAAGCATTATTGCCCGTATTTTACAGAGTAGAAACCTCAGGTTTAGTCAGAAAGTTGAATAACTCACTTGGCCCCAGGCCATCTGTTGCAGTGGCAGAAACAAGTCTTACAAACAGATCTTTAGTCTTCCTGTACAGAGTTCTTTGCACTACACCACACTGTCTCTCCTCTCATATTTGTCCCTGTGTGATAACACCTCAGAACAAGGATTCTTAACCTGGACTCCAGCTACCATATGGATTTCAGAGCATACACACACAAAAATTACATCTTTATTTCAATATGATTGACTTCCTTGTAATCCTTTGTATTTATTTTATGCATTTTATTATTTTTTATTTTATATTTATTTTATATTTTATATTTATTATTTTGAGGAAAGTCCACAGGCTTCGCCAGACTGCCAGAGGGGTCCATGACACAAAAGATTAAAAATTTCTGCATTAGAAGTTTCTTTTGAAGCTGCAAGCAATCTCTCAACTTAACAGCAACAAATTAAACTAAACAAAAGCATGAAGGGTCTACTCTTAATGACTGTAACTGATAACGGTAGCCACAGACACACCCCCTACAGGGCTGTGCCCAATCACTTTGGCCTACTGCCCATTTAGAAAGCCATATTTGGGTATCCTCTTTGTAGATGATAACATTCTCCTTTGTTCTCACCAAGCACCCTTTGATGCCCCTTTCTAATGAGCTTGTTCCATGTATTACAGAATTTCAAGAGTCTGAGAGTTCACCAGTGATCCTCCCACCAACAGGGATGGCAACCCTGCTGCTGCTTTAATGGTAAATAGTCCCTGAGTGAGTTTGGGGCTGCAAAATGAGAGGAGTCTCTGAACTAAGCAAGGGTCCTCTCCTCTCTCAGTGGATGACGGTCATACATCATGTCACTCAGCTATACCTTGATAATGCTTTTCCAGTTTGTTCATACTTGCCAGCACTATACTGGCACATCCTTTGGAAACCCAGGTCCATCTCTATACCACGACAAGTCCTCAGAAAGTTAGTGCCAGTGGTATAGTGGGCATGGTGCTAGCTTTGGAGTCAAGTAGATCTGAGTTTAAACTGTCCCCCAGCCACATCACAGCCATGTGACAGGGAAAGTCACTTAATTTATCAACCTGAATTTTCTCATCTATAAAATGGGAATAATAGTACCTACCTCACAGGATTGTTGTGAGGAGTAAAAAACACCTGAAAAGTGGTTAGCAAACCTTAAAGGGCTACATAAATGCTAGTTATTATTATTATTGGTTTTTTTCTTGATAATTTTAGAGGACAGACAGGCAGACAGACAGATGGAGCATCTACTGAAAGTTAACATCCTTATCTGTAAAAATGAGGTTGGACTAGATAATTTCTAAGTATGCTATACTGGGAGTCTCTATATCATTAGGTTTATAGTCATTTATGTGTTTTACTTACCAATTAGATAAGAAGCTACTTGAGGGAAGGAACTAAGTCCCATTTAACTTTGAATCTTTCCTAGTACCTAGCATATATGCCTGCATGTAACAGGTGCTTGATAATGGTTAAAAACTGAATCTGAATGCTACATAGTTGGATCCAAATTATCTGCGAAAATGAATTATGGTCGTCTGAGACAGTATTTGTTAAAAGCACAAATGTAGCATGTTCTGAAATTTCTCATAACTATATTTACTCACTCAACCTGTCTATCCTAATATTGCACCATCAATTGTTCTTTCTCTGTTGGCCATTTCTTTTACACGTTAAAACGTGTACATCTCTACCAACCTAAAAATCTCTTCCTCCTGTAATCCTCCTATGCTGGGGGGCGCCGTGCTAAAACGGGGTCCATGTTGATGTGGTGTTTCAAACCTAGCTCTGCTGCTTAAGATATGTGTGTAACACTTGCCCCAGCAGTCTTTTGCTGAATGGCAGCTACCTCTCTTTGTACCCTATGGATTTTGTGGGTCTTTAGGCCCAAATGTAACACAGAAATGTAGAGCAAATAGCCCTAGAGGAGAGGATAAGTAGGAGGACAGCTGTCAGGGTTGTGCTGGGTCACAAGCTCTGTTGGGACTTTGAAAAAGGCAGAAGAATTGCTTTGTGTCTCTTACCATTTTCTGGTGTTCGCTCTCAGTGTTGACTCAGTTTGACTGGCATGCCTAGGCCTCTGATTGTGTGGGTGGTTATTGGGATGGGAAGGGGAAGGTCAGCCCATGGAAGTACTAGGCACCTGATATGGCTTCATTGGTGTTAGCCACACATGAGGAGAGACATGGAGAAGAAAGCTCACTGCTTGGGTTACCGGGGCGGGGGGCGGGGGTGGATTTTCCCAGGACCCATAGCTGAATCACTATAGACTGCAGGTTTTGCTTATTTTTTTGGCCAGAAGGCAGAGATTGTTCACCATCAGCAATGTACGAGGACAAGGGAAGCTCTAGCCTGGTAAAACAATTTCCTTTTTCTCCCCTTTGACTCTGATATTAGGATGGAGGATGAAGGAAGGAATTTTGAAAGTGCAACCCTATAAAGTTTTCAGATGTTTCATCCTCCCCTTGCCCTGCAAGGATGAACATAGAATTCAGGTGGGGCTAATCCCATTGCTTGGACATGACCCTGTTATACTTCAATATGTCTATTTCCATTTATAGGCATTGAATTTTAGTTTAAATGCTGATTAAATAAATTCTGTGTAGAGCCACACCGATTAAGTAAAAGAGATTGGCATCTAGAGGGTGGGGGCCCCAAGTTAAGAGAGTTACAAATTATTATTGGAACATTTACACTCCTACATAGTAATCTGGAAACACTAGGAAGTATGTAAAGGTTGTGAAGACTTGGACAGCCAGGACTGTCATACATGCACAGGGTAAGTGAGCTAGGAGCTCACAGTTGGAGACCAATAAGTTCTGTCATTCATCCCTCTGCTTGAGGGAGCAGGCACAGCTTCAGCTCAAAGCTCCACCTTGTGGTTCGCCCAGGAATGCCACCCCAAGCTGCTCCTCTACCTCCTCTCCTGATGTTAAATTAAATTCTATCCTATAAGGGGAGTAAGCGTTTTGTGCACAACTTCAGATAAGTCACAGCTTCTTGGGGCCTCAGTTTGCTCATCTGTAAAGTGAAGGGTTGTGCTAGAAGACCTTTGTAAGGCACCTTGCAGCTCTAAATCTGTGATCTATCGTAGCTGCCACTTGAGTGATGTCTTCCCCCAGTAAAGCAGTATGTCTACACATACAGACAGAGAGACATATATACATCTATATCTAAGTAGTGTATAGGGAGGACTAGCACCTCTGTTATGAGGGCTTGCTAAGCCCTTCTTGGGGCTCCTCATCCACTTTTGGTGTCCACCTGTCACCCAAATCTCACCTGTGACTCCAAGAAGCTGTACTATTCGAATTGGCCACACCCCAGTAAAGTCATCTTGGCAGATGGGCTAAACCAGGTTGAGGGTAATCAACAGACCTCAAAGATGAATTGGGTGTGTGTGTGTGTGTGTGTGTGTCTACCCCAAGCACGTGAAGACTTTCCCCAGCAGAATGAATGGATGAGAACAATTTGCTCTAATGGCCATGTGGGCAGCTGAAGCAGGAGCTGTGGGACATTTAGAGCTTGGTCAGACATCAAAAACACTACGGTCATCCCTTGTATCCTGGGCCATTGCCAGTTGTCCTGACTTTTGTCCTGCTACTGGACTTCAATGACTCAGGAAGAGAGTGAGGTGCAACTCTGCCTCACTTCAATCCAATTCACGTGCAAGTCAAGACATCACCTGTCATGTCCCGTCCTCTTTGAAAATGACAGCTCCTGGGGCAGTTAGGTGGTACAGTGAGTAGAGCACCGGCCTTGCAGTCAGGAAGACCTGAGTTCAAATGCGGCCTCAGACACTTGACAAACTTACTATCTGTGTGACCTTGGGCAAGTCACTTAATCCCAATTGCCCTGCCTCCCCTCTCCAAAAAAAAAAAAAAAATGACAGTTCTTTCCTCCCTGGAAGCCAGATTCATTCTGAATATTTGTATGGATTCATGGCTTCCATTTATCTTTTCCAAGAGACAAAAGATAGGACTAGATGACCTTTAAAGTCTGTCTCTGAGATCTCATGGTATTCCACTGAGCTACGTCATTATCAAAGGCAACAGAAGCTCAGAAATCAGCCAACTAGGGATAGCATTTTTCAGTGCCATCATTGATAGAGAACACCAAGGAACTGTGTTTAAATTACAGTCAAATCTGATGGCTTTTTTATTCTTAATACCATACTCATTCTAAAACAACCTCTTCTTAGCACATAACAGAAGAAGTATCACCTTAATATTTTCTCCTAATTAAATTTCACAAGCATCATTATATTCTTTTATTTCTTCTTTCTCACTGATTTTATCATCTTTTCTTTTTAAAGTCCCTCCTCATTCTTCCAACTTAGAATATATTCTTCAATAAATATTTCTTGAGCACCTATTCTGCGCCCAGCATATCCCAGTCTTAGGATACGCAAAGAGGTGGAATGTTCGTTAGCATATATATATATATATATATATATATATATATATATACATATATATATATATATATATATATATCCCAAAGAAATCTTTTCTTAGTCCTTTTTCTTCATCTCCACATACATTTTGGGAAGTTTCATCTTTTTCCATACCACAACTACCTCAGAGACAATTCATGATCATTTTAGACACCTCATTCTCTCTTTCCCTCTTTTCCCCCTATGATTAAGTCCTAACACTTTTATCTTTCTCTGGAAGAGCATTTGATTGGAGTCAGAGGACCAAGGTTCAAATGTCACCTCTGATACTACTTGAACTGTGCAAGCCTCAATCTCTCTGGGCCTCTGTTTTCTCATTTGTCAAATGAGGGGGTTAGACTGTATGGTTTCTTCAGTCTCTCTCTCATTGATGATCCTATAATAAAGGGTTTCTTAATCTAGGGACTGTGAACTTATTTTTGAAAAAAAATTTATAACTATATTTCAATATGATTGATTTCCTTTGTAATCCTATGTGTTTTACACATTTAAAAACAATTTTGAGAAGGCATGCATAGGCCTCACCAGATTCTTTCATCAAAGGGGTCCATGACTCCAAACGGGTTAAAAATTCCTATAACAGAATGATCTTTGTTGCTGTGTTAAAGGCAATAATCTGATATGGGTCCTATGATTTGTGTGTCTCCTATAAATATATATTCTTACTAATATCTTTTGTTCATTAAATTGCCACCTTTAACGTCTCCTATTGTGTGACCAAGGTCAGTCACTTAAACTCTGTGAGCCTCAAGTTCTGGCTGGACGAAATAATCTCCAGAATCATATTCTCAGATCCTACTCTTTCAAATATGCTGTTGTCAAAATAACATTTTCTGTCCATGACTCTAATCACAAAATACTGTCAAAATCTCCTTCAAATTTCCTGGATAAACAGGTAAAAGATCAAGATTATCATAAACCTAGACCCTCAATCTGAGGGGAAAAAATCTGAGAATTATAAAAACTCACACCTAGTGCTTGAAAATATTACTATAGCTCTGATCTAGAGAGGTGTGGATTTGTATTGTAAACAGGGTGAGAACATGAATCAAATAAAGCTGTCAGCCTAGATATTTTTGAGACTGGCTGGGGGTGTCATCATTACATAAAGAAACACTTCAGACTAGAAAAGTAGCCATTCGGGGTCAGGGGCAGGGCTCTCATGGAGTTCCATTGGAATAGTGCATATAGCTTGCTTTTGGGGGCTTAATTTTATTTAATTTTTAATTTATGGAGTAAAAAGCATTCCCATATTATAGTATTATAAAAAAGATTATTGCACATGAAACTGCAATTCTATTATGTACAACTTGGTATTCCTCTTAAATATAATAAAGTTATTTTGTAAATTTCTTTTTTCCCCCTTTTTTCTTCCCTCCTTTCACCCCTCTCCCCCAGTCTAAAGATGGCTATTATCAGACACAAATATGTATACACACACATATGAAAATCTTTCTATACATAGTTCTACTTATCAGTTCTTTCTCTGGATGTAGATAGTGTCTTCCTTCAAATGTCCTTTATAGTTAATTTTATTATTTATAATAGTCAAAATGACTTATTCACTCAAAGTTATTCTTGAAACAATATTGCTGTTACTGTATAATGTCTCCTTGCTTCTGCTCATTTTACTCATCATTATTTCACGCAAATCTATCCATGTTTTTCTAAGATCACCTAACTTATCATTTCTTATAGCATAGTAGTAGTGCATCACAACCATATACCACAACTTGTTCAGCCATTCCCCAATTGCTACCACAAAGAGAGCTACTACAAATATTTTAGAACATATAGGTTCTTTTCCTTTTTCCCTATTCATCTTTGGAAATAGACCAAGTAGTGGTATTTCTGGGTCAAAGAGTTACACAGGCAGTTTAATAACCCTTTGGGCATAATTTCATATTGCTCTCCAAAATGGTTGGATCAGTTCACCATTCCATCAACAATGAATTAGTGTCACAATTTTTTCACATCCCCTCCAATATTTGTCACTTGCCCCTTCAATCATTTTAGGCAATCTGGTAGGTGTAAAATGATATCTCAAGGTTGTTTTAATTTGCATTTCTCTAATCAATAATGAAGCAGAGTATTTTTTCATATGACTATAAATTTTTGTGATTTCATGATCTAAAAACTGCTCGTTCATGTCTTTTGACCATTCATCAATTGGAGAATGACTTCTATTCTTATAGATTTTACAAAATCATATATTTGGGATATGAGATCTTTTTCTGAGAAATTATCTATAAAATTTTCCCCCCAACTTTACAGTCTCCTTTCAATGACGGTCATGGACTCTCATGAGTCCTGACCTACAGAGTTCATAGAGTCACTATGACCCTAAAAACAATAGCCTTCCAGTAAACCAACCCAACCTTCAAAGACTCTTAGTAATGATGGGGAAAACTTACAGATCGCTGAGCTGCAACACAGAGTTGGCTGCTGTTGAGAGAAATATTGGGCTCATGGATGTGCCAGTCAGTAAAAGTGACTGAAGAGCCATTAGACCATTCAAAGGAAACTGGATTGCTATGACTGCTCATGCCGATCCATGTTTCAGATATATTTTCTGTAAGAGATCATAGGAGATTATTGTTTGGATCCCTATTATCTGAAAAAGGAGGTCATTATTTTGACTGTTTAATTAAAAAGTTTCTTTTTGGTTATAAATTCTCTATGTGATAGAACTAGTTTAACTCTTTTTTCAAAAAGCTTAGAAAATAACAACAGCAACTTTGTTTTGTGTTATGGTAAGAGATACAAGCTTTAAAAAAAAGATTGGGAAATCTCCACCTCTGAAGCAGGGTATGGACTGGAATCACTAAGCTTAAGAGAAGTCATCTCTTTTTTTGGGGGGGGGGGTGGGAAGTCATCTCTTAAGAAATTCTTGTTAACTTCCCCAAACCTATACAAAGCAAGAAAGTGACATCTAAAGAAAACCAATGAAAGGGAGGTGGGTGAGAGGGGTTAGACTAATTAAGGTGAGAAATATCTCTTTCTGACTGGAGAAAAAGAAAAACCTATTTCTTAACTTCTCAGTTTCATCAAACAATTTTTATACTTTTTTCTCTGTTTTTCCCTTTGTTTTCTGTTTTCTCTGTTTTTTTCTGATATGGAAGAAAGTTGGTTGGAGATCTTAGAGCAAAGGAATTGGGAAGAGAAACTCAGATCTTGGAAGCTGATCATGAGTGTCAGGAAGGTGAATTAGGCTCAAACAGCCTAGTTAGAATAAATATATCTCTTTGTAATGGAGAGAGAAAAATCAGGATGAACCCCTGGGAAATAAGCAGTTCATTCTGAGGATTCTGAGCAAATCCTCAATTTGAAGGCAAACCCACCAAGAAGGGCTTTTGACTCGTAGGTAAAATTCAAGGTCAGCTGATAAACAGAAGTTTAGTGTTAGGGCAATGGTCGACTGCATTAGACCTTTATTTCATAATAAATTTACTTTACCAGAATTACTTATGTTACTAGTTAATGTCTATAAAAATTCTTTTTCTTGACTTGGTGTCCACAGAAGGACAGATTTTAGGGGGTCTGTGAACTTGGATAGGAAAATAATTACAATGACTGTTTTCATTGTAATTTATTTCCTTTGTAGCACTTTGTATTTTATTTTATGCTGTTAAAAATTCTGAAAGAGGGCCTCTATAGGGTTCACAAGAGTATCAAAGGAGACTATTAAAAAAAACCAAACAAAAAGGTGAAGAACCCCTGGTCTGGGGGTGGCTAAGTAGCACAATGTCACCTAACTGGACTTGGAATCAGGAAGAAGTCAGTTCAAATCCTTCTTTAGATGCTTATTAGTTATTTAATCTTTAAGTCACTTAACCTCTTTCAGCCTCAGTTCTTTCATCTGTAAAATGGGAATAATAATAGAGGACAATAATTTCCACAGGGTTGTTGTGAGGACTAAGTGAGATAACAGCTATAAAGCTCTTTGTAGACCTTAAAGTATCATCATCATCAACATCATCATCATTTAATTTCAACTTAATAAACAATAAGGTTTACTGCCTGGATTGTATACTTAGGGCATACTACTACTGGCAACAGCATCACTAAATTATGAGTTTGGTGGTTTTTTACTGTTTGCAAGTTTTCTGGTTCAGTTGTCTACCCTTTGAGGGTTGAATCTCTAAAATTAAAGTCATAAAATAACGGTAAATGCCACACTCAGTGTCATATTTTAAAAACTACTGTTGTGTCGATCACTTTGTCTGCCTAAAATATGTGAATGCCTTTAAATTTTTTCTGAACATATATTTTGTCAAAATGCTGCAACTCATTGCATATATTCTGAAAATAGTATTCCAAATACATCAAGGTCAATTTAAAAATAGATGGATTTATTTTCCATCCCACTAATAAAAAATATGTCCTGCTACATTATTATGGGCTTAAAGTCTAGTAGCAATTAGAAAAAAGGTGAAGCAATCAGTTTTAAGGACTCACCATCTATAAGGAGGGTTATGAAAAACTCTGTCTCTGCTAATGAAGCTATGTTGATCAGGTCACTGTCATTGGACTGACAAGAATGCAGGGCAATCTTCCAGGTTTTTCCTTCTTTCTGTAACTGGTAACAATTGTAATTATAAGGATTCCAGCCTGGTTCACAGTGGGTCGGGTAGTATTTCCAAGCATCTTTTTCATTTTAAAGATATAAAACAAAAACATTATTCATAATCATAGGTAGTCATACTATTATCTTTTAAAATAAGTGATATTCTTATTTTTATTTTCTATTTTTTGCATATGATGATTTTCTGAAAACTAAAAACCTTTGAGATATATGAGATGATGACAGAATGAAATAACATGAAAAGCAAAAGAGAGCTTACTGTTTAAAGAGAGAATCAGCCTTGGGACCAGGAAGACCTCCCCAGGTTCAGAATCTCACCTCTGGTAACATACTGGTTGTGTGTCCTGACAAATTGCTTGACTTCTCAGGGCTCTAGGCAACTCTCTAAGACTATAAATTGCATGGAAGGTGTCATCCCGAATTAGTAGTGGGAGCTCTCTCACCAGGGAGTTCTCTTTACCAGTGAAGTCACAGGTCCAATGCATGTCTGTTTCTCACAGCTACCCAGTTTGGTAGATAGCACAAGGGGCCTACCTTTGACCTCACAGAGCTCTGTGTTTTGTGCCACAATTTTTTTTGTGTTACAGTCATCTGAGTTTGTATTTTATGCCTCTCCTAGACTTTGAGCTTCATAAAGTCAGCAACCATATTTTATCAAAACTTTATATGTCTGCCAGTACCTAGGACAACATTAACCATTTAAAAATGCCAGCTGTGCACAGAGGAGCACTCAATGAATGTTTGTTGAATGTTGACTGACAATAAATTAGTGATTTAACCCCCATATTGTACAGGGAAGGAGGAAAAGGGAGAAGAAAACAAGAGAAGAAGAGAGAATTCTATGTGAATTTCAGCAAACTATTAAAACATTAAAAGACTCTCTATAGAGATGACAAATTGACTCACTACTCTTTTCTAAATTCTGTAAGAACTGGAATGGATATTTAGAGGAAGATAAAAACATAAACATTAACTATATTTACTTGTTCCAAGAGAAAACACTTATAATCCACAATCCAAGTTGTAATAGGAAACAATAAGTTTCTCCTAGCCAGGATAAATCAATCTGTCAGCATATATTAAGAACCTAATATGTGCTAGGCACTGGAGATCCAAAGAAGAGCAAAAGATGGCCCTTACCCTTAAGGAGCTCACATTCTAAAGGGGAAGCAACAAGCAAACAAATATTTCCAAAGAAGATATAAACAGGATAAACAGGAAACAATGAACAAAGCAAAAGCACTAGAATTGACAAGGGTTGGGAAAGGCTTCCTGTGGAAAATGGAATTTTAGTTGGAACTTAATGAAGTTAGGGATGCCTGTAGGCAGAGGTGAGGAGCGAGAGCATTCCAGGCACGGGGGACAGCCAGAGATGATGCCCTGAGCCTAGAGAGAATCTTGTTTACAGAACATGTTGGGGTGTAAGGGATGAGAAGACTGGAAAGGTAGGAAGGGGCTAGGCTATGAAGGGTTTTGAATACCAAGGAGAGGATTTTGTATGTGATTTTGCAAGTTACATTCTAAGACTTAAATATGAATTCTATGATTTTAGTGATAAGAGAAAACATTTGGTCTTTCTTTTCACCTTTTGGACTAAGTGCAGATTTCTAATGCCCACTATAAATGAGGAGCTAGATCATAAAAAGCAAATTAATTGGGCTAAAAACTTGTTACTAAGAGTCGTAGACTTTTACCCTGTTGGGCTTATCAGTGATGTGTGGAATGCAGTGGAAAATCACTGAAGTATATTGTTGTGTAAAACTTGCTTGTGATTTAGTCAATTTCCAAAGGGATCATGAATGAAATTCAGGAGTAGATTTAGATGAGAAACAGGTGTTGCATGTTTCAGTGCTCAAAGAATGAGAATTCCAATGGGAAAAATTAAAAAGTGGAAATGTTTGATAAGCTAAAGTTATTTTGTTTTGTATTGTTTTTGTTTTTGAGCAATATCCTGGCCATATATGTGGAATTCAAGATTCCTTTGGAATAGTAGAAATTGTCTGGATGCAAATATTTTATTGGATAAATGTAAACCAACATTGACAAAGTGTGAATTATGTATTATCAACAGACGGAGAGAGGTATTTAATCATGTTTAGAGGAGTATTAAACAACTTATAAGAGTAACATAAAATACTTACCAAATGCCTCATGTTTGGTGTGGTTTAAATATTTTTTACACACATAAGGCAACCCAGATTCACATTCATGACTTCGCCAGGACCGTGTCATCAAAGAATTGAATGTTCCACAGTGATCAAGAAATGGGTCAAATTTTGTATCTGAAAACAGTAACAGCTCTTTAAATTCCCAAAGCAAATATAATTAATTAATCTAAAGCATGTTCTTGACATTCACTCATAGGATTTCAAGTTAAAGGGGACTTTACAGGTCATCTAGTCGAAAACCAGCATTTTACAAATTTAGAAACTGAGGCTCAGGATGGTTAAGAGACTTGCTCAATGTTACACAGTAGGGAGTGGTAGACATAGTATATAAACCTAAGTCAACTGACACCAAATCCAATGTTCTTTCCTTTACACCGTGCTGCTTATGGTGATTAGTGTGACTCTTAAAAAAAAAATCCTACATGACCTGTTAGTATCATTAATAGTTTCTTGAAAAATATTACTTGGAAGAGCATCTGCAAAATATCACACTAAATAAAGGGATGATTTTGTTTCTTGGATAGGTAAATATTTTACAATTTGTTACTATAAGAAAGTAGCTGACCCCAGTTCTGGCTCTGACCCAAATTCTTTCTTCAACCTTGGGCAATTTGCCTAGTTTCTTGGCTTTTGATTGTTGCCTTGTACAAGTGTTCCATGTTCTTGCTTTGTAGGAGTTCAGTTCAGCTTTGGTGCAGCTAGGTGGTGCAGCAGATAGAGCCCTGAACCTGGAGTGAAGAGGACTTGAGTTCAAATCCAGCCTTAGACACTTACTAGCTGTGTGACTCTGGGCAAGTCACTTTTCCCTGTTTGCCTCAGTTCCTCATCTCTAAAGCAAGGTGGAGAAGAAAATGGCAAAGTACTCCAGTATCTTTGCCAAAAAAACCCCAAATGGGGTCACGAGGAGTCAGACATGACAGAATGACTAAACTCTTGCTATTAAACCCTTTGAAATGGTGTCATGTTGTAGTATAGCTAAAAGCAACAAGTACCTGGACTCCAGTTTATGTAGGTGAGTGGGGTTCCATCTGACCACTTCCAGCCAGTAACTGCATCCCGTGAATTCAGACCTATCCACACATCCACTGCTTTAGTACTTAAATGCTCTGAAATGAACAGAGAATGGAATCACAGGTTTGAAAAAAATTACCTTTCTTATTTTTCAGGACTTATGGGGCATGATGTTTTGAACTACATCTAACATAAAACATCAGCTGGTAACACATTATCACAGCCATGAGGATTCCCTCCATAATTTTCTTAGAGGCTCTTACTACTTCAGTGAGAGCAGTACTTGAGTTAAAATGCATTTTCCCCCCTATCATCTAGAAATCTTAAGTTGTTATAACAATCTATGATATGTAACAGTAGTAACCAAAAAGTACATGAGATGTTCTATGATTTTAAACTTGAGTTCACTCTCATTTTCTTTCTTTTTAGAAAAATTAATGTTTTATTAACTTTTTTTTGTTTTATATAACACATATTGCAGCCATTTCCAGACATCATCCTCTTCCCCATATGCAACAAACACACATATATACCATGACCCTATAACATCCAAAGTTCGGTAACCTAACCTAGCTCTAGGCTCACTTTCATTCTCATGGGATCCACAGTCAGCGGGGAGAATTTTGCAGTTGGTAGATTAAGAAATGGGAGGAAAGAAGGAGGAAAAGAGTCAAGAGGGATCATCAATACATAAGCTTTTAAATATATATTGGACTTTACTTATGAATGATATAGGGGTTCTTAATGAAAATGCTTCCTTTAACAATACAAATCAGTAATTTCTCTGCAACTTATGAATATAAAAAAATCACATTGGACCCTGAGAGGTTAAGTTGTTTGCCTAGGGTCACACAATTAATACGTGTCAAAGGCAGGGTCTGAACCTCCACCAACATTTCCTGAATGCCTCCTAAGTGGCAGGGATTGCTCTCAATGCTGAGGACATAAGGACAAAAATGAAATAGCCCTTGCTCTTATGAGGAGAGACATGATGTATGGATTTGTAAATAAATACATATATAAGTACCTACAGAATAAATACAACAATAAAATCAATGTAGTCTAGGGAAAGAGGCTACTAGCAGTTGAGGGGAGGGAAGCATCAAGAAAGACTTCATGTAGAAAGTGGTGCTTGATGAAAGAAAGGAGGGAGGGGAAGGGGAAGAAGGACAGAGAGAGACAGAAGACTTTAGAAGTTCCGAAAATTGTGGTTTTTCCCTTTTGTTCTGATTCTTCTTTCACAACATGACTGTGTTTAATATGATTGTACATGCATAACCTACATCAGATTGCTTACTGTCTTGGGGAGGGAAGGAAAATTCTGGAACTCAAAATCTTATAAAAATGAATGTTGAAAACTACATGTAATTGGAAAAAAATAAAATACTTTTAAATAAAAAAGTTCTGAGCATAAGGAGCATAGGTTTCTGAGAACAAAAGGCTTCAGACTGATTTTGGATGCTGATGTACATACATGGAGGCGTACACCGCCCCCCTCCCCAAACACACACTGCCTCAAAAAGTGTCTGCCTCAATCTAAAGGTTCATTTGTGTTGTTGGTACCCCATGCTTCATACTCAGGCCTGAACTCTGATTTGTATGCATGATATGACTTGACCCCTGAGCCTTCCCTCCCCTCCCCAGTATCCTAAGCCTGGGATCCTGCTTCCAGCCCTATCAGACACAGAACCCCTCATTTCCCTGGATCTACAGTGCCTGCCTTCTCTTCTCTGCCATGACTGACCTCCCTAGACTTAACCTCCAACCCACCTAACAGAGAATCTACATGTTACCCCTTCCTTTGCTAGATCCTGACACTTATCCTTGCCGGCCAGTCAGATCCTATTGCCCAAGTGTCAAAGGGAATCAGCCCAAATGATCTAGGTTTGAATACTGGAACTGTCACTTGCTGCCTGCCTGACCTCAGGCAAATCATTAAACCTCTCTGTGCCTCAATTCTTTCATCTGTAGAATGAAGGGGTCCCTTTCAAATCTACATCTATGTTCCTAAGTTTTATCACAAAATTCAATGTACAAGCCACCCAAATGCTTCTTCTAAGATACAAAAATGTCACTTTAGATCAAAACAGGTGCCACAAATATCTAATTTATCAAACTGTGAAGTCTGTGTTTCAACTTGAAAACTGAACATTCTGTGTTGCTTTGTGTGTTCACTTCAAAGTGACATTTGAAGAGGCAAACTGATTTGGACAAAAATCTGGCATACTATTAAACAGTGTGGAGGAATACCTTAGTTGATCTGTGGTGCTTTTCACCATTTTGAAGAAAACGACAGAGGTTAGCAAAAGTTTTCAAATATGACTATCTCCTTTAGTCTTTGATGGATGCACATAACATTTGGAATAAGGATAGTGTTAGGTTTGGGAATCGAAGCACTTGTTTCTGGAATGACAGAGTAGGTGACAGATAAAGGTTGTAATAAAATCAGGCAATGCAAATACCCGCACAAGCTGGTAGCACAGGGATTAGCCAAGAGTAGGCTAGCTATGGATCAAGGGCAAGAGTGTCAGTTTTAAGAGTTGGTCAAGGTTAGGTAAGATATTGACAGATACTGAGACAGGGGTGTAGTAGGAAGGCCGAATTTATGATCTCAAAAAGGATCATATATATATCTGAATGGTTCGAAATCGCAAGGTATATAGAATTCTCTAAGTAAAGGGCATCAGAACATTTATTTAGGGCCCACAGTGACAGATTCACAGACCAGCCTCCCCATTCCAATATTGTGATCACAAGCCTCCAGGCCCAATAAGCCCGCCTC
>CM053622.1:644439947-644458489 GCA_028646595.1 Phalanger gymnotis | reverse complement strand
TGGCATCACCTCCCTGATGTCATGGTCCTCTTCGAGAATGAAGGACAAATAATAACAACAACCCCAAAGGCAACACACCAATGCTAAATGTTACTTAGCAGTCAGTGAGGTGGCAGAATGAGGCCTTAGCTATGAGACACAGTGATGAGTGATGTTCACTGAACTATTTCAAAAGACATGTCAACACTACTGGAGACAACTGAGCCCCATTCTACCTACCAGATTCTACCTACCCATTCTACCAGAAGTTTCCTAACTTGATATGGGCTAACATTGAACATGGTAAATAAAAACAAAGTAGAGTTCACACAAGAAGTACTGTGCCAAGTTACTTAATTACATGGTAATGTAAATGATGTACTGTGTTCTTCAATTGATTAATCAGCATTACTTTCAACATCACACTATGCATCTGACAGGTACTGAGTCATAGTGGGAGAATAGGAAGAAAAAGAGAGACATATTGATAATGAAGGGAAAAGCTAGAGTCTCTATTTTAAAACTTTAAACCCCATGAGGGAAGAAACCAACTTAACCAAACACAATAAGTAAAAAATAAAAACTTGATTTTTTTGTTATATTGCTTCAATCCCAAGGGAAGAGGAGGAGGAAGGGGAAGTGGAGAAACAGGAAGAAGAAGAAGGAGAAAGAGAAGAAGGAGGAGGAGAAGGAGAAGAAGGAAAAGAAGAAGACTGATGATGAAAACTACCTTCATTTACCTCTCACCTCAAGGGAATAGCAGAATCCTGGATAAATATAACTATAACTTGTAGCACTTAACATAATTTTACATTGCATATTATTTCATTTTGTTATTGGTACTTATTTTTCACATATGTTTGTCCCCAGATAGCTCTTAGATCTGTCCATCTGTGATAGCAGGAGCCACATATGACATTTGTCTGGTGGGCCCTGCAGAGCCTATCACAAGGTTTTGAAAATAGCAGGTGCTCAGTAGGTTTCTATCAAGTAAGTAAATGGAAATTTACTCTACTAAATGGCCATCCACCTAAGGGCATATGGGATTCTCTTCTTGCCACAAGGTCACACTATTTATAATTTGATATTCAAAGAAGAAAGTGAGGGCGGTTTCCCAGAGTGCCAAGTGTGATAAGAAGTAGTATGAAACTCCAGGATAATAGGAAAACCACTTCCAATAAAAAACAAACAAACAAACAAAAAGCAAACCCGTTTCATTCTCCACCCTAGTCTCATGGGTATGGACTTGATTACTGACAACAGTTATTTTAACTGGGTGGACATAAATATAGATCGTTTTTCTACTTACGCTTTATAAAATTTTCTTCTGCCCCATCCATGATACTTAGTAAATCACCTCCTTGCATCTTGCATGAAGAATGGGCCTCATTCCAAGACAGAATGGAAAAGAGATTGAATTGGTAGCAAATATGTGTGTTAGGATCCTTCTCCCAGAAAACTTCGCAACTTAGTGCTGTGGAGGATAAAAACAAAGTCCATTTGAAAAACTCCACTCTTATTTTATTGTGTTAGTGTCTCTGTTTGGTAATGCTATAAATATAGTTTGACAAACCTAATACCTAATCAGTTAGCTAGATTCATGATTGATTTTCAAAGTACATTTGGGTAAAAACCATTATAGCATTATAATCTTGAAAAGGCAAAATATGGAAATCTTCACGGTCTTTATCCCTAATTAGCTCTTCATGACCAAGTCTTCTCCGGTATTACTCCATTGGATTAAACGGACTCAGCTAAGAATGCAAATGAAATTTTTAGTGACAAGGTTATGATCCTTTCTTTAAGCCTTAATTATGAACCAATTTATTCATAGAAAAGAAGTCATATATGTGTTCATATCAACAGCAAGGTTTGTGTAAAGTCCTGCCACTTTGAATCTTTGCTTCCAATACATAGTGATTGTAAAGGGTTCGTGTTTGACATAACTGGCTTGGAATTTAAAAAAAAAATTTTCAGTAGTAACATCTTTGGTTGTATGGTGTCTAGAAAGGCCTTTCCTAAGAAGTACAATAAATCACATCATATTTGTTTTACAATAACTGAAACCTATTTTTATATTGCATGACATATCCCAAATGAATTAAGGCTTTCAAATGAACATTGAAACTGGAACCCTGACAAGTTTAGGAAAGGAAACTTGTCCAGCCAAAGGGGAGATGTATACAAATCCACTTACAAGGAGCTAGCCAAAAGTTTCATAACATAATTAAAAATAAACTTAATAAACCACACAAAATGGGGCCTGGAACTTGCCATTCCCATGAAACATGAGAGAATCCATATCAAATTGGGATGATATTTACACTAGATTTTTTTAAAAAATCATAAACAGGTGAACAAGGAAAAATAGCAACAAAAAACCTCACAACTCTAGCCATCTGAAATAAGACCACAAGTATTTTAGAGTGCTAAAAATGCTGATCAAGCCAGAAAAGGATATAACTGGTGAAAGGCAGTATACAATCCAGTGACATGATTAAAAAATTAAACACAACAAATATAGTAGAAATTCAGAGGCAAAAGAACTAAATGAGAGCTAGAGTAGTAACGGAAGGCTTCTTGTAGGAGGCACAATATAGTCTGTGTTCTGAAGGATGAGGAGATTTGGAAAGGCAAAAAAGAAATGAGAGAGTATTTCAGGCAAGGGGAATAATATAAGCAAAATTACAGAAGTGGGAATAACGATGGTACAGAATTTGTAAGATAGTGAAGACAACTCATCTACAGAAGAAAATAAGTATTGGGAAACAGGGAAAATAAGTTGGGTTTAGGTTTTGTAGGGTCTTACAAACAATATAGAGAAAATGAGTTGATGCCGTAAGAAACAGAGATCTAAGGAAAGACTTATATGAACTGATGCAAAGTGAAGTAAGCAGAAGCAGGAAAACATTGTGCACAGTAACAGCAATACTGTATGATGATCAACTGTGAATGACTTAGCTATGCTCAGCAATACAATGATCCAAGACAATTCCAAAGGACTCATGGTGAAAAATGCCATCTACCTCCAGAAAAAGAGGTGGAGTCTGAATGCAGATTGAAGCATACTATTTTTCACTTTTTTCATTTTTTTCATATTTTTTTTCATTTGGGTTTGTGTCTTCTTTTGTAACATGACTAATACGGTAATATATTTTGTATGGTTGAACATGTATTACCTGTATCAAGTTGTTTATTGTCTTAGGGAGGGGGAAAGTGAGGGAGGGAGAGAGAAAAGTTAGAACTCAAAATTTAAAAAAAAAAATGAATGTTAAAAATTACCTTTATACGTAACTGGAGAAAAATAAAATATTATTTTAAAAAAAGAAAGGGAGTTATTAAAGCCTTTTCAGTAGGGGAGTTAATTGGATGTAAGTGATATTTAGAGAAAATTAATATGGCAGTAGATACAGAATTGCTTGTTATGGAGGGAAAATAGAGATTGAAAGATAAACCTTTTGATGTAATCCAGGTATGAGGTAATAAGGGTCTGGTCCAAGGCGGTGGCTGTGGCAGTGGAGATGAAGGGTTGAATCACATTGCAGGAAGTAGCATAGTATATGGGAAATAATTATAACAAGGGCACAGGCCATTGAAAGCTTCCGTTTGAGGTTTGTTGCCATGATAAATCTGTTTCCATAAAATATTTATAAATCTGTAAATGCTACATTTGGAGTTAGGGGACTTGGGTTGGAATGCTGGCTGTGACCTTTTTCACATCACCTAATTTCTCCAGGTCTCAGTTTCCTCATTTGTGTAATGACTAGGTTAGAATAGATTCAATTCAACAAATATTTATTGTGATTACTAATAATATTAATAACAGCTAGCATTGATATAGCACTTCGAGACCTGCAAAGCACTTTATAAATATAATCTCATTTAATCTTCACAGCAGGTACTGTTATTACCCTCATTTTGCAAAAGCAAAGGATAGCAGGTGAATGGTCCATTGTCATCACACTAGAATTCTCATGCTGTTTACAGAAATCAAAGGAGACCCCAAGAATGTTGAGAGGACACCGTATGCTGAATTTATGGGAGGGCAGGGTAGGAGTCTCCTTGTGGATGGGCAGGTATGGATCCATTGTTATAGGTAGAAGCAGCTAGGTGGTGTAGAGGATGGAGCACTGATATTGGAATCGGGAAGACTGAAATTCAAATCTGGCCTCAGACTCTATTGCTTAATGGCTGTGTGACCCTGGGCAAGTCACTTAACCTAAATCTGCTTCAGTTTTCTCAACTGTAAAATGGGGAGCATAATAGTACCTACCTCTCAGGGTTGTTCTAAGGATCAAATTAGATATTTATAAAGCACTTAAGCACAGTCTCTAGCATATAGTAGACATGTAATAAATGTTCATTTCCTTCCTTCATTCCTATATCATTGAAGAACAAGATAACAAATCCATTTGGTTCTAACTACTGAATGCTGAGGTTTTGGGTTTTTGGGCTGGGCCAAAAATCATCAGCGTGGGGAATTCTATCCGCAGAGGCAGATCTGCCATTTGTCTCTGACTTATATGTTGCCCAGAACACTGAGAGCTCGATGATTTGCCCAGGGGTGCCCAGTATCTGAAGCTAGGTTTAAATCTGGGTCTTCTTGTCTTCAGATCTAGGGCCCCCATCTACAACGCCGTGCTGCTTTTCAACGCAGACTCCATCTTTTCCCTTTGCTCTTCTATAACTGGGAATATTTTGTTCTACAAAGCTCTGTTAGAAGATGCTATCCACAATGACAACAAGAGCTACGAACCTCTTTAGCATGGTAAAACACACTGTGTCTTACATATATATATATGTATGTGTGTGTATATATATATATATGTGTGTGTGTGTGTATATGTATGTGTGTATATATATGTATGGTGTGTGTATATATGTGTATATGTATGTGTGTATATATACAAATATATACACACATACATCTATATGCACATACATATAGATAGTATTTTTACATTATATATGTTATATATATAATATATATTTTATATTTTTATATATAGTATTTTTACACAAAAAATGACAGATATGAAGAATAGCTAAGAAAGATAAAGTCAGCATGGCATGGTAGATAGAGAGGCAGGCTCAGACTCAGGAAAACTTGGGTTCAAATCCTACCTGTCTTTGATACTCCCTGGTTGCATCACCCTAGGCAAGTCATTTAACTCTTCAGTGAGCCCAGGCAACTGCTCAAGATTATAATTTGCAGAATAATTGCCTATTTTCACAGATAAAAAATTTTTTCTCAATCCTTACAGCAGTGAAAAACTAAGTACAGACAAAAAATAATTAAATAAAGCGAAAGACTAGGCTAAGAAGTATGGGAAGCCTTAAATGAAGCAACTGTTAAATAAATGTAACAGAATCAGAAAAATAACATACACATTAACGATCACAATGTAAGACATAATAATGTTCAAAGCAACAAAATCCGGAAAAGGAAACAGCTCAGACAGGGATATGGAAGCAAATAGGACATCTTTGTTGCTGTGTTGTTAACAATAACATATGCTTATTTTAACAAAATAAAAAACTTTAACAAAAATTATATGTTATTTGAAGAATATAATAGGATTTATAGTTTCATATATGATTGTTTTCCATTCTTATTTGTAATATTTGATATTTTTGTTGATGATTAACAAATTTGGAATAATTTTTAAAAATTAAATAATAAAAAAATAAAAATAAAATTTTTTTTTTTATACAAGTGGCATCCTGGGGCCCATAGCCTTACTAGAAGCTCCAGTTCAGGTGGAAATTTTCTCTTGCTTCTCATGTTTCTTGATATTTATTCCAAATTTCTAAATCATTCCCCTGCTGGGTTTGACTGGCCTTTGAAATACACTGATTTTAAAAACAGGCTTCCATACTGATTTGTCCTTTAATTCATCATCTTCTATGTGCGCACTCTCCTTCCCCAGCTGGATCACATCTTACGCGTCTCAGTATTCCTAGCACAGTGCACCTAGCATTGTGCTTTGAATATAACGTCTCAATAAGTGTTGATCCAGACCTGGAAAGGTCCTCAGAGGCCATCCAATCCAGGCCCCTCATTTCACAATGAGGAAATTTAAGCCCAGGGATGTTAAATGACTTCCCCAATGTCACACAGGTAATAAGCAGCACAGATAGCATATGAACTTGAGTCTACCGGCTACTAAGCCAGGGCTCTTTCTATGCCATACAGCCTGTTTTTAATGATTGTGTGTGTGATGATTTTTGAAATGCCCTAATGAAGCCAGGTTTTTATGCATTACAGATTAAAATTTTACTTTTCTGGTTGGCCTTTGGGTAGTCTTCTGCCCATAGAGATGGAACCCCACCCCCATCCCAAAGTCCATTGGTGGAGATAAATGCCCTACTTTGTGCAAAAGGCGGGGTGAATTGGTGAGAGGGGAGGGAGGAGAGTTCTTCAGGCCCTCAGCACAAAAAGGGGAGCTTAGGGAAAGCACCAGTCACAGATTTAGAGCAAGAAGGTAAAGGGGTCTCTCAGAGGTCACCTAGCCAAGTGCTTTCATTTTGTAGATGAGGACCCTGAGGCCAAGAGGTGTGATGTGACTTGTTCACTGTCACACACTTAGTTAATTGGTGTAGCTAGGATATGAACCCCATAAGTTCTCTAATTCCAAATCCAGCTAGTTTTTCCATTGCACCACCCTTCCTCCCTGACTATTCAGGGCAAAAGGCATGGCAGTCAAAACCAAATTTAACCACTTGCTAATGCAAGTTAGGTAATATAATATGTAGACTGAGTCCTTTCTCATCATCTTAAAGAATCAAAACCTGCTATTTCCAAGGGGGAAAGTGGACCTGCCAATTTAGGATATTGACATTTGATGAGACTTTGTCCCAGTCTGTGTTGGTAATGGGAGAGTGGCAGTACCGTTGTTCTTACTCTTCACCCACCCTTGCCCCTCACCTCCTTCCACTTTCTACATTTTCCACGTTTTCTCTATTCATAAACCCTCGATCAGGCAGACCCTGATAAGGGTTAGAGTCACAGTCGGTTGGCTCCAGACTCCTAGTTAGAGATCCTGCTTTCAGACTCTCCCCAACCAAACCAATGTCCTGACAGCTACTAAAATAATCCCACCAAGTTACTGGTTTGACCACTTCACTCGTATCTTTATTGGCTCCCTGTGAAGTCTGGGAAAAATACAAACTCAACTTGGCATTTAAAACCCTTTATACTCTGGCTCCGGCCTACCTTTCCAGACTTAGTTCACCTTGGTCTCCTTCATACAATCTATGTTCCAGTTATACTGGTATTTGCTACTCCTTGTTTGCTGGCTAAATGGCAAACGCGCTGTCTGCCAAACTTAACCTTCAAATCTCTCTCTCATCTGCGCCTTTTTACAGGCCATCCTGCATGCTTGGAATGTACTCCCTCCTCCTTTCCATGTCTTAGAATTCTTAGTTCCCTTTGAAACTCATATGAAATGTCATGTCTTATGGGAAGCCTTCTAGTTTTTAGTGTTCTTTCTCCTGTCAAACAATATTGTATTAATTGATCTCTCCATAGAATTTAAGCTCCTTGAGGGCAGTGACTATTTTTCATCTTATCTTCATATTCTCAGTTCCTAGTACATTGCCTTGCACACAGTAGGTGTCTAATAAATGCTCGATTAATTTTGAATTGAATTGAATCCCCTCATAAGGTCCTACTTTTTCCCTGGCTGCTGGATTGCTGGGAAAGGGGCATTTCCTTGAGGTGGCCACAAGGTGGCCCATTGACTCTTCACACAGCCACAAGGAGGTAAAGCTGTGAGTTTGTCAGAGGTTCTGGGCAAGCCTCACCAAACTTGGGGTAACTGACCAGTGTGACTGAACTTTCCCTCCACTCAGTAACTTTTCTCGTCAGTTCACCATTTTAGAAGGCAGGGTAAAGGAGAAGAGGGCAACAAGTCCATCTCAGATGCCTAGATTTTGTCAAATCAGAGTGAATTAGGGACCACCAAACCCTGCCTTTTCCGTGGGAAAGAGCTGTCACTAACAACGAACCACTTGCATTTATAGCAGCCTTCTCTCCTTTCAGGCCTAGCTCAAGTGCCACCTCCTCCATGGAGCCTTCCCTCCTTCTCTCTAACTAGAAGTAATCCATACTTCCTTGAAGTTCTTAAACCACTCTGCTTGATTTCACCTATGTATTTAATCACATCCTCAGTAACCATAGTTTTTGTGTTCAAGTCTTATCCCACCCCAACCCCCAAATAGAATGTGAACTCCTAGAGGACAAGAATTATGTCATCTTTTATGCTTATATTGCCATTATCTAGCACCTTTTACTCTGCTCAAACTCTAGGACACTGACGATTTCACTCGTGTGGGAACTTCCTGAATCGGTGTAGATTCTATGACTTAGCAGAAAGTTTCATTCGACCCAGTTCAATTCAATCCCTCCGTGAATTAGCAGTAAGTTTCATGAGTTAATACAGCGAAGAAAAAAAAATTACCTGGTAGCCAACCTTCTAGTGGAGTTTTCCTCTACCTAGCTTAACTCATCCTCATACTACAATCAATCAATCAACATTTATTAAACACCGACTATGTGCCAGGCACTGTAGTAAGCACCGGGGATACAAAGAAAACAAAAGACAGACGCTGCCCTCAAGAAGCTCACAATGTAATGGGGGGTGGGGGGGAGGGAGAGAGACAAACAAACACATAAAAATTATTGTCATTCAGTCATTTTTCAGTCATTTCTGACTTCATGATCCCAGTGAAGTATCTCTTTACAGATGAGAAAAATGAGGCAAACAGGGTTTAGTGACTTGCCCAGGGTCACACACACACATCTTTATTGGCTCCCTGTGACCTCTGGGAAAAATACAAACTCAACTTGGCATTTAAAACCCTTTATACTCTGGCTCCGGCCTACCTTTCCAGACTTAGTTCACCTTGGTCTCCTTCATACGATCTATGTTCCAGTTATACTGGTATTTGCTACTCCTTGTTTGCCAGCTAAACGGCAAACATGCTGTCTGCCAAACTTAACCTTCAAATCTCTCTCTCCTCTGTGCCTTTTTACAAGCCAGTGTCTGAGGCCAGATTTGAACTCAGGAAGAGGAGTCTTCCTGACTGCAGGCCTGATACTCTAGCCGTTCTACCACCCAGCTGCCCTGTATGAACTATACATAGGATAGATAAGAAATAATGAACAGAGGGAAAACATCGGAACTAAGAGAGGTTGGGGAAGGCTTCCTATAGAAGATGGGATTTTAGTTGGGACTTAAAGGAAGTCAGGGAAACCAGTAGGCAGAGATGAGGAGGGAAAGCATTCCAGGCATCACAGACAGCCTGAGAAAATGCCCTCAGTTGAGAGATGGGGTGTCTTGTTCTTGAAACAATAAGGCCAGTGTCATTGGATTAAATAGTAAGGGGCAAGAATAAGGTATAATAAGGCTTAAAAGGTCAGAGGAAATCCTTCGAATGCCAAGGAAAAGATTTCGTCCTTGATCTTGAAGGAGACAGAGAGTCACTGGAGTTTATGGAGTAGGGGATGGGGGGATGGTGACATGGTCGGACATGTGCTTTAGGAAAATCATGGCTGAATAGAGATGGATTGGAGTGGGAAAGAGACTCGGGGCAGACAGACCCATCAGCAGGCTACTGCAGTGGTCCAGCAGGGAGGATAAGGACCTGCACCAGAGTGGTGGCAGTGTCAGAGAGTAGGGGCCATGTTGGAGAGATGCTGTAAAGGTGAAATTGACAGGTCTTAGCAACAGACTGGATATGAGAAGGGAAAGATTCAGGAGGAGAGGATGGCTCCCAGATTGCAAACTGAGGGCCTGGAGGATGGCAATGCCCTCTACAGCAGTATGGAAGATAGGCACAGAACAGGGTTTAGAGGGAAAGATAATGAGTTCAATTTGGGACATATTGAGACTGAAATGTCTATTGGACATCCAGTCTGAGATGTCTTAAAGGCAGTTGGAAATGTGAGATTGGAGGTCAGCAGAGAGATTGGAGCAGGTTAGGTAGACTTGAGAATCATAAGCATAGAGATGGCAATTAAATCCATGTGAGCTGATAAATCAAGTATTATAAAGAAGAGAAGAAAGAAGGGTCCGGGATAGAACTCCATGCACCCCCTACAGTTAGCGTGAGCTGGAGACTAAAGCAAAGGAGACTAAAAACAGTGATTAAATAGGTAGGAGGAGGATCAGAGAGTGGTGTCCCAAAAACCTAGAGAGAAGAGGCCATCAAGGAGAAGAGGGCAATCAACATTATCAAAGGATGCAGAGAGGTCACGAGAAAAGCACTGCAAAAAGGTCTTTGTATTTGGCCACTAAGAGTTCATTGATACCTTTTGAAAGAGCACTTTTGCTTGAATGATGAAGTTAGAAGCCAAATTGTAGAGAGTTAAGAAGAGAGTAAGAGGAGAAGAAGTGGAAGCCCAGCTTTTTCTAGGCATTTAACCACAAAGGACAGAAGAGATATAGGATGATAGGAGAGATGGCAGGATCAAGGATGGAGGGGGCATGGCCATACTTATAGGTAATAGAGAATAGAAGAGAAGGAAAATGAGTGATAAAGAGAGAGAGGAATCTGCTAGAGAAGACAGGAAGCAATGGAATTGCTGGAGCAGGTAGAGGGGTTAGCCTTGGTAAGGAGTAAAGCCACTTCATCATGTGATACAGGGTGAAGGGAGAGACAGTGGCAGAAGGCACCTAAGCTCATCATGTAACATGAGGAAGAGGGATCTCATGTTGAATGACCTCAGTTTTTTTTCTGTAAAATATGAGGTAAGGGGCTCATTTGAGAGAGTGTGGATGGGGGAGTCATGGGAGCTTTGAGGAAGGATGAAAAGGTCTGGAGAGATGCTATAGTGAGTGGGATAGTGAGTTGACAAGGCAAGTATAGAAGGATTGCCTAACATCAGTGAGGGCCCAGTTGAATTGGGTAACATAAATATACAGTGGACCCAGTCAGAATGGTTGCATGATTTTCTCTACTTTCATTCTGTAACATATATGTAGGAGTCAAGGTGGCCAATGGTGGGAGTAATCCAAGGCTGAGGCTTAGCAGAACATAAATGATGTTATGATAAGAAGGCTAGGGATTCAAGAAAAGAGGACAGTGGAGAGTTGAATTGGTTTACCAAGGAGTCTAGATAGGGAAAAAGGAGAAAGTAGCTAGTGCAGGGGAGATGGCCTCAAAGAGGATTTAGGAGGGATTGGAGGTCGCAGTACAGGTTTGGTAAGGGAAGGCAGAGGAAGACATGAAGAGCCAATAGGTTATAGAACAGATAATGGGATTTTGGAACTCTGGAATGTGGAAGTGGTACATTTTGTGGTAATAGTGTACAGGCAAGTAAAGTGGGACTTTTTACTGTTTTTTGTTTTGGAGTGCTTCTCAGCACCAAGGCAATCAAATACCTTTGATTGAGTCTTGCCTTTGTTTGTAGGAAGGCCCACACCCTTTTGCTAGTTAAGTCATGAGAGGTATGAAACCCTCAAGAGGTGTGAAGTGCTCTGACCCTGAAGAAAGGTATATATGCTCTGAGATTAGCATTTTGTTTGGGGCTCACTCATTGGAAGAGTGTTGGTGTGGAGACTCTGGGTAGCCATTAAGAAGCCCCCCAACTTTGAAAACCCAGATGCTGGTGCTTCTGTCTCTAGTACCTATGTATGTATAGCTTTGGTCAGACAGCTAGATGCCTGTCTGTTGATTTGTGTTATTTGCTCTATTCATATTTCTCTGTTTGTAGTTTCTGTTTGTATTTGCTCTGAAGTTCAGGGTGCTGACTTTTTGCCCTGAACTAAGTGAATGATATATGTATGTTTGATTAAAGTGAGATTGTTAACCCCTTAAAGTTGCTTTCCTTAGAAAAGCAGATCAAAGGACCTGTGCTAGCACCTCTTCTGTTGGTCTTGTTGTTGGTCTTACACAGCCACAGCAGCTGCTAGCAACACTGTTGTTACAAATGTCAAGACTGGGGTTATAATCATCATTCTGTATGGTTGAGGTACAGTGGAGGGGAAGTTCATGGGAAGTGAGTAGGTTGAGAAACTGAGTGGTTAAGGTATTTGAGGTTAAGTCAATGTGTATGTTGAAATCTCCTAGTATGAAGACAGGAGTTGAGGATGAGAGAAAAATTGTGAGCCACGTACCAAATTCATTAAGGAACGCAAGACAGTGACCTGGAATTGTGTAGACAAGAGCTACCAGGATTTTGATCGGGTGATAGATATGAACCTCAAAGGAAGAGAAGTTACTGAGTGATGGAGGCAGGGGGAGAACTTAGCAGTGGTAATGGGGAACATGGAATATTCTAAGTCTCTCACCTTGACTAGTGATTCAAATGGAATGAGTGAATGTGTAGCCAATAATGGAAAGAGTGACCAGGGAGGTTGTGTCATCAGAGAACAGCCATGATTGAATAACAGCTAATAGATGAAAGCAGCAGGAGAATAGAAGCTGTCGGTAAGAGGGTTACATTCTGGGGGTGAGTAGGTTGGGTATAATATGTGCACTGATAAGTAAATACGAGGTAGTAAAAGCCTAAACTCTTCAGAGATGGATTTCTACAGCCTCCATTGGTAATCCGAATCAACCCTTTATCTAATCTTGTTCCAAGGATATAAGGTGCATTCTAGTGAAAAGAAATTAAATTCCTTAAAGGTAGGGCTCTAAACTTTCTTTTAGAATAATCTCAGATCCTGTCACATTTTTCATAGGTTCCATTTTCTAAAACTTAAATATTTTTGTTGGTTCTACTTAGAATTCTGAGTTTTTTATGCTTCATATAATAGTAACTCAAAGTGGATGAAATAGGTCATGATGAAAATAGACAATTATGATAGCTTGTGTCTTTGCACACTCTATTTCTAGCTGCGCATTCTATATCATACTTATCCTCTTAATAGCAGTGCCACTTTATCTACTATACACTAGAGAGCCTCTTCTCCTGGATTTTCCCCTAGCTAGCCATTCCTTAATTTGAAATTCTATAGTTTATCTTTCCACCCTAAGTATCCCACTTGGCACCTGTCCCAGTTGGGCTTTGTTTCTGACCAATCTTTTAGCTGGTAGAGACCACTCTGAACTCTGATCCTATCCCAGTTGCTATGGCATCCCAATCTGAATACCTATTGGCTCTCACTCTAGTTCTCATCATTTAAATTACTGATGAAAGCATGGTCATGCTGTGTTGGGTCCTAGAAGAAGATGGCAGGTGTTACATTCCTTAAGTTGATCTGCCAAAAATAACTCCTCGTTGTTGACCGATGCTTCAGTCAATTGTGCATCTACTAAACCCATCTAACATATATCTACTTATTCTAACAAAAAATCCCAAAGAGATTTACAAATACTTATTCTTCAAGATCTAAAGAGATATTTGGCCTTTCTCACAATAAGTAAGAAAACAAATTGCGGGCTAGTACTTAGCAACAAGGCTACAAAAAAAGTGTTTAAATTTTGCTTAATTAGGCAATTTAAAAAAAATAAAGAAATACTATTCCACATTCTGGGATTCTTAGAAATACCTATATAGAAGGAGACAAAGGATATGCATAGACTATTAAAAAGCTTTTATAAGCCATCCTCAGTCATAGAAACCTACTTTTTTTCACACTAATGATCTCCTAGGGATGCTACATGGCTGAAAATCAGGGAACATTACTATTTCTGAAGAATCAAAATAGCTTTTGACCCAAAGGTCAACAGAATGACGTATAGTGGGTGCAAGTAGATGAAAACATATCATTAACATGTAAGACATCACCTAAAACACATCATCAAGGATATGTTTGGAAAGGGAGGTGGTCTCAATATGAAGTGAGAACAAAAGGGATAAAAAGAGAGACAACCCAAGGGCTACAATGATGCCCTCAAGTATTAAAGGAAGCAGAGGAAGGTCTTTAGTATGGTGGAGAGATAATCTACCAGGGACTTATAAAAAGGGATGGACAAGAATTACACAAGATGTGAGAGCATGAATGGGCTGCAATCTCCATGAGTGAAGGGTATATCCACATTGCTGTGTATGATTGAATTAAATATATAAAGAATGCAATCTAACTTCTTTACCACCCTATCATTGTTACCTCCGTGAAGCCTGTAAGTTTCAGAGTCGGGTTTCAGGTACTGAATTCTTAGTTTTATTGGCCGCTAGGAACAGAAAGCAACAAGAAAGAGAGAAAACTGGAACTGTAATTCAACACCGTAGAAATAAAGCTGGCTTACTGATGTTTGAAGGAAAGGTCAGGAGAGCTGGCTGTAGCAGGCTGTCAAACACAGGAAGTTCTTTAGCTGAAAGATGTTAAGCAAACAGCAAACTTGGGGAGGCAAAAGCCCTAGACACCACAAAGCCACAGTCTCTATGCAGGAGATATTAATTGGCTTCAAGTGTCAGGGTTTAGGGACAAGGCCACTTCCTGATATCAGGAAAATGCAACAGTTTTAATGCACCGGTATGCTGTCTACTTTTCAGCTTAGTAAAGTTGTGTGTGTGCCTCATTCATTTTAAAATCATTAATCCAGGCATTTATCCAACCTGATGGAGGGAAACAGTGGGATGAATAACACAAAAAAGTCATTAGTGCAAATATAATTAATCTTTGGTTTAGGAATGAATGACATATTTTTATAGCTGATTTACTCTCCCAAATCACATATTTCTTAGGACAATATTAAATTGAATTTGCATTCCCTGAGTATATGCTAACTATACTATAATCCTGTTTTTTGACCTAGATTATAAACTCCTTTAGCAATGGGATGGTGTTTGGAATCCCCTAGAACACCTAGCCCAGTGCATTGTAGATACTGGGCACTTAATTAATGCTGGTGGATTAAATTAAAAAAAAAATTTAGACTCAAACACCAGAACTCAAATACAGAATAGAGAAAAGAAAAGGAAACATTTCATAAACTTAAATATTGAAACTTAAATACCAAATAAGAAAAGAAAAAAAATGTTATATGCCCAGCAGAACATAAGAGAGGATTCAAAATATATAGCCATAAATTTTCATTTCAAGAAAGCCTACATGGTAAACACTACACATAGTGTTGAAAGCTGTCCATCTTTCCTTTGCTTCCTTGTAAGTTTTCTTTTGTTTTCTGATGTGCACTTTTTACTTAGTTCTTTTCCCCTCCTCCCTCTTTCCCCTTCAGATGGCTACAATTAAGTGTGAATATATTTATATAGATAGATAACACAAACATACATACGTATATACATATGTAGACATAGACTTTCCCTAACAAATTCTCCATCTGATATTTGTTTTTCTGTTTGTGCATATTAGATTAACTTTCAGATGGACTGACTGATGACATAGGAAGGTGGTTCAGAAATGTGTTAAGTGCATAAGTCTGTCTTGGGAGCAAGGTTTTCCATAGATAATTCTATTCTATTATTCCAGTGAGCATGAATAAAGGCAGATAACCGAGAACTGATTCACTGTATTTGCTTTACTTGTTACTATAGCATTTTAAGATTTATAAGATGCTTTATGTATGCATCTAGTCCAATTTGAGCGTGACAACAACCTTGTCAGAAATGGGCTATTTATTATATTCCCTATTTTACAAGTGAAGAAACTGAGGCTGAGAGGGTAAATGACTTGCACAGAGTCCATAGCTAATTAATCCAGAAACACACACCTTCTCAGGACCTACTGCTTCTGGGTCTCTCCCCTTCCTCTGATTGGAGAGGGAAGAGGGGAGAAGGTAGACAGTGGAGAGCTCTTCTTAGATCCTCTATTTAAGGAGGGTACCCAGGGCAGTCATCTTATTATTTCTCAGGTGGATTTCATTGTGCTCTCTGGAATCTCATTATCCTGCAAGATCTTATCAACCCTGAAACCCATTCCTCCTCAGTTATGCCCCTCCCCCCTCTTTGTATATCCAGCACTTAGTAAGAACCTTGCACATAGTAGGCATTTAATAAATGTTTATTGACTAATAGACTGGTTTACCCAGGGTCAACGCAGCCAGGTGAATGAGGCAAGGTCTTTCTGACTCCAGGTAGAATGCTTTTACCATTGTCCCTACATTTCCATACTACCATGGTTAAAAATAATCAAATAGTCTTTACTGGGTCAATAATAGAGTTATCTGAAAAAAAAATTGTTCAAATGCTGAAAGGCCCGAGACCTTAAGCCCCTAGGCAGTAGCAGCATAAGCTCAAAGATGGAGCTCATTCTTAGGAAGGCAAACCAGTTTGAGGGTGATCCTAGTCAATATGAATCGGTTACAGTCATGCTAGCTAGATACTAAGAAAAACTTAGCAAAAAAAATGAGTCTGGGATAATTGACATACAGTCTCCAGGCTAATTGGAGGGGAACATGTCATTTTGGGGAGCTGACTCAAAGAGCCATTGTGTACCTGGTTGTGATGGTGTGAATGACCCAGTCAAAGATCAAAACCTTCTTAGAAGTGGGTAGTCAAGGTGACCCAAGTGGGGAAGAGAAAAAGTCTGGATTGGGAGAGATTAAAGAAGTCCATGAAAGAAGGAGTGTATTGAAGGAATAAATGTATGTTTCAGGTCTGTTTGGATGTCTCATTAAAATAAGCTGTTATTAATGAAAGCACTGAGTACTATAATTTAATGTAGAATAAGATTTACTCTCATAAGGCTCTTAGTTAGAATGTTTAATTAACATCTTCTGAAGCAAAGAAAAACAGGACTCTAAAAACAGGACTATCCTTGAAGGGAATGCTTTTCCTGAGTGACCAGATAAAGGAGAAGGCAACATATGCTATTAAATTTTCTGGATCTCTAAATCCCAAAGTCTTGCATCATAGCAACCCTACTGCAAAATATTTGTGGAGAAATATGGCAGGATAATGACAATATCCAATTCTGCATTAATAGAAGTGATTGCGAAGGCCACAAAATATAACTCCTTTAGCTTTTCTCAAGATACAAATAACTTTATATTTGTCCTTATCTTCCATTCCTAATGTAGAGAGAATAGTAAATTATTGTACTTACTGGGATCTGGGCAGAATCCCCATTTTTCCTCTTTTTCATATCGGCTTGTTGTGGCACACCACAGCTGCCCATCTTCTCTGCCTTCTTGGGTACATTCATAATGCCATCGGTCATTATACTGGAAAGGAAACACACATGGCATTCCATGGGAATTCCCTTTCACTGTGTGTAATTCTACGACAGAAAAAACAAATCACAGAAGTGAGAAATAGTCAAGTAATCATCCCCTGAATTTCCTTTTTTGAAAAAAAAAATGTGTATTTCTCCAGCCACACATATTTCCTGGTCCCTAATAGCAGCTATTTTTTCATTTCATTTATTTATTTTTAGCTTTCAACATTCACTTTTATAAGATTTGGAGTTCTAAATATTCTTCCCTCCCCAATACAGCATGTAATTTGATCTAGGCTATACATGCACAATCATATTAAACAGATTTCCACATTTGTCGTGTTGGAGCACTAATTTTTGTCTGGAAGTTTGCTAATTGCTGTCAGAAATATTCTCATTTGATGATTATAGTAATGTTGTGAGGTCATTAGTGCAAATGGTATTATCTTCATTTTAGATAAGAGGAAACTCATAGAGGCCATAGTATCATAGGACCATAGATTTAAAGCTGGAAGGGACTTTGGAAACCATTAAATCTACCACATTTTATAGAGGAGAAAATGGAGACTGAGAAAGGACACGTGATTTGTCTAAGATCAGCCAGCAAGTGGTAGAACCAAGATGGAAATTTAGTGTCCATTCTCCCAAGTCCTATGCTCTTTCTACTATATCATGCTATTAAAATAAGTATCCAGTTCATAAACTGGGAGAGGACTCAACAAATGATGGCATAGAAATGTAATGGAATATTATTGTGCCCTAAGAAATAACAAAGGGAATGGTTTTAGAGAATCCTGGGAAGACTTCCATGAACTGAGCTTAGTGAAATGAGCAGAACCTGAGGAGCAATTCAAACTACAATAATGTAAAAGTGAACAACTTTGAAAGATGTGAGAACTGATTAATGCAACAATCAACAGTGATACCAGAGGACCAGTGATGAAGCATGCTATCGACCTCCTTGTGGGGCAGGGGCAATGGACATGGCCAGAGTAGGGATTAGTTTGGTTTCACTATGTATATGTGTTACGAAGGTTTTATGTTTTGGGAAGTGTGTGTGTGTGTCTGTGTGCTGTCCTTTTTTTTCAGAGAAGGAGAGAAAATAAATGCTTATAAAATGAAAAAATATAACTGAATTAAAAATACACATCTAGTCTTAGGAAGCATCTAAAGATATGCCAAAGGACCAACCAGCATCCTAAACCAGAAGGGCTACACTGGCACATCACTGAAACGTGGGGGTCTAAAGCAGAAATTTGTTGCTTTATGGAAATGCTCAATTCCCTCCTCTTGTCTTAAGTATGGCCTGGAGAAAAGTCTTTGTCTGACTCTAGAGGCTTCATGCTATCAGCCAGAGCTTTTAAATGTAGGGCATTGCACCAGGAGTTCAGTCAGTCGGGCATCAATAATTAATTAAGTGCTTACTATCTGCCAGGAAGTGCGCTAAATGCTGAGGGCACCAAGTCAGTCAGTCGGTAACTGGAACAGTAACAG
>CM053622.1:644412387-644439447 GCA_028646595.1 Phalanger gymnotis | reverse complement strand
GCTCTCTCAAGGAGCATAACAAATATGCCTCCCTCTGCCCACTCTGGTCCTGAGTTCTTTGGGTGAGAATGGGCAAATCACATGGATCTTCCTAAGGTCAAGTGAAGGGAAGCAATGAGCAGGGGAAGCTTGTCTTGGGCATGCTCCTGGATCTTGCCTTGGGGTGTCCTGTGATCCCCACTGCTGGGTTAAGAGGGCTACTACTCTGGATTCCCTTGGGGAATGCTGTAGTCTGCACAGCCTTCTTAAGGGGACATCACTTGGGTCTTCCCGCCCTGCCTTGGGAGCCTTGTGATCTTACTGCTGTTCTAAGGGGCCATCAGTTGGGTCCTCCTTAGGGTCTGACCCCTAGGAGCCCTGTGATTCCCACAGATTAAGGGGGGGGGGCGGCTACCACTTGGCCTTTCCCTGGGAGTCCTGTGGTCTGCACAGCCTTCCTTAGGGATTATCACACGGTTCTTCCTCAGGACTTTGGCCCTGCCTAGGAAGTCCAGTGATTCTCCAAAACCGTGTTTTCTCACAATTTGGGGAAGTCCAGTGATCCCCAAAACCGCGTTTCTCACAGCCACAATCACATAGGAAGGAAGTGTCAAGAGATGGAATCCCAGGTCCTCTGACAATCATCCCAGAACTCTTTATTCAGCACCATGCTGCTTTTAAATTCCCCTCTGCAGTAAATAATTATGCATCTAAAAAGTAGTTATTGATGAGGGCACAGTCTCTGGGAACCCCGTGGAACCTGGAGTACAGTCTCTGGGAATCCCCTTGAACTTTCCTTGAGTCTTCCAACTACATCTTCTCCTAAGGCCATGGGCCTTGCATTATCCTTGGGCCCAAGTCTCGGCCTAGCCTAGCCCTCTATCGTCCAGGTGTTTCCCACCCTTAATCCTGATCAAAATATCTATACCCTACCTCTGTTACCCCAGCCTCCTTTTGTCGGTATGTCTCCATGTAGCCTTCAGCTATTTCCCATCCTGGAGTTGGACCTCATCTCAGTCCCATCAAGCTCCTCCTCAGACTCTTCCTCAAGTCCCTCCCTAAACCCCTCTTCTAGTCACCCCAGACCACCCCTCAATCCCTCCCACAATCTTTGTGTATATAATCTCCATCTTGCCTCCATGAAGGCGCTCAGATTTAATCTGGCTCAGTAGATTGAATCTGGCCCGCTTGAGTCACAAAGGGTGGGGTTTCTTAAGACAACCCATTGTGGTGAATCCCTAATAAACTTTGTCTTTTCCCTAGGCTGAGAAGGCTTGGGTCGAATTCTTTCTGCAGGACCTGGTGTGTAGGTATTTTGGGGTCACGAGCACCCCTAGAAACCTATAGTTCCCTTACCTATCATCATTTTGTTTAAACCTCTTCATTTTTGGTTCCCTGAGACCGGGAGTACTGCTAATCTCAAATTCTTCTCCAGCCAAGACTGAAGGTATGTGGGCCTCCCCTCTTCCAATCCCCTTCTCGCTCTCCAAGCATTTTGGTGGTGCTTTTCGGGCCTGACTTCAGCAGGTCCCAGTAGGTTAGATAGCTAGGAGACTGTCTTGTTGTACACAGCCTGACACTCTCAGGTGGCTCTCGGTCCAGTGGCTACATTGGAGGCCATGGACCTAGGTATGGCTTCTGAAGCATGGAGGACATGGACAGATGCCCCATCCAGAAACATATGCCAGATTATTTCAATTCTCTTCACACTAGGGAATTGGGAAACTCCAGCAGGTACGTTCCTGTGGGGTTTTTTGTCTTATTTTATTTTGTTTGTCTCTCTACACTCACTCCTAACTTCTCCTTTACTACGGAGGAAGAGACTTCCAGCCCAAACGCTTGAAATGGCTCAATCTTTTTTAATTCCCAAAAATTCACCTTTAAAAGGTTGTAAGATGGTTGTAGCTAGAGCTGCCCCACAAAGGGGCAATGGGGGTGAACAGGACATTTTGGATGACCCCCTTCTTATGGCCCCCAGGGCTTTGGTCCCTCCCCCCCTTGACGACCTCCCCCCCTTCTCAGGTCCCAGCCAAGGGTCTTGTTGAGGTGCCTCCCTCTGTGACCCCTTCCCCTGAAGGGACCCCTATTCAGGTTCCAGCCTTGGGCCCTGCTCCCACGGCAATATCTCCTCCCCTAGCCCCTCTCTTTGAGGTGGCACCCACTTGGATCTCTGGAGTATCCTCCCCTCTGACCTCTACCCCTCCTCAGGTATCAACTGATTTTTTCCATTGTCAGCCTGATCCCCTGGCCTTGCAGTCCAATCTAGTTCGGCCAGCACTGCCCAGCCCCTCCCTCACAAGAAGTGGGACTTCCTGTATCCCTCCCCAAGCCTCAGTCTCCACAGCGCCTTCAAGGCTTCATGGCTAAAATTCAAATTTGTTTCATATGACTATGTATATTTCATAATGTATTCTATTTTCTTGCCTTCCCAATGGATGGGGGAGGGAGCGGAGGTTGGAAGAGAATTTGAACCGAAAATAAAATAAAACTGAATTTAAAAAACAGAAAGCAAACAGAAGTTCTCCAATATTTATAGGAATTTATCAAAATGGGCATCATTTCATATAATACTTAGAAAATATAATATGCAAGGCAGTTTTATAATAATGCATATGAAAGATAAATGAGTTCCTCTTTTTACCTTGAAAAGGATGCTGACAGATATCATCGCCCTCTGACATGTATTCCACCCACTTCTGGGAAGACTGTCTTGTGGCCACCACCAGGTTCCTGTTCTTTACCTCTAACCCATATAGGTAAGAGCCGATTACCGCCTTTCTGTAACAACGCCACCACATGGAAAAATGCGTGGAATCACATTCGAACAGGCCCAGTGGCTGCTCTGGGGCACTGAGATTCAATCCTAGGCATGTGCTGGTGCCTATATTATACAGGTGGCGTTTGGAAACCCATTTCCATAACATAGATGTGGTTGGTTGGTTGCAATTCTCCAGAGCCAGTCCAAATTTACTTGCTTGGATGCATGTATTAAGGTCTTCATTTTGGATAATGAATATTCCTTTGTCTGAAAGAAAAAGGTATAACTAGTGTCAGACATTTCCCATATAACGAACTAGAAATATGTGCTTCTTTCTCTTTGTAATGACTGCTTGACTTCCTGATTCATAGCTTTCCAGTTCTCACAGTGACAACTTAATTTTGAAGGAGCTAGAAGGAGGGAATCCTCATCTAGGGCTCCAGGACCAATGTGGTCCTTAAACAGGTGACATACAAGGACCTCTGGATTAACTCAAACATCAAGGTAGCCTTGATGCTCATTCCCCTCTGACTTTGTACTTGGGTACTTTCTATGACGTTTCAGTTGGGTCCAACTCCTTGTGATTCCATTTGGGGTTTTCTCGGCAAAGATACTGACGTGATTTGCCATTTTCTTCTCCAGCTCATTTTACAGATGAGAAAACTGAGGTAAACAGGGTTAAGTGACTCCCCCAGGATAAGCCCATCTGCTCAAATCTCATCACCACGCAGACTAAACCAGCTTCATCTTCTCAGTATCCTCAGCTGCCTCTTCCCCTCTGATGGGAGGGCTGGAGGGAAGAGCGATAAGCATTTCCCAAAGTCTTCCTTCATAGAGGGCTCAGAACTTTCCAACTAATTGATAGCAAACATAATGCTACCAACCAGGTATCCTCTAGCTGTAAAATGAAATATTTGCAATAATATTTACCTCACAGGGTTGTTGTAAGATAACACTTTTTAGAACTGAAAGCTAAGGGCGGGGAGGTGCCAATCATTGGAGAGTACCTGAACAAATTATGGGAAACGAATGAAATGGAATAACAGTGTGCCATAAGAAACTATTAAAGCAAAGATTTCAGAGAACCTTGGGAAGACCTGTGGAGTGAGGCAGAGTGAAGTGAGCAGATATTGCAGTAAAAATTTTATATGTTTACATTACGATATCAACATTGTAAAAATGAACAATTGTGAAAGAGTTAAGAATTTTGGTCAACACAATAATCAGCTATAATTCGAGAGGATGGATAAAGTATCCTACCCACACCCTGATAGAGAGGTGGTGGACTAATATGCATAGTGACACACATTTTTGGATGTGGCCAGTATGGAAACTTGTTTTGCTAGACTATACTTATTTGTGACAAAGATTTTTACCTTGTTTTCCTTTTTTTTTCTCCTAGAGGAGGGTTTGGGGACTTGGGAGGGAGAAGGGAAATGGAAGAAAAGGGAGGAAAAAACACAACTCGACAAATAAAAAATGTTTTTAAAACTATAAGACATTAATATGATTTGTTGTTCATTATTAATGCATTCCAGACATACTTTCCTGGTAATATACTTTAAGAAACTAAATTAGTTATTTGAAAGCTACTGCTATCAGCATGGAATTAGAAATAAAATCAAAGGTAGAGAGGAGAATAAATGGTTTTAGTAAAGATTTCATTCGGAACATGAAGACCACTTTCCCTCCATGGGGGTGCTCCCTAGAGCTTGTATTTTTGGACATTTCTGGCTCATTAGTAGTTTTCTCCTCTACGAAGTGGAAAACATGAATGAAATTATGTTGAAGGTCCCTTCCTTTGCTAAATCCTACTAAATTTTCATCTATAGTATGAGTTCAGGCTTCAAAATTGACCAAGGTACTGATCTACCACCTTCAGCAGCAAAAACAAAGCAAGACAAACAAAACAAAAATTCCTGTTCCTTTTTTTGTTAAAAAAAATTGATTTTATGAGAAATTCCTGAACAAACTATAGTATATTAATGCAATGGAATATTATTGTATTATAAGATAGAATGAGAATGAGAAATTAAGAGAAGTATGGGAGGTTCTGTGAAATGATACAAAGCGAAGAGAGAAAAACCAGAGGAAAATTTTATATAATGTCTACAACACTGTAAAGGAAAATAGCTTTGAAAAATTTAAGAATCCTGATGAATAAAATGACCAATCAGGACTCCAGAAGATTGACAATGAAAAAGGCTTCCAATATTTCTTGGCAGAGGGGTGATGGGCAAAGTGCAGTTCTCAGACCCATTGGGATCCTGAAACCTTTTCAGAAGGTCTTTGAGGTCAAACTATTTTCAGAATATTAAAATCTTATTTGCCTATTAAAAGACTCCATCCTTTTTCAAATATATATGCGTGAGACCAGATTATCTTCATATGCTTCAAAGTAGCATATCACAATAAATTGAATGATAAAGCAGATATGAGGGTCTTACTGCCTTCTACTGGGCCAGGTAGTAAGGAGATTTGCAAAAAAATTATAAAATAATTACTCCTCTCACAAAAATTGTTTGTTTGGGAAAATATATTTTTCTGCAATAGATTTATTATGACTATAATGAATTAATAAAAATTATATTTTAAAATTTTATCGGTTTTGCTTTCTAAAACAGTATATATCAGCAGATATAACCCATATAAACAAAGACTATTTGGAGTCCTCAATAATTCTTGAGTTTAAAGGAGTCTTGAGACCAAAACGTTTGAGAACCACTAGAGGTACAGAATGAGACACATTTTTTCAGATGACCAATTTGTGATTAACGTGTTTTGCAAAACTATACTTATTTACTGTTAAAGAAGGTTTTTGGTTTTTTGGGGAAAAATGAGGGAGAATGGAAGGGGCAGTGACGGTGATACTAAACATAAAAAGGAAAGAATAACAGTGAATCATGATACTAAACATAAAAAGAAAAGAACATCAGTGAGTCATTAACAGTAACAGAAGACAGCAGAAGGAAGTTTAGAAGGGGAGACAGGCAGACAGGGCAGTATTGGTGCTTAACACCATACATTTGAAATATACAAGGAACCCGTGCAATGTACATGATGGAGTCAAATGCAATCTTCTCATTCTTTTCTTCCTTGCGCAGGAGATGTTGATGTTTGTTGATGTTTGTCAAGTTTATAATGATAAAATGATAAAAAAGAAAATTTAAAATAAAAAATAGTTTTACTGATTTGTGGGGATGTAGCAAGAGATTTGCTGTAAGACCAGCAGTCTCATATGTGAGAAAACAGTCCTATTGTTTTTTAAAGGAAGGTATGGTTAGCGAGGTTGCTGTTCAAGTGTTTCAGTCATGTCTGACTCTTCGTGATCCCATTTGGGTTTTTGGTCTGGTTTTTTTTTTTTTGGGCCAAGATACTGGTTAGTCATTTCCTTCTCCAGCTCATTTTACATATGAGGAAACTGAAGCAAACAGGATAAAGTGGCTTGCCTAGGCTCACACAGCTACTAAGTGTCTGAGGCCAGATTTGAATTCAGGTATTCCTGACTCCAGGCTCAGTGCTCTACCCCCTGTGCAGCCCAGTCAAGAGGTAGTATAAGTACAAATGCCAGGCTATGGAAGTCTGGGGTGGCTGAATTAATTTTTTAAAACATTTAGAGTCTTTGTCAGAAAACAAAAGTAACAGAACGACCACTTCTACAGTCAGATCTGTGGTCTTTCAGACACCCTCCTAAAGTAGAAGATACTGAACCCAGTTCCCTGCTGCTTTGTTTGAAAGGCTGATGTGGCCATGGTTGTGGTGGATAGTATCTGGAATGCCTAAGGATCTAGATGCTTCTAAGATTCAGAGGTAGAAGAGCCTTAAGAGGTGATCTAGTCTAGCCCCCTCATTTTATAGATGAGGAAACAGAGGCCAGAGGCAAAAAGGCTTGGCTAAAGTCATGCAGTTTGTAAAGCTCTAAGTAGAGCTGACAAATCCAGTGCTCTTTCCACCACAGTATGGAAGATTCCAAATTTCTTTCAGTGGGATGATTCAATAGAGCAATAAGGTAGCCATCATCGTGGCATTAAAAAAAAACCCAGCAAAATCTTGTAACTGTACATTCATACTATAAACATTGATAAAGCCTAGGCAGAGAATGAGCTGCCCTGGTTAAATTCCATTTTGCCCAATAGGAAGTTGCCATATGTAGCACCACATTCACCTTTCAAAAAGTCCTCAAAATTAATCCTAGGCAAGAAGTTTCAGCATTTATTGGTACCAATAAACATGCCACCTGAAGAAAAGAATTCTATTCCATTACAAAAGGTAAAAAACAACAGCCCCCTCTAGTTATGATAGGCTCTGGTTTGAATACCATTAATCTCCATAAATTCACTGAGGAGACACTATAATTATCTTCAAAAAGACTGCAAGGAGAGCCAATACATGTATCAACAGTCCTATTGTATTATACGTGCCCATCTGTGTTAGCTGTAACAAGAGAAGATTTGAAAATAAACTACTATTCCTTGATATCTGTAGCTGTCAAATTTCAAAAGCGATAAAAATCAAATGTGGAAGGAATCAAGATTGATTATATACGTCAAGGACATCAGTTCTGCTTGAACACTGATTAACTGATTAATGCAGTGCTGCCAGAATTACTAAAGCTCTTTCCAGGAAAATGTTATTATACTTCCCTTCATAATTACAAGTTCTAGAGTGGAAAAGGGATTGATTTACTCAAAGTAATTGAGTAGAAAGAGCACCGGATTTAAAGTCAGAGGAGCCACGTTCAAATCCCTGGCTTGCCACCAACTATCTGTGTGACCTTGGGCACCTTGTTTCATGTTTGCTGGCCTGCCTTGTCTTTAAAATGAGGGGACTGAACTCAATAACTTCTAAAATATTGTCTACCTCTAAGCCTACAGCATGATGAACTAACAGTTACTCATGAAAAATGCTCCAATGTTTAGATTTTTCTCTAGTGTTGTCCCAAGAGGTAGATACAGAATTGCTAAATGAAATATCAGGCTTTCTGAGAAGGAATCTGACCTTGGCCTGTGGGAATAATCTCCATTTTTACAAAGGAAAAAGAAAAAAAAGTCATCATCCTTTGTCAGGTGAACTTAAATACAGTCCCCTTTATCCTGCTCTCAAGTGGCATATGACAATTCTTGGAAATCTGGCCCTCAAAAGCTAGCCTGGTAAATGGGAATTTGTCCAATCAGCCTTAGACCAGTACATACTACAGGGTGTTTGTGGTCTCATTAATGTAAATGTTCTCACTGTAACTCATTCAAGCCTGCAGATCCTGTGAAAATCTTGTCCATCTCCTCCCATATGTTGACCATAGGAGGTCTTCCCCAGTGGGCCCTCCTGCCCCACCCAAAAATGCTTTGTTTGTCCCGTCGTTTTTCAGTTGTCTCTGACCCTTTGTGACTCTTTTTGGGGTTTTCTTGGCAAAGATACTGAAGTTGTTTGCCATTTCCTTTTCCAGCTCATTTTATAGATAAGGAAACTGAGGCAAACAGGGGTAAGTGACTTGCCCAAGGTCATATAGTAAGTGTCTGAGACTAGTTTTGAATTCTAGAAGATAAATCTTTCTGACTCTGGGCCTGGTGCTCAATGCACTATATCACCTTTGTTGTTGTTATGAAATCGTTTTCAGTCATATCAGACTCTTTTTGACCCCATTTGGGGTTTTCTTAGCAAAGATACCGGAATGGTTTGCCATTGTCTTCTGCAGCTCATTTTATAGATAAGAAAACTGAGGCAAACAGAGTTGAGTGACTTGCCCTGGGTCACATAGCTAGTAAATGTCTGAGGTCTGATTTGTACCTCAAGTCTTTCTGACTCCAGACCCAGCACTCTATCCTCTTATGCCACCTAGCTGTGCTACTTAGCTGTCTGTCCTTAAAAAATGGCTACCAGTGAAGTATGCAGGCTGTCATTTATCCCTTGATCTCAATACAAGCTCAAAACTGCCCAGGGATGGATATCCTTCCCAAAGCAAATGTCTTGCTCCACTTATTATCAAATACAGAGTGAACTTTTCTTAAAAATGGGGCCCCATTTAAGGCAACTCAACCTCAAAAGGGGAGTGCTGTTTGTAGTGGACAGGAAAATTCTAGTATTTGTGTAATAAATGGTAAGGAGCCCACCACAGGGTATTTTGGAGTGCTATGAAATGACTAAAGCTTTATTTTCTACTTTTCCTTGACTTTTCCAGGAAAGAGAATAACTTAATGTCAGCAATCATACTGGCCTAACTCTTTCAGATTCTTCTAGTTTAAAAGCTCAGCCTAGGCCTGTACGTTGACAAGAGAAATAATAAGAAACTCATTAGAAGATATTTCCTTCCTGCAATTATTCCTTTCATGAATTCGGGTCTGATTCTGCTCAATCAATCAACAAGCACTTATTTAGTGCCTAACATGCGCCAGATACTGTGCTAAGCTCTGGGGATACCAAGAGGAAAAGGACAGTCCCTGCCTTCAAGGAACTTATAATCTAACATGAGAGTCAATGCGCAAGCAAATATTACAAAGCAAACTATAGAGAGGACAAATAGGAAATAATTGAAAGAGGGAAAGCACTGGAATCGAGACAGATACCTACAGAAAAAATATCTGAGGAAAAGATAAGAAAAATCCATAAATTCAGATGTATAGGCTTGAAGAAAAAGAGTTAAGAACATTGTAAAACTACATTGCTAAGGTGATGAGGGAAGCCTCAAAATCAACCTCTTTTTTTCTTTCTTGTTTACAACCTATAACATTTTAAACATTTATGCTCAAAAAACAGCAATATCAATCAATACTTCATATTTATAGACAAATTCTCTCAAAAGGTTTTTCCAGATGAGGAAGCCGAAGCTCAGAGAGAATACGTCACTCGCCCAAGTGGCCACATGCCTAGGAGGTCAGTCAGGTCTTTGCATTGGAATCCAGTGTTCTTTCTACTATACCCTGCTGTCTCCTCCCCTACTCTGAATATGCAAAGTCTACCTCAGAGAGAGGATTAAAAATAAACAAAATGAAAGTTGAGTGCTTTGCCCATATTCTTGATAAAATTTGCCATGAAATGATCCATAGACTTTTTTTTTCATGAATAATTTAAATTGGCTTGAAGGGAAAGGAAAGGGGAAGGACTACATATTTACAAAGTGCCTACCATGTGCCAGGCATTGTGCTAAGCGCTTTTACAAATATTACCTCATTTGATCCTTACAACAACCTAGAGAGGTAGGTGCTGTTATTATCTTCATTTTATAGTTGAAGAAACTGAGGCAGACAGCAATTAAATGACTCGCCCAGCTAGTAAGTGTCTGAGGGCAGATTTGAACTCTGGTCTTTCTGACTCTAGGCCCAGTTCTCTACCCACTGTACCACCAGCTGCCTCTAATTTAAGTACTGTTAGCTAGGAGGCTGAAAAATAACTAAAGGTTGATAAATTCAGAATGATAAAAGAATTAGTATCAACACAACTCTACATAGAATCTCTTCTTATGATTCCCCTGTATGGTGCCTACTTTCAGTGTCTTATCTATTGGCTCTGGCCCATCCATCTACAAATATATACAAGTCTTTCTCACCTTTTAAAAGGTTCTTTCTAGACCCTACTGTTCCCTCAAGCTGTTGTCCTGCATCTCACCTCTCTTTCTCAGTTGAATGCCCAACTCAAATCTATAGATGCAGCACGAGTCTCTCTTCTGACTCCCAGTCCCACATCGTGAGCTGCCTCTTGGACATTTAGAATTGGACATCCCATAGGCATCTCCAACTCAAAATGAGTTTGAGGCACCAAAGTATGATGTGTAAAGCAATAGACTTGGAATTAGGGGCTAAAATTCCACCTTAGACTCTTGCTATGGGATACTAGGCAAGTGACCACTTTCCTGTACTTGAACTTTTTCATTACATAGTGAAAAGGTTAGACTTAATGGCCTCTAAGATCCTCTGCAGCTCTATCTTTATGATCTTCAATCAACTCACAGAAACCCATCCATTTTCCAGACATCCCCATTTCTCTCCAGAGGAGGCCATTCTTCCCACTGTCCACGTTAGCAACCTTGATGGTATCCTTGATACCACTCTATTTCATGCCACATATTCATTCAGTCAACAAATCTTTGTATTAGAAATAGGTACATCCACAGGTTCATCTATCCCTTCCACTCCATTCATAAGGCTTGCTGTTCAGTTGTTTCCAGTTGTGTCCGACTCTTTGTGACGCCATTTGGGGTTTTTTGGCAAAGATACTGGAGTGGCTTGTCATTTCCTTCTCTAGTTTATTTTACAGATGACAAACTGAAGCATTCAGGGTTAAGTGACTTTCCTAGGGTCACACAGCTAGTAGGGTCTGAGGCCAGATTTTAAATCAGGAAGATAAATCTTCCCGATTCCAAGCCCAGTGTTTCAGCCACTGTGCCACCTAGTTGCTCCATTCATTAGGCTACCTTATCATTAGCATAAGAAGAAAAAGATTATTTAAATAACCTCATGTCATTTACAAATCATTTACAAAATTCCATAACACTACTATCGCACAACCTGTCCCGCATGCCTGGAAGACACTCCCTCTTCACTTCAGCACCACCTTCCACAGGAAATCTATTCTCTTACTCCCAGCTGTTAGCACTTTCTCCCCCAAATTATCTTGTATCCATTTTGTTTCCTCTCAACAGATTTTTATGTCCTCAAAGGCAGGGACTGTTCACCTTCTTTGTACTCTTCTCCTCATTCATTCTAGCACAATGCCTGGCATATAATAGGAGTTAACAAATGCACATTGATGGCTCCGAATGTTGTTCCACATGTAAATCCTGTATTCCCACAGTGTCTTACCCAAAGCAGTCCTTTAACAAGCATTTATTTTATTGATTTGAGTTCTGTGGAATATCTTTAATGCATTTTAAGGGGCAGCCTCTAGAGCCCACCCACTGGCTAGCCTCCTTAAGAAGATGTGGTCCACGTTTTGGAGTCTTTCCCACCAACTCTACTCCAATTGCCTAATCAGAATTCAGCCTAGGGAAAATTTCAAAATCTGCCATTTGATTCACTGTTTATAACAACTTGCTGCCTACTCACATTCACCATGAGTCTCATCATTGTCCTGTGGGTGATACTCACTTTTAGTTCTTCAGAGACTGTAATGTTCCTTGACCCACAGCCATGTTATTACATTAGTAGAATATCATCATTAAAAAGATGGGCCTTTGTTTCATGGAAAAGCTTAAGGCCATTAAAATAATTTTAGTTTCCCAAAAGCAATCTTGCCTGCTTTTTCTTTCCTAGTTCTGTTCAATTCTGGGTCCAAATCATTGTCTAAGATTATTTGCAGCTTGTGTCATATGCATGCATACATACACACCTACAGATACATAAACACAGATCGATGTCTATACACACACACACATATACACATATATATAGAAACATATGGAAATATGTATCTATACATATCTATATGCATATATCTATATGTATCTATACATATCTATATCTATACATCAATGTTTCTGTGTATATACACATATGTATATACACCTGATTATGTGCATATCTACATGTATCTATGCATCTGTCTATATATATCCATATATGTATATATAAATATATATTATGAAGAAATGGAAATAGAGGTTGTTATCAAAGAAGTATGAGCAAAAATGAAGATATTCAAGGGATAATGATGGCTAGCCTATATGCTTGCTTCATTGGTACCTTTCTGACAAAAAGAGAAAGCAAGGAATACTCCCAGCAAATCGAGTTGACCCTTTGCAGCAATCTTATGGGAATAAATGGACAACAGAGATAAAAGGGATGGGTACTCATGGTTTGTGCTCTACCCTGTGGAAAGGAATCCTCACATGATGAGATTAAAAATCCACATGTATATCTGAGGCTTTGTTTTTTTTAAGTCATTTTTCCTCTCCTGTGGGTGGTGGGGGGAGACCTTCAGGTACTTTTCTATAAGAGACTTTCTCCACTAGCAATTACGTAAGTGAAGTCAATACAGATAAGGGGTTAGTTGACACGGCTTAATGTTTTAATGGTCCTAGAAGTATTTGACAGAAGGCTTTTGAAACCCTAGCATTTTTAAGTCCTAAAGGATTTACTAGTGGACCAAACATTACAGGAAACTGATACTGTAGGCAGCAGAGAGAATATAATCTTGTTGGTTTGTTTTTTAGGAGGGGGCACTCACTAACTCATCCAGGCTAGTGCTGTTTACTGCACAAGAGTGCCATGGGAGTAGAATTAGAAAGAGGAGGTCTGAGTGGAAGATCAAGAATAAGGCAATGGAAGTCAGAAATTCTGACCAACACTTCAATTTCATGATCTTAAGGTTCTCATTTTACAGGAGAGAAAACTCAAACCACGAGAGATTATAAACTTCTGCAGTCACATAGTTATCCAGAGGCAGATGGAAGATTTGAACCCAGGTACATGTTTGATCCCCTACATGCAATACTCAGAGAATTAACTACTGCATCTCTTGAAAAAGGACAAGCATGATAGAAAAACTAACCCAGACTGTATGGACTTGGTACTTCAATTTTAGCATTTTGATCTGATCCATCTATAGTTTAGAACAATGGTGTCAAACTCAAACAGAAATGTATCCTTATGGGACACATAGTGATTTGGAGAATTTGGAGAAAAAGTAACATTATCTATGTTATTGTGGTTGTTATTCAGTAACTTTAGTCATGTCTGACTCTTCATGACCCCATTAGGGGTTTTGTTGGCAAAGATACTGAAGTGGTTTGCCATTTCCTTCTCCAGCTCATTTTATAGATGAGGAAACTGAGGCAAACAAGATCAAATGACTTGCCCAAGGTCCCACAGTTAGTAAGTGTCTGAAGCTGGATTTGGACTCAGGTCTTCCAGACTCAGGCCTGCTTCTCTATCCATTGTACCCCCAAGGTGCCCTATTTACGTTGTATTGTACTTTAAAAAAAACATTTTGCTAACCATTTTCCAATGACATTTTAATCTGATTCAGACTACTTGGGAATTGCAAGGCTGACACCTCTGGTTTAGAATATGTCTTTTGGGTCAGGGAGTTCTAATTCTTTTAACTCCAAAAAGTAAAGTTCCTGATTTCCTACCAATTTACTTTTGTTAAACTATAACTCAAATGCTTCTCTCCATATAATTAATACACAGGCCCTCTCCTTTTCTGTATTTCTTCTGCTTGAAATCTCCCTTTAACTTCTCCATCCTTGTATCATCCTTGCCTCTGAGCTGCCTTTTCCCTCCCACACTTCAGGAACTGGTATTATCTCCAGCACTCCAGGCCTTCTAAGATTCCTCTTCTGAAACCTTTCGTGTGTTCTCAGACCATTATTTCCTTTTCTCTATAATCTCCCTTGATCATACCTCCAGAGTCCAAGAGCTACACAATCCCTTTCCTCCTGTGACCAAGTGAGGGAACCTGAAACAATCCAATGGTGCTCTAGTTTTGTTTTATTTTGTTTTGATTTTTTAGTCTGACCTTGTTAACCAACCCTACACGGAGCCAATAAATCCTTTCAGTCTCTGTCCTCTCGACTTTCAGCCTACTTCCAGCTTACTGTTCTATTCCCTCCTTTTCACTTGCTCAGGAATGACATCCTTTTACCAAACTGTGTTACAGGCCCACTGTGTTCTATGGGAGAGGAATAGAGGCTCTATGAGAATTGTTCAGTGCCAAAGATGTTTCTCACCCTAAGATATTAAATATGAAATTATGCATACTTATTACATGCATCAGTTTTTCAGTGGGAGAGAACCCCAAAACTTATGTTGCTCCCAAATTCCTATTATATAGGGAGGTAGTCTATGCTCCTGGGGCAGCTAGATGGTCCAGTGGATAGAGTGCAGAGCCTGGAGTCAGGGAGACTCTTCTTGAGTTCAAATCTGGCCTTAGGCACTTACTGTGTTACCTGGGCAAGTTATTTAACCCTGTTTGCCTCAGTTTTCTCATCTATAAAATGACCTGGAGAAGGAAATGACAAGCTACTCCAATATATCTGTCAAGAAAATCTCAAATGCAGTCACGAAGATGACTGAAATGACTGAACAACAAAAATTCCATGCTCCCAGATCTCCTGGCACAATGTTTCCGGTTTCTGCCAATATATCTCAAACTCGGGAGTTTTCCAAAGCCTAATGAATTTGGTTAGGTCTTATTTACTATGATTTTCATTTAAAAAAAAACTTAGCTCTGCCATGACTCTGCTATGGAAACTTCCTCTCCATGTTGACCATTAGCTCATGGTCTTAACACAGTGCCTGGAGGCACTAAAACATTTGGTGACTTTGTTTAGTCCTATAGTTTGTATGTGTCAGAGGCCGAATTTGAAATCATGTTTTCCTGATTCCAAAGCAAGATCCATGGTGCCATCCTGCCTGTTTGTTATGCTTCCCAAAGCTGCTAATTCTAGAAACCAAGGCAATATGCTCCAGGACAAGCAGCAGAAATGACAACTGATCAACCAATTCACAATCATTTATAAAGCACCTACTATGTGCTAGCACTGCCTTAAGCACTTGATATACAAAAATAAAGCTGTCCTTGTGCTTATGGAGATCACATTAAAGGTGGGAAAATGTAGCTATATAAGGATGTACAAAAATACGTGCAGGTTGTACAAAATATGAGCAGATATTCCATACCATGTGCCCAAATGCTAAGTCACATCTAGTCAACTGGAAGCATGAAGAGTACCTCTGGGACTTCTCTGTACCACCCACCTTATTGTTGTTTGTCCCATCCTTCTGGAAGAGGACCAATGACATCTTGACTTGCAAATGAATTGGATTTAAGTGAGGCAGGGCTGTGCAAAGTCATCAGTCTCATTCTCCTCCAGAGTTACTGGAGTCCAGTGGTAAGATAGAGGTTCAAGATGGCTGGTGGTGGCCCTGGATGCAGTGAGAGACCCTGCCCTTTTTAAGCTAAGGTCTTTCCCGGGTGCTAGTTTGAGGCAACACCCATTCAGTAGCTAAAGGCTAGGTAAGAATTGAGGCCAAAAATGGCCTAGTTTGCCTTCACAAAAGAATCTATCTGGAAGGAGACCCTCAGAATTTCAGCCCAGAATAGAAACTATTGTTATTTACACTCACTCTCAGCCAGCAAAACCCAAAAAATAAGCAAGTGATACTTGGACTGGGACCTCTCATCCTTAGCTAATCAGTGAGAGCCAGTGTATTTGGGTTTAAAGGAACAGTCAAGAAGCTCCATTTGAATCCTGAAGGACTTTATCAAAGCCTGGTTTTCCATATAAAATGAATACCACTGTGACCAATTTTCAGTCAGTAAATAAACTTTTATTAAGCACCCACAGAGTACTGGGGATACAAAAACAGGCAAAAGACTGTCCCTGTCCTCAAGGAGCTCAAAATCTAATGGAAGAGACAAGAAGCAAAAAATTATGTACAAACAAGCTATATATGGGGAAAATAGGAAATCGTTAAAAGGAGAAAAGCACTAGAATTAAGGGGGGTTTGCAAAGTCTTCCTGTGGAAGCTGGGATTTTGGTTAGAATTTGAAGGAAGCCAGCAAGAGATGAGGAATGAGAATATTCCAAGTAGGCAGACAACCAGAGAAAATGCCTGGAGCTGAGAGATGGAGTGCCTTGTTGGAGGAGCAGCCAGGAAGCCAGTGTGTCAATGGACTAAAGATTACCTGATGGAGATTAAGGTGTAAGAAGACTGGAAAGGTAAAGAGGAATTAGGTTATAAAAGGCTTTTGAACATCAAAGAGAGGATTTTGTATTTGATCCTGGAGACAAAAGGGAAGCATTGGAGTTTATTGAGTAGGATGGTGATATGGTCAGACCTGACCTTTAGGAAAATCATTTTTTTTTGTGAGTGAATGGAGAGTAGATTGGAGTGGAGAGAGACTTGAGGCAGGCAGACCCACCAGGAGGCTGTTCAAAGTGTAAGGTGATGAGGGACTGTACCAGTGCGGTGGCAATATCAGAGGATGGAAGAGGGTATACTTAAGAAACGTAGCAAAGGTGAAATCCACAGGTGTTGGCAATAGATTGGATATGGGGGAAAGGGGAAGATAGAGATAGGAATTAAGGATGATACCTAGGTTGTGAGCCTGAGGGATTCAATACAGGGGTATGGTTAGGTTAGGGGAAAGATAATGAGTTTTGTTTTGGACATAATGAGTTTAAGATGTCTACCAATGGGATTGACCCATGTCCATTCCCATTAAATCGGAGAAAGGTATTTATACTTGTAGAGGATTCATTGGATGTTGACACCTTGCTAGCACCTCAGTACCCATCCTTAATGGGGTGGCAGGGAGGACTGATGGGGGAAAGAGGAAGAAAATAAATCCTTTCTCCCCTTATATAAGGTAGTTTTGAGCTGGAGGAGGATAGTTGCTGGGGGTGGGGAGGAGATCAAGAAAGACTTCATGCAGAAGATAGCACCTGAATAATTTTTTAAAGCTAAATACAATTAAGGAAAAGAGATCTGTATCTTAGTTCACAAGGCCTCCTACCAGAAGACAAATAGAAGATTCTAATATCAGGCTTCTAGAGAGGCTATTACCAACGCAGGAAGCAGAGAGCGGCAGGGGAGAAAAGGGGCTCACCTGGGGTAAGGCTACCAGGGAAGTATTGTAACTTCCTATTTTAACTAATTATCCGTAGCCTTATGATTCTCCCTGTCCTACTTCTGGCCCACATGTGTATGGTAATTAATACAAGCTCCTCTCTCTTTTCTAAGGAAGGTTCTTTCTGTACCTTTGTGCCTCACTGATTAACTTATAATTGAATTGAAAACATTTTTCTTTCCTTAGCCTTTAATCATTTCCCCTTCATCACTTGGCAATGATTGAACCTGAAAATACTAGCTATTACTGTTTGTGTGAAGGGAGAAAAAGGCTGTTTACAGTACCTTGCTTTGTTTTTCTTCTCCAGGACTACACTGAGATGCAACATCTCATTCTCTGGAGCATCTTATTAGCAGCAGCAAGTTACAACAGTGCAAAATAAGACACAGCTGACAGACACAGAACCCTATTAAAATTCCCTCACAAAGCCCTCTCACTTTAGTGCCCAAGGGGAAATGATTCCAAAGTTGGATCATCCAAAAACTCAGGAAATGATTTCTCTGTCATTCTTCAAAGCAAAATTAAAAAGCTGAGCCAAAAAAACTGTCCGTCTTCATTGCTTTGAGTATACACTAATTTTATTTTTAATTACATTTAGTTAAGCATATGGCGGTTTTTTAATCAAAACAGAAAGTATTTTAGATGACAGCTTTAATGTAGTTTCCCATTCTTCCTCTTCTGAAGAAGAATAAAAATACGGCAAAAACAAATCTGCCAAACAAGAACGAGGGAGGGATAGGGAGGAAGGGGGAGGGAGAGAGGAGAGAGAAAGAGAGAGAGAGAGAGAGAGAGAGAGAGAGAGAGCAAGAAATGAGAGAAAAGAGAAGGAGGAGAGAGAAGAAAGATGAGAAAGATAAGAAAGAAGAGAAGAGAGAGGGGAGAGAGACTATGATTCTAAGACTTGTTTCTTTGATTATGAATACTTCCGACCAGAAAAGCTAAAAAGAACAATGGACTGGAAATTGGAATATGTGGGTTCTAGCCACAGCCATGCCACTAATTTAGCAAGTCACTTCACTTTCCTGGTCCTCAATTCCTTCAACCAGACAGTGAAAGGCTTGGCCTATGTGATTTCCAAGGCCCCTTCGAGCTCTAACATTTTCTGCATCCAGTCCTCCTGATCTGTATCTCACCACTGGACCCAGATGGCTCCGGAGGAAAAAGTGAGCCTGGTGACTTTGCCCAGCCCTCTCTCACTTAAATCCAATTCACTTGCACGTCATGGCATCACATCCCTGACGTCATAGTCCTGTTTGAGAATGAAGGGCAAACAACAACAGCATTCTCTGAAAGTGATGACATCTAATGCCTATAAGATGCTGCATGTCATGCATGTCCTAACTAGAGCAAATTTGCTGGGATTATTTTGCCTTCATTAAGGAAAAAAAACCCACAAAATTAGGCAGTCCCTTCCAGCCACTTCTGACAAAGGCTTAATGCAGAGTTTCAAAGAACAGGAGCAAGAATTAACTTTTCTGTGGTCGATCAGACAAACAAGTATTCATTAACCACCTAATACGTTCATTCCAGGCACCGTGCTAGGTGATGGGGATATGAAGGCCCTGTTCTCAAAGGAGTATGAGGTATGGCCCACATAAAGCCATGAAGGTAGAAGATAGAATGCTGGGGGTGAGGAATAGCAGGACAGGTAGTTTGGCTGGACCCTAGGTTATATGGACAGTAATACATAAAGTTAGGCTGGAGGCAGGTTGTAAAGAGCTTAAGTGACAAACAGGAGATTGTATTTAGTAACAATAATAGCAAGCATTTATATATAATGTTACAAAGTGCTGTATAAATGTTACCCTCTTTGATACCTACAACAACCCTGGGAAATAGATGCTATTATTTCCCCCATTTTAATATTTGGGAAACTGAGGCAGACTGAAGTTTAAGTGACTTGGCCAGGGTCACACAGCTGATAAGTGTCTGAGGAAAGATTTGAACTCAGGTTTTCCCAGCTCCAAGTTCAGCACTTTTACCCACTGTGCCATCTAGCTAACTCTTAATAGGAGGTCACTGCAAAACATATGACAAACTTTTTGATTTTTCTCTTAGGAATTTTAATAGCCAGGAAGGAATATAAAATAATTTAACACCCACATTATATTTATTTGCAATTCTTTCCATGTTCATCATCAACTTTATTTTATTTGTTAAATCCTTTCTCTTTCCCCTGTGCTTGGTTACATTACTAGGGAATTTCTCCCCATTCCTCTTCCATAAAAGCAATTTTTCCCTCTTATTCTGTTATTACTCTCTAATAGTTGGTATTTTGAATTATTTCCACCTTACTGGAAAACCATACTGAAATATTCTATTAAAATTTGTTTGAGGCAGTAATAAAAATGTTATGCATAAGTGGAGGAAAATAATAATTCTTGGACAATACAAGAAAGCTTCTATCATTTAAAATATTTTTCTACTCACTCCTGCTCCCTTAATGTGTCAGAAAAAAATAGAAACATAAGAATCCTATAAAAACGTAAAGTATTTCCTGGTACTATATAAGTACACATGAGCACAGATATTCCATGCTCCACATAAACCCATACATACACCAGTAGCTTCACCACTGTGTTATCAGAAAGGAAGAAGTTCATGCTCTCTAATTTAGAAGTCCAACAAGGTCTTTTTCCTCCTCCACTTTCAGTTAGCTGGTTTGTCTAAAAAGGGAGAGATTGGGGCAGCTTGGTGCTACTGTGGAGAGAGCATTGATTCTGGAGTCAGGAGGACCTGAATTCAAATGTAAGCCCAGACGCTTATTAGCTGTGTGACTCTAAACAAGTTACTTAAAACAGGTTGCCACCAATATAAAATAAAATCATTTTTAAAAAATAAGGAGGAAGAGATCTAGGTAACCCCCTTTTGTCTTGGGCTGTAGCACAGTTGTAAAATGAAGGACCTGGATTAAAATAATCTCTAAAGTCATTTCCAACTCAACTTATAGGATCATCAACAATTCAGCTCTATTTCCCATTCTTTTCAAGTGATCTAAACACTTTGATCTCTCTTCTTTTTGTCTTTTGTGTCCTTATTTATAGCTGTAGAAATCATACAACTATGGTTTTATGGCAGTTTAATAAATTATTTTCCTAAGTGGCTTTAGAAAAGTGGTTGATAAGTATGCCTATATCTTTTAGAAATGATAATATTTCAGATCAATGTGGCCAACTTCCAATCCATTCTTTATATTTTGGTGTGTATAGTGAACAGAAGCAGAGAGGCAATCAAAAAAGTCTTCCTAGAGGAAGAATTAACAAACAGCAAAGTATTTGCAGTGGTACAATTTGTGGTCATAAAGAACTTGGGGAGCCAAGATGGTGGAGAAAAGGCAGGGACTTGCCTGAACTTTTCCCCAAACCCCTCAAACAACTTTAAATAATTTCCCCAAACAAATTCTAGAATGGCAGAACCCACAAAAGGACAGGTTGAAACAATTTTCCAGCCCGACAACTTAAAAGGTCAGCAGAAAAGGTTTGTTGCACCAAGGTGAGAATGGAGTACAGTCCAGTGCAAGCCACACCTCAGCAAACCAGCAGTAGGCCTTGGGGGTAACTGAATCAGTAGAGAGAGTGGGGGTTTTGGGACCTTCAGATAGTAAGAGAGTTGGAGCATTGGTCAGAAGGAGATTACAGGGGTTGCTCTGCTGGCACTGGGTGCAGGACTCTTGCATTGCCCATACTCAGATCTGGGTCACAATCCTGAGTCTCAGTCCCAGGGCAAGGAGGAGCACTAGCACACTAGAACTTTACAGCTGCAGGGGAGCTGGGACCCTGGTCACAGTTTCTGGATGCAAAAGAGTACTTATGGTTGTTCACAGATGAGAGCACAGACCAAGAGAATAGTAAACACACCTCTCCCTAGATCATACCATCTTGGAAGAACCGACAGCTTACAGGTCCCCAGAATTATATTTGAAAATAGCTACATAAAAAACCTGAAGATTGGGACTGTATTCCCTCCAGTGAGAAAGCAGAGCCCAATTTTAGCATAGAGTTAAAATTCAAGAAATAGGCTGGAAAAATGAGCAAACAGCAGAAAAAAGATCCTGACTACAGAAAGCTACTGTGGTGACAAGGAACCTTAAAACATAAATTCAGAAGTAAACAAAGTCAAAAATGCTACATACGAAGCCTCAAAGAAAAAATAGGAATTGTTCTCAGGCCATGGAAGAGCTCAAAAAGGATTTTAAAAATCAAATAAGACAGGTAGAGAAAAAATTGGGAAGAGTAATGAGAATGATGCAAGAAAATCATGAAAAAAGAGTCAACGGCTTGGTAAAGGAGGTCCAAAAAACTGAATAAAATAACACCTTAAACAACAGAATAGGCCAAATGGTAAAAGAGGTACAAAAATCCAATGAGGAAAAGAATGCCTTGAAAAGCAGAATTGGTCAAATGGAAGAAAAGAGACACAAAAATTCACTGATGAAAAAACTCCTTAAAAAGTAGAATTGGCCAAATGGAAAAGGAGGTATAAAAGCTCAATAAAGAAAATAATTCCTTAAAAATAAGAACTGGGCAAATGGAAGATAATGACTTTATAAAACGTCAAGCAACAATAAAACAGATCCAAAAAAAGAAAAAAAGTAGAAGACAATATGAAATATTCCATTGGAAAAAACAACTAATCTGGAAAATAGATCCAGGAAACATAATTTTAAAATTATTGAACTACCTGAAAGCTATTACCAAAAAAAGAGCCTAGACATCATCTTTCAAGATATTATCAAGGAAAACTATCCTGACATTCTAGGACCAGAGGGTAAAATAGAAATTAAAAGAATCCGCTGATCACCTTCGACAGAGATCCCAAAATGAAAACTCCCAGGAGCATTATAGCCAAATTCCAGAGCTCCCAGGTTAAGGAGAAAATACTGCAAGCAGCCAGAAAGAAACAATTCAAGTATCATGGAGCCACAGTCAGGATAACATAAGATCTAGCAGCTTCTATGTAGAAAGATCTGAGGAATATATTTCAAAGAGCAAAGGAGCTAGGATTACAACCAAGAATCACCTACCTAGCAAAACTGAGTATAATCCTTCAGGAGAAAAAAAAAATGGATATTCAAGGACTGTCAAGCATTGATGATGAAAAGATCAGAGCTGAATAGAAAATTTGATTTTCAAATATAAGACCCAAAGGAAGAATAAAAAGGTAAACAGGAAAGGGAAATCATAAAGGACTTAATAAGGTTAAACTGTTTACATTCCTACATGGGAGTATGATACTTGTAACTCCTAAAAACTTTCTCATTATTAGGGCAGTTAGAAGGAGTATACATTGACAGAGGGATTGGGTATGAAATGAATATGATGAGCTGATTATCTAAAAAAATAAAATTAAAGGGTGAAAAAATAGAATACATTAAGAGAAGGAGAAAGGAAGAAGTAAAATGATATAAATTATCTGACATAAAAGAGGTACAAAAGAGCTTTTACAGTGGAGGGGAATATGGGAGGTGGGGGGAGTGTGTGAACATTACTCTCCTTGGAATTGGCTTAAAGAGGGAATAAGTTACACTCAGTTGGGTATAGAAATCTATCTTGCCCTCCAGGAAAGTGTGAGAGGAAGGGGATAAAAGAAAGGGGATTGGCTGATAGATAGAGGGTAGATTGGGGGAGGAAAAGTCAGAAGCAAAACACTTTTGAGAATGGACAGAAAGAAAGGAGAGTGAAAGTAGGATAAATAGGAGGGAGATAGGATGGAGGAAAATACATAGCAATGATAACTGTGGGGGAAAATGTACAGCAAGTTTCTCTGATAAAAATTTCATCATTTCTCAAATATGTAGAGAACTGAGTCAAATTTAAAGAAATAAGACCATTTCCTCAGTTGATAAGTGGATAAAGGATGTGAACAGGCATTTTTCAGATGAAGTAATCAAAGCTATCTACAATCATATGAAAAAAATGCTCTAAATCACTATTGATTGGAGAAATGCAATTTGAAATAACCCCGAGCTACCACCCCACATGTAACAGATTGGCTAACATGACAGAAAAGGAAAATGACAAATATTGGAGAGGATGTGGGAAAATTGAGACACTCATTCACTTTGGTAAAATTGTGTATTGTTTTAAGTATTCTGTAGAGAAATTTGGAACTATGCTCAAAGGGCTATAAAACTATGTGTACCCTTCGACCAAGTAATACCAATACTAGGTCTATATCCTAAAGAAATAAAAAACAAAAAGAAAAAGGACCTATATGTACAGAAATATTTATAGCACCTCTTTATGTGGTGGCAAAGAACTGGAAATTGAGGGGACGGCCATCATGGGGAATGGCTGAACAAATTGTTGTATTTGATTGTGATGGAATACTGCTGTGCTATAAGAAATGACAAGCAGGATGTTGGCAGAAAAACCTGGAAAGACATGAGTGGATACAAAGTGAAACAAGCAGAATCAGGGGGACATTGTCGTAATGTTAATATAATTTGAAGATCTCCCCATCCATTAATAGGCCCATGTGACCTGCTTGAGTCATATGGAAGCCTGAGTCACATGAGCCTGAAGTGCGAAGAGCTTACTGAATGGGTGGAGCAGGACAGAGTGGAGCAGAACTGAGAGGAAGTGAGAGCAGTCAGAGCTGGGAGACAGAGAGACACAGAGCAGCAGCTAGTGAGTGAGAGGGGGAGTGATTTTGCTTGAGGGTGTTCATTTGTGGGAAGTCTCTAATAGAGGGAAGGCTTGGGGATGTTGGTGCTCTCTGCATTGATAATGTGTATAGATTTCTTTGCTGCTATTATGGATTTGGCTTTCTAGTGTTTAATAAACATTTTGGCTTCGCCTTCAATGAAGAGAGTCTGTTATATTTTGCAATTCAGAACCATACCAGCATATTCATAGCAGCCATAGCTGCTATGGGTATTGCATTGGCACTACAATTGTATATAGTAACAGCGATATTGTATGATGATCAACTGTGAATGACTTAGCTTTTCTCAGCAACACAAAGATCCAAGACAATTCTGAAGGACTTACGATGAAAAATGCTATCTATCTCCAGAGGAAGAACTGATAGGGTCTGAATGCATATTGAAACATACTGTTTCTTTACTTTATTTTTCTTGTGGTTTTTTTTTTTTAAATCTGTGTTTTCTTTTATAACATGACTAACATGGAAATGTGTTTCGGATGACTGTGTATATAAAACCTATATCAAATTTCTTGCCTTCTCAATAAGGGGAAGAGGAGCGGAAGGACAGAGGAAGAGAATATGGAACTCAAAAATGTTTTAAAAATGAATGTGAAATATTGTTTTTACATGTAATTGGAGAAAAATAAAATATTAAATAAAAAAGAACTTGGAATGGAGTGGGTGCCTATTAACCCTAACTAACTCTAACCTTAATGGCTGAACAAACTGTGGCACACAAATATAATTAAATGTTATTGTGATTTCAGTGATTATCAATATGAGGCATTCAGGGAAACATGTGAAGATATGGAACAACTGATGCAGAGTAAAATAAGCAGAAAAATATATAAAATAACTACAATTATGTAAGTGAAAAAAAAAACACCAAAAAGGAGCCTAAATTTGAAAAATAATGATAAACAATTTTGATTTTGGAGAATTGATAATGAAACCTATTTCCCTATTCTTAGCAGAGAAATGGCAGACTTCAGGGATGGGATGTTGCCTATACTGTGAAATGTGATCACCATATAGGTGTTTTTTTCTCAACCATTTGCCTTTGTTGCAAGACAGTATTCATTTCTGATGGTGGGAGGCCTATATCCAGGAACAACTTATGTTAAAACAAAAGACATTGATTTAAAAAAAAATTTAAAGTCTTTATACATCTTATCAATTATTTTATTTCTGCATATTACAGGAAGATGTACCCAATATTGATATACAAACAAAAAGAAATTTCTCAGGAAATCTGATATTAGTCAGGATCCTAAAGTCCAGAGCAAACAGGCCAGCTTTTGTGTTCCAAGTCATTAGGTTGGTGCTTCCATCATTCAAGGAACAGTTACTAAACCAACCAAGGATAAAGTGATGGAATTTACAGGGAAGTATCAATAACTAATTAGAAAAGCTGTCGAAACCCATTGAACAGAGAGGCAAAGCACCAGCTATGAGAACTGGGGTAAGGAAAGTAGGAAGTAGAAAAGAAGTGGGGAGGTTACTGAGATGAGAGAACTTAAAGGGATGTCCAAATGGATTCTCTGCTCACAATGGAAGGGAGGTCATTCAATAGCATAGGACTGATCACTTTTACTCAAGTTCCAAATCTCAGCTGGGGGCCAATTAATGCAAATAATATATCTCGTGAAGTGATAATATTCAAAATTTTCATTGCATATTTCCATTGGGCTAGAACCAACTATCATAATTTATATATAATTACATATAATTATAACTTCAAGTTATATTTAATAGGATTCATTATTCATACTAACTGGGACTAAGTAACACAGAAGTATGGCAGCTAGGTGGCACAATGGATAGATCACTGGGCTTGGAATTAGGAACACTCATCTTTCTGAATTCAAAGCTGGCCTCAGACACTTACTAGCTGTGTGGCCCTGGTCAAGTCACTTAACCCTGTTTGCCTCAGTTTCTTCATCTGTAAAATAAGGTGGAGATGGAAATGGCAAACCACTCCAGTATCTTAGCCAAGAAAACTCCAAAATGAGGTCATGAAAAGTTGGACACGACTGACCAATAAAGACAACAACACAGTAATACACATAGTGTTTGAGAGTATACACAGATCACTTCCATAAAAAAGTTTATCAGTAATTATTATCATTGGGACTTTCTTTTGAATTATCAATATATCCACTTCTACTGGTTTAAGAGGTAGTAGGGACAGAGGCATTGCAGAGAGACCAAAAGGAGCTATTGCTTTTCCCAGAGTATCTTTGAGTTCTCTCACACAGTGCTTAAGAAAAAGACATTTACACAATAATTTTGTTGTATATTTGAAAGGAACAGCAAGTTGTGTACAGTAGATTTGCAGTTTCACATGCAATCATCTTTTTATTGTACTGTTATAGAAATGCTTGTTTTATTCCATAAATTAAAAATAATATTTAAAAAAAAAGAACTTGGGGGTGGAGCCAAGATGGCAGCTGGAAAGTAGGGACTTGCTTAAGCTCTCCGCCAGGTCCCTCCAAACACCTGTAAAAAATGGCTCTGAACAAATTCTAGATCTGCAGAACCCATGAAATAGCAGGGCTTAGGCCCAGGACACCCTGAATGGGTGTGGGGAAGGGTCTATCACATGGAGCTGGGAGCAGAGCAGAGCACAGCCCAGCCTGGGCTGTGCCAGGACCAATCAGACCAGGAGCCAGGCAGAACAGGTGATAGGGCCTTGAATCATTGAGCTGCGGCAGCCACAAGACTTCTCAACCCATGAACGCCAAAGACAACAGAGAAGGTTAGTGGGTAGAACTGCTAGAATGCAGCGAAAGGAGTTCGCAGTGGGTGCCAGCCCTGGGGGCACAGAAGTGGTACAGCTCTGCTGCAGTTGCTTCTAGCCCCAGGCCCACCTGGTGGGAGGAATTAAGCTGCAGATCAGAGCGGGAGTGAAAAGCCTGCTTGGATCTGAGTCACGGTCCAGGCTGGAGGTTCTTGGGGGAGGAGAAGCGCTGGTGTGGCAAAGCTTGCTGTGTAGAAGTAGCTCTGAAAACAGCAGCACAAGGCCCCTAAAACCTGGGACAAAGTACATGCTACTCCACAAGCAGTCATACCTTGACAAAAAACTCAAGGGTCAAGTAGTTGTCTGGGAA
>CM053622.1:644396872-644411887 GCA_028646595.1 Phalanger gymnotis | reverse complement strand
AGCAAACACTTTTGAAAAGGGACAGGGTCAAGGGAGAAAACTGAATAAAGGGGGACAGGATAGGAGGGAGGGAAATATAGTCAGTCTTTCACAGCATGACTATTTATGCTAGTGTTTTGCATAATGATACATGTGTGGCCTATGTTGAATTGCTTGCCTTCTTAGGGAGAGTGGGTGGGGAGGGAAGAGGGGAGAGAATTTGGAACTCAAAGTTTTAAAACCAGATGCTAAAAAAAAGGTTGTTTTTGCATGCAATGGGGATATAAGATATACAGGCAATGGGTCATAGAAATCTATCTTGCCCTACAAGAAAGTAAGGGGAAAAAGGATGGGGGGCAGGGGTAGGGGGGGTGATAGAAAGGAGGGCTAACTGGGAAATGAGGCAATCAGAATATATGCCATCTTGGAGTGGGGGGGGAAGGTAGAAATGGGGAGAAAATTTGTAACTCAAAATCTTGTGGAAATCAACTAAAAAATATGAAATAAAAAATCAGTAAAAAAAGAACTTGCTTCTTGATTGAGGCAGCTATGTAGACAGTGGATAAAGTACTGGGCCTAAAGTCAGGGATGCCTGATTTCAAATCAGCCTCTGATCCTCACTAGCTGTATCCTTGGGCAAGTCACTTAACCTCTGTTTGCCTCAGTACTTTCAACTATAAAACCACCCAGGGTTGTTGAGGATAAAATGAAATATTTATAAAGTGTTTTAACAGAGTCTGGCACACTGTAGGTACTAAATATTATTAGTTATTATTATTTCTCAAGTGAAACTGCTCTCTCAATGGTTATCAATGATCTCCAAATTCCCAGAATTATTGGTCCACAGTATTTATAGTTGAAAGGATGATCAGAAATCATCCAAGTTGTAGGAAAGTCAAATGACTTGCCCAATGTCATACCAGTGTTAAGAAGCAAAGCTGAGATTCAAACCCTATTTCCCTGGGATTTTTTTCACTCTACACTAGGGCCAGTAAGAAACTATCTATAAATATATGATGAACATGGGAAAGATGACAGGGGAGAGAGAGGGATTAGGAGGAAAGATTGAGTTGGGAGGAAAGTTAAGTTTTAGACATGTTGAATTTGAAATGCCTGTGGGTCTTTTAGTTTGAGATGTCCAAAAGGCAATGGGAGACATGAGAATGGAGATCAGGAGAGAGGAGAGGGCTAGATAGGAAAGTAGAGCTGAAAATCATCTCTCTAGAAGATAATTAAAGCTATGAGAAATGATGAGATTACCTCGTGAAGCAGCACAGAGAGAGAAGAAAAAGAAGGCCCAGGACAGATCATTGGAGAATGTCTCCAGTTAGTGGGCAAGACCTAGATAAAGAGCCAGTAAAAAAGTCTAAGAAGGAGTGATCCTGGAAAGCTAAGAGAAGAGAGTATCAAGGAGAAGGGGCTGACTAATAGAGTCAAAGGCTACAGGAAGGTCAAGAAGAATGAGAGTTGGGAGAAAGTCATTAGATTTGGCAGTGAAGAGACCATTAGCAACTTTGAAGAGAGCAATTCCAGTTGAATGATGAGGTTAAGAAGATAGACTCCAAAGACTTAAGAGGAAAGGAAGTAGAGCTTCTGACTGAAGAAGACAAATCAAAGAGGATAGCTTTGAAAGTTACGTGTCGAATTTATTATATACTTAAAAGCAAAAGAAAACCACATAATAAAAATATGCCATTTCAAAATAAACTTTCTTGCACGGAGATCTAATGAAGCCATCCTCGTGGTCAGAAATCTGTTTCAGTATGGCCCTATTACCCAACAAGTAAACTTCAAACTCCTTTGTTAGCCACAATCTGATATTTTACCAGTTGTATTACTCATTGCTCTCCTTAATAAGCAATACACTCCAGCCAAAGTGAACTACTCCTTGTTCCTCTAAAGGACATTGTTCTTTCAGTCTTTATAACTTTTTTTATACTATCCCCTATAACTGAAACATCCTGCTTTCCTCTGCTAAATTCCTACCTAACTCCAAAGCTCAACTGAAAAGCTCTTTTCAATGGAGCCCTCACTGATTCCCTGTTGATAACAATCTTTCTTTTCAGTCTCCACACAGAGTACTTTGTTTGGCACCAATGTCTTCAGTATATAATACCACCTACTACAATTATTTGTGGTTGTATGTTACCTAGTTTCGGTAGGACAAGGATCGGTTCTATTTTATATCGTCTTCCTTTTCCCACCATATAGCATAGTATTCTAACCTTTCAATAATAGCATCATAGATTATAATCTGGAAGCTACCTTAGAAATTATCTAGTTCAACCCTCTCATTTTAAATATAGTGATAGAGGCACACGGAGAGATTAAGTTAGATGCCCAAGGTCAAACAAGTAGCTGTAGAATGGTATATTAACAAAATGAAATTCTGGTTTATGAATCAAATTTTGCAAGCTTGGGTAATGTGTTTCAGTTTTCCAGGGATTGACCATCAGTGGACAATCAAAGTCTTGGACTTTAAGCTCCCTGAACCAAGAGAAACCATGTTGTATTGTAGCAAACTTGCCGCCTCAAGACCATAGTTCACTGCAGAAGCTATTTGAAGCAAAAAGACGATCTACAAATGTAGGATGAACATGCCTGTAGGAATAAACTATTAGTGTGTGTATGCCTGTGTGTTTGTGTGCGCATGTATCTGTGTGTGCATGTGGGTGTGCATGCGGGTGTGTGTGTATGTGTATAGGGGGAAGTAGAGTTCCAGCTGTCCCTTGTGTTACAAAGAAAGAGCACATTCTGATGATGAAATCAGTTGTTACATCATCTTTGGCCATAGCTTGCCAATCCTCGCTAATCTTGAAGGTCAAATGTCCTGATTTTTTTTTAAAGTGAATAGAGTCTACAAACTATAGTCCAACAATCTTGATTCTGAATCCTCAGAAAATTCCAGATCAGATCATTAAAGAGATGTCTAGTGAACATCTACAAAATGAAGTCCTGCTAACAAAAAGTCAGCATAACTCTATCATGAACATGTCATGCTGAGCAGCTAGGTGGCACAGTGAGTAGAGCACAGGCCCTGGAGTCAGGAGGACCTGAGTTCAAATCGGGCCTCAGACACTTGACACACTTACTAGCTTGTGACCTTGGGCAAGTCACTTAACCCCGATTGCCATTCCTGCCCTCCTCCAAAAAGAAAAAGAACATATCATTCTTGAATAATCTTATTTCCATTCTAGGTAGGGTTACTAACTAGGGGAAAGATAAAGATGTAGTTTACCAAAGCTTCTGAAAAAAAAAATATCATACTATTCTTGTGGAGAAGAGGTAGACCAGGTGATAATATAGTGGGATAGAGTCTGAGCTGGTTGGATCATTCTGGTGTATGTTGGTAAATATTTAATAATCATCTCCTCCACAAAAAACAGACATTTCACACTTTTAAGTTTAACTTACATTATGAGCATTTTCTCAAGTCTAGAGAATCAACAAAACAGTAAATCAAGCCTTGATTTGTGGGGATTGCTGATTTCCAAGGTGTAAATACTCACACTGGAAATTTAACAATTGGTTTTACCTTGCCCTTTTCCCCTAGGCACCCTCCCCCAATTACTCCCTTATGGTTGTCTCTAATACAACCATGGGTGACTCCAACAGTAGTTGTTAATGACTTAATCTCAACATGGTAGGAAATCTCTAGGGCAATACACTAAGGGTCTATGTTTGGCCTTCAGGTGTTTTACATTGTTAACAATGTTGTGGGTAAGGGAAGAGATGGTGTGCTCATCAGATTTGCAGATGACCAAAAACCAGAAGAAATAGCTAATCTAGATGACAATCAGGATGTAAAAAGACACTGAGAGGCTTGAGTAGTGAGCTAAATCTAATAACATAAAATTCAATAGTAATGGAAATAATAGAATATTGAATAGTATTTACAATTGGATAAAAAAATACAAGATGGGGTAGACATGATTACTTGACAGTTTGTCTAAAGAAGATTTGTGGGTTTTAGTGGACTACAAGTTTAAGACGAGTCAGTAGTGTGATGTGGCAGCCAAAAAAGGCCAATGCAGTTTTGGGCTACATTTAGAGAAGCAGGGCACACCCAGGAACAAGGAGGTGATTGTCCCTCATCAGACCTCATCTGAAGCACCGGGTTCAGTTCTGGACACCAGTTTAATAAGGAATTGATATACTGGAGAGTATCCAGAGAATGGCAGCCAGTATGGCCAATGACCTTGAGCCCAAGCCATATGAGAATCAATTAAAAGAACTGGGGATATTTACCCTGGAGAAGACCATCCTGGGGGGAATGAGATACGAATGTACAAACATCTGAAGGGCTGTCACATGGAATAATAATTAGACGTATTTTATTTGGCCCCAGAAGAGAAAAAAAAATGATAGGTAGAAGTTGCAAAGAGGAAAATTTGGGCTTGACATCAGGAAAAACATCTTCAAATTAAAACTGTCCTAATGTAGAATGCACTTTCTCCAGAAGCGGCCTTTGAGCAGAAGCTGGGCAACCACTTGCAGGTTATGTTATAGAGAGCATTGCTTTTGTTCATGAGCCTATTGGCCTTTGAGGTTTTCATCCACTCTCAAATTTGGTGATTCTGTGGTGGTAGATAGAGAACAGGCCTAAGAGTCAGCAAGACTGGGATTTAAGTCTTACCTCTGACACATATTGCCTATATGACCCTATGTGAATAAATCACTTAACCTCTCAGGAAAGTAAAACTATAAGTTGTCAAGTAGTTGTAGATTTGTCCTGGTAGAGTTTTCTCATGTAAAGCAGATGGTCCAGTCAGAAAAAAAGAGGAGGGAGTATTAATTAGTTGATAATAAAAAAGGTTTAAAGTGTCAGAACCACAGACTTTCAGTTCTTTGTGTAACCCTGACTGCCAACCTTTAACCTTATGTCCTGCTGGCTCTATGTGTATCCTGTTTAGACTACCGAAAACTTTGAACAAATGTCACATTTAAAAAAAAAGCCGAATGACTAAAGAAGGAATGAGTATTACATTTTAAATTCCTAGTGAGAAAGGACTATGCTATCCATTCTGGGTTAACTTTTACATAGTGCCATGGATTTAAAGCCACTTAACATGTTTTTTATGGGACTGACCAGTTCAATATAGGACAATATATTACATGTTATGTAATGCTACTTCCATGACTGCTCTGACCTTGGAAGCATTAGTAAAGACTTTCTAGAAGTCCAATGGAGAGATTTTACTAAGAGGTTTGGGATACTCTATATATGCAAATGTTCAGAGTAAGAAGGCCTCTGAGTGGCCTATCCCCTTGTTATCACTTTTTACCCACCTCCCTGGTCTATCTGTTGCCCAGGTGGGGTTGCTTGGGTGAAATGGGAGTCACTAACTCCATTCCTTCAGGTGAGACAGAAGACCATTAGGCTTACCATCTACCCTGCTATGACCTCTAAGGTCCCCTCCAGGCCATATTATCTGTTCTATTTCTATGTCCTGTAGTCCCTTAACATGACCATCATTCTTACTCATGTAACCTAAGGAAAAGAACCTTGAGCTTTGTCATCCATTCAGCTGCAGAACTCCTAGGACTTGTGGGGTTTTCTATCCTCCCCAAGATGAACTTTCATTTATGTGTTATCTCTCCCAATGAGAGTGTGAGCTCCCAGGGTACAGGGGCTATCTCACTTTTTCTGTGGGTATCACCAGTGCTTAGCACATAGTAATCACTAAATAAATGCTTTCTTTCTCTTCCTTTCTTCTTTCCTTCATTTCTTTCTTCCTTTCTACTTTCCTTTCTTCCATCCTTTCTTTCATTCACCCTTTCTTCCTTCTTTCCTTTCATTCATTCATCATGACATAATGAATGGAGGGCTGACTTTAGAGTCAGAAAGGCCTGGTTGACAAGTCTGTCTTCACACAGACACACACACACACAGACACACACACACACACACACACACACACACACACACTTGCTATATAACCTTAAGCAAGTCATTTAACCTAACCAATGTCCCCTGTCAACACTCTGATACCGTAAGTTGCAGAGGAGATGCCAGTTGCGTTAGTAGAAGAGGTTCCTTTTCTCTTTACCCAGAGTTGACATAAATTGATGAAGTTGTAAGTTTGGTTTTAAAAAAAATGGTTTTGCAGATCTCTATAACATTGCTCCTAAGGAATTTCCTTCCTTCCCAAACATCATTTTACTTAGCATCCTGTTTTCAGGAACTCATTAAGGAATTTCTGCAGGTTATGCTTATTCAAATGGCCATAGATTTAGAGCTGGAAGGAACTTTCATTTTGCACATTAAGACACTAAGTCTAGGACAAGCAGTGTGGTTTGACAGACCTTTTAGGGTTATTTCTACCTACTCTGTGTGTAATTTATATGTGACTGTTTATGTACACATCTCCTCCAGTAGAAGGTGGTTAGGTGATGCAATGCATAGATGAGCAGACTTGGAGTCAGGAAGAGCTGAAGTTCAAATCCCACCTCAGCTGTAAGATCAGGGCAAATCACTTAATCTCTTTCAGTCTTGGTTTCCTCTACTGTAAAATGGGTGTAACGATAAGCCTTATTTCACAGGCTCTTAAGAAAATCAAATGAGATGATTTGTAAAGTACTTTGCAAACCTTAAAGCACTATGTAAATGCTAGCTAATAATTATTGTACAAATGTATGCTCCTTGAGGGCAGAAAATGTTTTCACTTTTTTATTGTATCTCCAGAGCTTAGCACTGCAGAGCAAAGCCCCTAGGAAATGCTTGTTGATTATGGATTGATTTGCCCAGTTATATAATGAACAAGAGGCAAAGCCACTATTTTTGGATAGTCCCCCTGACTTCAGATGCGATGCACTACATTCCACCCCCATCTCATCAAAGGCATCTAAAACGAACAGATTTAGGCAATTGTGAGATTCCTCTTATTAACCTAAACCCAGGACAAAAAACATATGAGAATATACTGGGATGGCTACACTTATTAAGAAGGGCCACGGTTTTTGAATAAGAGCAGTGAGAAAAATAGATGAGGTGCAGGAAAAGGAAGCCGGCAGTTAATCTAGGAAGAGATCAAGCATCTGAAATAGCTGCCCTGCCCGAGGGATTTTGTTCGAAGTCTAGCTGTTGCAGCGAGAGAAGCAAAAGAGATGAAGAGAAAGTTTGATTTCCAAGAAACAGCAATGCAAGATTGACTTACTTCATAGCTACCTGCCGGTGGGCATGAACTGCTACATCTTTATAGTCACTTAGATTTCATAGGTTTCACAGATTGTAAAGCAGGAAAGAAGGGACTTGAGAGAGAATGTGATTTAGGCTCCTCATTTTACAAATGACAAAAAACAGAGGCACAGATATGTGACTTGCCTAAGGTCACACATCGAGTTGGTGGCACACGAGGGACAGAGATAAGATTCCTCAATAAAATTAGTCACTTCACTTTTTTCTTTTTCCTAAAACAGGATGTAAGTTCCTCTTTCTCCAAACTCCAACTCTGAATTTGTTCCCCAGTTGCTTCTTCCAAAACTCATGCCCCAAAGTGAAGCTCTGATTTCATCTAGGAGCTATCAGAACAGCCTCAGTCCTTAGAAGGAGCCAAGCAAAACTTTTCTAAACAAGCCAAGGGTCCACTCCGCTGCTTGGAGAGAAGGGGGGTGGGGCGGAGCTGGATGAGGGCGCATCGGTGTGCGCCCCATCCCTCCACCCAATGTGACACCCAGTAGCAAGAGAGAAATTTTTTTCCTTTCTCCCAAAATAGGGTGGCCAAGGCCCTTCCTAAGCTTCTTCCTTACTACGCTCCCTTCCCCTATCTTTCTCCAATTTGGTCCTCCCCACCCCCACTGCCCACCCCCGCGACATTGCGAGGTGTCGGATTACCATCCTGAGCTATTTGACAGCACTTACCCAGCAACTGGCTGACCCGCTCCTCTGTCAGCGGTAAGGGGTCATCGAGGCAGCTATAACATTGCCCCTGTAACAGCAGCAGCAGCAGCAGGGACAGCAATGGTGGCAACGCTAACCACTGGTGACTCCGCTTCCCCAACATCGTACCGCCTCTTCCCTCCCCTTGCTATAGCCTAGCTGAGCCACACAACTGGAAAACACTTCCAGAAGAGCGGGGAGGCGAGCCTCGCACGGAACAGTGGGAGAAGGCACACAACTCCCTTCTGTTTTTTCTCCTCCCTCTTCGCACCCCTCCCCACTCCTACTCCTCGTCTTCCCTTCCCTGAACCTTCAATCCAGACACCTCTCTAACCCACACCCTCGGGCAGATTGATGAAGGAGGAGATCCACGCCTCTCTCTCCGCCCCCACCAACTCAGTACTAGGGTACTATAAGGTCATAAACTTTTTTCCCCGCCCTACCCTCTCCAGCTTGGAAAGGGAGGAGAAAGAGGAGGTGGGTCAGCTGCCTATCCCGTCCCAGAAGTTCTTGGTTTTGGGGGTGGAGAAGAGAGAAAAGGTACAGACAGGAGAAGCACTGTGTTCTCTCCTCCCCAGGTCCTACCTCCCCAGCCACCTCCCTCCCTCAGTCCCAAACTTTCCTTCCTAGAGGTGAGTAGGGTAAACTGAGCTCCTTTCTAAACCCAAGTCCACTCAAAGGTCCTCCTCCCGGCTCCTGGGACACAAAAATCTCTCCTGATTGAGACTCTTGGAGTACTACTTTAGAATGTGACCTCCCTGTATTTATTTAAAAGGGAAAAAAATAAGCATACACACACGCTTTGAGAATAAGGTCTTTCAACTAGATATCCGATATTTATTGAGTAACTTTACTGGGTTTGTAACATCTTCACATGTGCTAAAAAGAGACAAGTGAAGAAGCTATAATCCATTACCGTGAAATCGTTCTCTCTTTTTTTGTGTATTCCTTAATTGTATCCCTTCCGGAAAACTGAAGGCTAGATTAGTGTGAATGAATGAATGGGAGTGTTTATTGAGCACATATTTGCATACGATCAGGTCTCTACCAATCCCTTCCCTGATACCCTCTTCTTTGGCTTCCTGAGATGGTACCCTCATCATGCATAACCTCCTACCTTGGCAGCTAGGTAGCTGCAGTGCCATTGGATCTAGAGTCAGGAAGATCTGAGTTCAAATACAGCCTCAGACACTTAACTATCTGTGTGACCTTGGGCAAGTCACTTCAACTTTGTCTATCTCAGTTTCCTCATCTATAAACCAGAGATAATAACTTCTAACTCTCAGGGTTCTTGTGACGATCAAATAAGATAAAATTTGTAAAGCACTTAACACTGCCTGGAACATAATAAATGCTAACTACTATTTTATTAACAACTCTTTTTTGGTGTTCTTTGCAGGCTTCTCATCACCTTACAATACCTCTACTTCAAGGTTGGTTCGTCTTCTCTTTTCTCTTTCTACATCCTTTTTTTTGGCAGACTCATATACTGACATGTACCTTTACACAAACTACTCCCAAAGCTTTACCTTTAACCCTGACCTTTCTTCTCAATTCCAAACCCACATCTACCTGGAAGCCACCTTATATTTTGTTAAAATCTGCTTCTTCCTCTCACTTTGCAAATTTTACTAAATGCATTATGATTCAATCAGACTCCTATGTTTCAAACCATGTTAATATAGATGTGGGCTGTATGGGGTGTTAAGGGAGGACTAGAACTTCTGGGAGGGCCTGCCAAGCCCTTTTCAGGGCTTCTCATCCACCTTTGGTGTCCACCTGACTCACCCAACTCTCACCTGTGATGCCAAGAAGCTGTGGCATGTGGAGGTACCACACCCAGGTAAAACACCTCCTCAGACAGGTTAAGTCAGGTTGAGGGTAACCAACAACTCAATCTGGGTCAGTGAGTTAGGGGGATGTCTACTCCAAGAAAATGAAGACTTCTGGTGTAATGGGCAGATGAGAACAATTTATTCCAAGGATTGTGAAGGTGGCTGAAGCAGTAGCTGAGGAGTGCTTAGAGCTTGGTCAGAAGTCAGACACCAAGGTCATCCACTGCATCCCATGCCATCACCAGTCATCTTGCTTTTGTCTTGCCACTAGACTTCAATGACTCTGGAAAAGAGAGTGAGGTTGAAGACTGTGCAACTCTGCCTCACTTCAGTCCAATTCATGGGCACATTAAGATGTCATGTTATTCTTCTTCTTAGAAAAGGAAGGACAAACAAGAATATAGAAGCAGCCTTATGTAGTATATAGACTGCTGGACTTGGAATCAGGAAGATTTGGGTTTAGATCCAACCCTGCAGTTACCAACCGTGTGACCCTAGGCAAGTCAGTTAGTCTTCTGGAGCCTAATTTTCCTCATCTGTAAAATGGTGATTGTAGCACATACCTCAAAGATGAATCATCAATCAATCAACAGACATTTGTTAAGCACCTACTATGTGCTGGGCAGTGTGCTAAGCACTTAGGGATACAAAAAGAGGCAAAAGTCTCTTCTTGCCCTCAAAGAGCTTACAATCTACTAGTCAAGATCAAAGGAGATAATAGTGTATGCAATTGCTTTGAAAACCTTACAGAGCAACACAAATGTGTAATTTTATTATCTTTGATTCTTCCTTCAAATCTAAGCTTCGCCACTTACTACCTAGTAGACCTTGATCAAATCATTTAATGGTGCTTGGCCTCAGTTTCTTCATCTTTAAAATGAGAGGATTGAACAGATGACTTATAAGGTCCCTTCTAGTTCCAACCTATCATTTTATGACCCCCTGTAAAAGCAAGCACCCTAGCATACTTAGGATGGCTTGCCAGCACAGGTTCTTTGATCTGCTTTTAAAGGAAAAATAGCTTTTAAAGGGGTCAATAATCTTACTTTAATTAAAGACACACACCTATGTATATACATACATATATCTATATCTATCTATCTATACATCATTCACTTGGTTCAGAGAAGAGATCAGCACCCTGAACATAGAGAATACACAAGCAGAGAAAATAGCACAGATTAATAGACAGCACTTCCAACAGTCTGAGAAATTAGCACAAAGATAAAGAGACAGGGTTTCCAACTGTCTGACCAAAGTAATACATACATAATCACCAGAGAGAAAAGCACCAACATCTGGGTTTTCAAAGCCAGGGGGCTCCTTAACGGCTACCCAGAGTGTTGTCTGGCCAAATCACATGAACATTTTTTCCATTAGTGAGCCCCCCGAAGCAAAATGCTAACCTCAGAATACACACACACACACACACACACACACACACACACACACACACACACACACACACACACACAGCCAAAAGACATCACAACCCTCTTACTTCAGTGCCTAGTTACCAAAAGGTGTGAAAGCCATCAAGCAAGCAAGCCTCCCCATAAATGAGCTTCCCCTTTAAGCAAGTTCCTTCCCCCAATGGGCTCCACGCTGACTCAGGATGTATCACAGTTGTGCGCTAGAGTTTTAAAACAGCAAAACATAGTGATTGAACACATGTGGTCACATTAGCCTGTTGATAGGTGGTGAAGATCTTCCTATTCCATTAACATTACACCCCCTCACTTCTTATATCTAATCAATTACCAGGTACTATCAATTCCAACTCCATAAAGTCTCTCCCATTTGTTTCTTTCTCTCCCTTCTTGCTATCACCATCCTAGTACAGATTCTTATTACCATTCATCCCGATCATTACAATAGCAACCTACTATGTTGTCCTGCCTCTACTCTCTGGTTCCTCTAAGACTCCTCCTTACAACTGCCAAATTAATTTTCCTCTTACATAGGTCTGGCAACCTCATGTTCCTTTTCAAAGCATTTCAATGGTTCCCTCTTGCCTATAGAGAAAAGTTTTGCGTGGTCTTCCAAATACCTGGGTGCAAACTGCCTTCCCACATGATCTATATTCCAGCCAAACTGTACTATAAATTGTTTCCCATATGTGTGCCCTGCTTTCTGGCCTCCGTGATTTTGTTCATGGCATTCCCTATACATGGGATGGTTTTTCTGATCACTAATCCCTAAACTGTTCCTACTCCCTCCTCCTCACCCCCAACTATTAGGACCACATATTTAGAGTTGGAGAACAATTTATACAATGACAATATCACAAAGACAACTTTGACAGACATAAGACTCTGATCACTACAATGACCAAAATGATTCCATGAACTACGCACTTCTTGATAGAATGGTGATGAATTCAAGATGCAGAAAGACACACATACTTTGAGACTTTTTTTGCTTTGATTATTCATTTTTGTTGCAAGGGTTTTGTAGATTAGGTTCATGGTAGAGAGAAGCAAAAGAATGTAGTAACCTAGTCTTTGATAAACTCAAAGACCCCAGTAACTCGGGAAAAGACTAGTTAACCTAAGGGCATGCCCATTACTTGGGAAGGGTTGAACACATTATGATATATGAATAGAATGGATATAAGAAGTTATGAGAGGAATAGATTTAGAGAAACCCGGGAAGAATTGCATAAACTGCATCTCTACCATGAACCTAATCTATTTCACTGATTGATTTGTATTTTTTAACCAGTGCCGAATGGAGAAACCTGAAGATTTTAGTATCTTATGTTTGTATCATACTTTAAGGTTTATAAAATGCTACATAAGAAAAAAGGCACAAAATAACATCTAAAATTTGTAGGGTAAAATTTATTTCTTAAATATGAATCAGCAAGCATTCTGTAAATGCTACCCTTCCTTAATTGATTCTAGATGCTGTATAAAAAGGATCATCAGAAGTCATAGAATTTAGTACTGAAAGTAGCCTTAGGGATTCACTAGCCTAATTCCTTTCTGTTTTATAGGTGAGAAAATGAGGCTCTTAGAAGTAAAATGACTTATTCTAGATCACATATCTAGTATCAGAGCCACATTCTGGACCCCAGAAGGGACATGATAAATCTCTGTGTCTGGGGAAAGAAGATTGCTAAAGCAAGCTAGCACCATTTTCCATCCTAGAGGGATAGAAATATGGTGGGGGATTGCTGGTGTGGAAACTCAGAAAATATCTTGTCATAGGAAGACGGTGCCTGCTGACTTAGCCTATTCAAATTTTGGCAAGCCATTGGAAATGGCTGATCATTGTTGTTCTTGACTAGTGATGAATAAAGGGACTCTATCAGGAAATATGATGTTAGCTTCAATTGGGATTTACCCATTTTACTACTTATCTCATAAATTTTCAGGAACTGGGTAGGAACGTTATTGTATTGTTGTCATGGTCCTTTTCCAGGCTTCTCTAGAGACTTATCCCTTATTCTTCTTTTTAATTTCTTTTCTCTATTAGCTGTTCCTTACATTGCCAGTCACTTATTGCCTCTGTTACTTATTTTTTTGGTAGCAAGAAATAAATTTCTTGAATTAAATTAGTATATTTTTAATACTATACAGGAGAAGGGCTAAATGATATGACTATTGCAGTAACAGATCCCAATAAAAATTGTTAGCAACTCTGCCTCTGGGAGGATGGCATGTATAAGCAAGTCCTTCCAGGGATGACTAAGAGTGATGCAGACTCGACTGCCATGCAAGAAGGATAGAGAGGGCTCTGTGTCAACTGGTCTATGAAAGAACACAATTCAGGGAAATTTGGCATTGTTCACTTTATAATCTATGGCCTCTAAGTGAATCTAGTTGAATTGTCCCTTAATGAGAGGATCTGTGAGTTATCACTAGACCTTAAAATAAAGACAAGCCACTCCCAGATAGTAAGTTAGAAGTCTAGGAAGGAGCATTAACTTGGTCAGGTCAAGGCAATAAAAATGCAGTTCGGTAAACATTTATTACCCTGCTGTATGCAGAGGCCTATGAAAGGCCCTCAGCTGTATAAAACATGACCTAGGGGTTTGCTTTGTAGCAGGAATCCTATTGTATGAATAGAAATAACCAAGTGATATGTTAATGACTTTGAAAAATCTGATGACCCTCATTAGAGTCTAAACTTAAGAAGAAACTTTGGAAGTATCTAGCCCCATGAGTAAAAAATATATTTTAGAACAAGGGACAATAACCTTTTTTTTTTTTTTACCTTTTGGGAAGGGCATCGTAAATTAATATTTAGCTCTTGCTTTCATTGATAAGAGTGACAAGAATTCACCTAAGTCAGACTGTCAACTTTATTCTCCAGTCGTTGAAAACAGAATTATAAAACTTAAGAGCAGTTACAGAGTCTTAGAATTGGAACGGACTTCAAAGGTCATTTATCAGGGGAGGGGAACCTGCAACCTCAAGGCTATGTGGCCTTCAAAAAAAAGGATTTGTTCTGTAAAACTTGGACTTAGTCAAAAGGCTGCACTTAAGGACCTAGCAGGCCACTTGTGGCCTTGAAGGGGCAGGTTCCCCATCCCTGGCCTAGGGGTGCTCACATTGATCTTAAGTGCCCTTGGATTATAGACATGTAACTAACTGTAGCTCAAAAGGCACTGGAGTCAGGAAACCCGTGTTCAGTGGTTTGCCAGTAAATATTTAACAGTTGGCTCTCTAGGGAAAAAATACATCGACGACATACTTTAAAGTTTATTCTGCATTATTTACATTTTCCCTATTACTTTCTTAAGTTTAGACAATCAATGAAAAAATAAATCAAACCCGGATTTGTAGCATTTGTCAATTTCCAAGGTGTAAATGCTTACACACAAATTTAACAATTGGCTTTCTGTGACTATTGGTATAGTTGGTACAGCTTTCTCCAACACACCTCTGCCTAGGTTCTAGTCTAAGCTCGGCCACAAATGAGCTCTGGCACCTTAGACCAGGAATTCTTAAACTTTTTTAATGTCATGGACTGCTTTGGCAGTCTGATGAAGTCTACAGATGCCTTCTTTAGAATTACGTTTTTAAATGCATAAAATAAAATATATACGGTTACAAAGGAAATCCGTTGTGTTGAAATATGTTTATCAAAATTCTTTTTAAAAATAGGCCTTAGACTGCAGGTCAAGAACCCCACTTACACAAATAATTTTATTTCTTTCTTTTTTTTTAGGAATGTAAACAAAACAGGTCAACTTTAGTAAGTCCCTTGCAATTTCTTTTTCTTGTTCTTTTTCTTCATTATCTTTTCATGCTTCTCTTGATTCTTGTGTTTGAAAGTCAAATTTTCTATTCAGCTCTGGTCTTTTCACTGAGA
>CM053622.1:644369743-644396372 GCA_028646595.1 Phalanger gymnotis | reverse complement strand
AAGCAACTGCAGCTGTAGTTCTAAAGCTGCCACACCTCCACTGCCCCAGGGGCTGTGTCCGAACCGCAAACTCAGTCCCCGCAGCTTTTCCCACTAACCTTCTCTGTTGTCTTTGCTGTTTGTGGGTTGTGAGGTCTGGTAAATGCCACAGCTCAGTAATTCAGGACTCTGGGGCACACTCCGCTTGGCTCCTGGTCTGGTCGTTTCGTGCCGTGTGCGCTGGGCTCTGCTCGGCTCAGCTCCCAGCTCCGGGCAGGACAGACCTTACCCAGAGACCATCCAGGCTGTCCTGGGCTGGAGCCCTGCTTCCCTCTGCCATTTTGTGGATTCTGCAGCTCTAGAATTGGTTCAGAGCCATTTTTTATAGGTTTTTGGAGGGACTTGGTGGGGAGCTCACGCCAGCCCCTACTTTCCAGCCGCCATCTTGGCTCCCAAATAATTTCATTTCTTTGGGCCTCAATTTTTTCCATCTGTAAAATGAGGAGTTTGGATGACATGTTTTCAGAGACCTCTCCCAACTTTAACATTCTTGATTGAAATTATAATTCTTTATTGAAAGTTTCAAAATGTCTAATGTTAGAGTAGGAGGAAAGAATGTAAATAAGACCAAAGAGAGATTGAAAATAGGAGAACATTTGCAGACAATGGATTGCCTCCGTCCTTCTTAAGTTAAGCTGGTTAAGTGTGTGTGTGTGTGTTTCAGAATTGTGTCATACATAGATGATGGGGGTTTGGCACTTGCCTCAATCTTCTAAGATAGCTCACCCATTTGGAAGATCCTGGGGAACCTGCTTCTCTGAGACTGGTTTAAGCCACCTGAGCATCACTGGGGCTTTTTGCTGTATTCTTGTTTGAAGGTGAATGACTTCTTTCTTTATGCCATGTTGTTAGGTACAAGGGTTCTAGGGTCTCCTTCCTCCCTCTCCCACCTCTTAGGCCCCTTGTAACCTTGAGAAATAGGTCTGGGTCTTTGGCTTTTTCCTTCACTCATTCTTTTTCATTTTGGGTTTTAGGAGTGACATCTCTGACCTAGATCTCTGAGCTACAGGGATTCATCAGTTTAAGAATCCAGGCCAAGTGTTGCTGCTAGCCCTAGCAGCATATCCCTGAGGAGCAAGGGTTGGGACATGAGCCCAAAAGAAGCCAGCTTTTGACTTGAACTCAGTGGGATTAATGCTATGTAGGAACCAAGCTAAACAAAGGCCCTAGTCTCCTACCCCAAATCATAGATCGATGTGGCGTATGAGGGTTGGGGGGTGGGATGGATGTGGGTGTTATACTTCTGAGAAATTGGGAGTAAGTGTTTCTATTTTTTGTTGCTATATTTTTAAAGTAAATATCACATTGTAAAATCTAATATTATGTTAAGTGGTTAAATAGAACTGGGTGCTAGTTGCTAGACTCCTAAAACCACACAGTTAGTAGGGGCTCCAACCAATGGCAGAGAAAGTCTCTAATCTCTTTAGTACTAGAAAACCCTATGGAGCAGGGAGGTGCTGGTAAATGTTTAATAACTGCCTCTCTCAGAAAAAAAGTACAAATGACACCCTTTAAATAGTAATTAACATTTTCTCCATCATGTTCCTAAGTCTAAACAATCAACGAAATAATAAATCAAGCATTTTTAGCATTTGCCAATATCCAAGGTATAAGTGTTTACAATGACAATTTAGTATTCATCTGTGTGAGCTGGTGCCAGCATACTCCTTCATGTAATGAAGGGAGAGAAAATGTAGTAGATTTGGCCTTGAGAGAATGGTGCCTGAGCCAACCATGTTATGCATACTAGAGTGGATAAAGTACTGAGAAGTGAGAAAGCTACTTCCATATTATTCCTTTGGTTTGCAGGAAAAAAACGTTCTGATTTTAGGCAATGTGTTTTTTAAAGGGCTTTGAGGTGTTTAGATAAGCAATAAACTATAAAAACAAAGTGCTGGTTCTACATTATAAGAACACTATTTGGTTACTAGCTTCCTAAATAATTGCTTCTATTACAATCCACCTGCTGGGGGAAAAAAGCAATTTATTGACAAATGTCCAATAAAGGAGTATTTGTCTGAAATATATTCCTTCTCTCTCTATCCCTACCTCCCTCCCTTCCTTCCTAAATCTTTTAAACATCTAATCTGTCCAAAGAATTATGAAGGCAATAGAAATGCAAAAACAGAACCCAAAGCAGACTCTGCCCTCAAGGAACATGCATTCTACTAGGGGCAATACGACATTTAAAGAGAGCTCAATATAAGATAATTTTAGGAGAGGAGCTCCTAAAAGGAGGTTAGGGAAACTTTCCTGGGGTAGGAAATAGCTTGGCACATTTATATATTTAAAACAATAAGGAACTTAAGTAGATGGAAGAATATCCAATGCTCGTGGCTGTGCCATGCCAATATATAAAAATGACAATGATTCCAAAATCAATTTATAGTTTATATACTATACCAATCAAACCATCAAAGGAATATTTTATAGAACTCAATGAAATAATAACAAAATTCATTTGTAGGAACAAAGGAGCTAGAATATCAAGAGAAATACAAATGTTTTAAAGGCAGGAATGAAGGAGGAATAGCACTTCCAGAGCTCAAACTATATTATAAAGCAGTAGTCATTAAAAACATTTGGTAATGGTTAAAAGATAGAGAATTAGGTTAGACAAGGGAGAACCAGACTTAGTGGAACTTAATAACCAAATATTCAATAAACCAGAAAAAATTACTTAGGAGCAAACTCTCTATTTAATTAAAAATTTCTGGGAGAACTAGAAAGCAATCTGGCAGAAACTGAGCTTAACCATAGTCCACAATAGATTCTAAATGGATATGTGACCTTAATATTATATAACACAAAAAGATAGAAACAAAACTAGTTCCATGTAACAAGATAAGGTCAAAATGGGTACCTGATTTAGATTACTACTATAGGTAGGAGATGTATTCTTTGCTGAACAAGAGGCAATTACAAAAGATAAAATAGTTTTGATTATGTGAAACTGAAAAGCCTCTACAGAAACCAGATTAATGCACTAAGAATAAGAAGGAAAGCAATTAAATGAAAAAAAATAATTTTGTATCAATTTTTTCTGATAAGGGTTTGATATCCAAGATAGATAAATAACACATGAACATATATATATATATGTTATATATATTTAAGTAGTATTTATATGTTATAGGTATATGTGTGTGTTTGTATATATGTATATGTATAAATATTTGTACACACACAGTACGCATACACACATATCCCAATGGATAAGTGGTCAAAGAATATGAACAGTTCACAGAAAAAGAATTCAAAACCATTAAGAAGGATGAGAAAGAATGCTCCAATTCACTAAAGAGATAAATGCAAATGAGAACTACCCTGAGGTTTTATCTCACACTCTGCAAAAACTGGCAAGGATAACAAAAAATGAGAAGAATCAATGTTGAAGGGGTTGTGAGAAAATAGGGACATTATTGCATTGGGTTGAGCTGTGAATCAATATATAATCATTTTGGAAAGCAACATTGCAGAGAAGAATAAGAACCACCACTCAATCCACTCATACCCTGGTTTTCCAGATCTGTGGAACTTGAGTGAGTTGCTTGGAACATACGAGTCTAAAGTGAAAGGGAAAAATATCCGTTTAGTAGTACCACAAAATATTGCATTACGTAAATAAAGTGACTGTAATGTCCATATCCTTTGATCCAGAGACTGAACTACTAGACTTAAAACCCCAAGGAAGACACTGATAAGAAGCAAGTCACCAAAATATTTATAGCAGCATTTTATTTTTGTGATAGCAAAGGATTAGAAACAAAGTAGATGTCCATTGAGTGGAGAATGGCTTTTATGTTTTAAGTGTCAATCTCCCACTTGATTGAAAGATTATTGCATCATGATTTAAGTATTTGTCAATTCATGAATCTTTTGTGATTTAAGTATTTCTTTTGTAGTAGAGGAAGTGAATAATTGTCCTATGCCTGATCTACTTTGTATATCCAGTACAAAGTACTTTTTCCAGAAGGGACTCTGTGAATGTCTTTTGGGGAGACCCTAGACACGAGCCAAACCTAAGCTTTAAAAGGTTTTCTTTGAGGCTCCCAGGTGAGGGCATAAAGAGCTAGTGAGTACAAGTCAAGCCTGATTCACTTTTTGAGATGTGAGGCTCCTCTAGTACCGAACTGATTTTGTGTAAGTCTATAGCTAGGACCTTTTAGTAGGAAAGGGTATCCCGTCCCCTTGGCCATCAGCTTACACATACTTTATTTAAATTCACACACATATTTTGGAAAATAGAACCAAGATAAGAGTGAAGAGATCCATCGTGTCTTAGTTAATTCACAGATAGTCTTACCTTATCTCCATCTCAAAATAACAATATATGGATTTATGGAGACAGTAAATAATTACATCCTATTTTTATTTAATTTAAGACTAGGATATTAAGTGTTTTTTCAGAATAGTATTATGCGGACACAATATAGCACATTGTAAAGTTATGCCTTTCTATTTCATTTGTCTATTGAAAAATGAAAATATGCTCAAGTTTTCAAATAGATCATCTAATTTCCTTGAAAGTCATGCTTCTGATCTCTGGGAATTCAACTTAACAACTACCAGTTGTCATTTTGGCTTTTATTAGATTCAATTAAATCAAGCAATGATTGAGAAAGTAAAAAAAAAAAGTTCTCAACTCACTCTCTCAATGGCAACTTGGCATCTTTTGTTATGTCTGAGATCTTCAATGTTCTCTTCAAATTTCTTCTTTCCATCTCCCACTTTCTAACTGGAAGACTTAAAATATGAGAAATGTCTCATAGTCAAATAAACTAAAATATTTACTCAGTTTTGTCAAAAGCAAAATAACCTAAGTCTCACACTGCTGGTCTAATTAATTTCAACTTTCATACCCCACTGTGCAGTGTGTGTTGCATAAGTCAAATGGTAGACTAGCAATATCTTTCTGTTAAAACCACAGTAGAATGCAGATTCTCATTTGGCCCAGTGGGAGATTAGTAAACAAGCCAATGGCTGTGGTTAACTCAACTTAAAATCAGGTTTAGTGCCTGATGGTGAGTGCCCTGAATTTGTCTCTTAAAATCCCCTAATGTATGCATTGCTCACTTTAGCCATTTTGAAGATATATGTTCATGTGTATATGTATATATGTGGAAAGAGAGAGAGAGAAACAGAAAGATAGAGGGCAGAAGTGGAGATGGTGAGAGGAAGGGGGGAAGAAGGAGGGAAAGAGAGAGAGAGAGAGAGAGAGAGAGAGAGAGAGAGAGAGAGAGAGAGAGAGAGAGTCACTGGATGAGTCTGTGCAAATCTACCGCCACAAAACTGACTGAATGAAAAATAAACAGGCTTCCCACAGAGTAAATTATTCAGGAAGAAGGGAATGATACTAAGATAGAATCAGCAGAGGAATAAAAAGATTGGTTGGTATGAAAAGGAAAGTTAATCTAAGTGCATTTGAGAATGAAAAAGTAAACATACAAATAAGTGGAAATGTAAAGGTCCCACAGAGTGTTCAAACTTGTTTGTTAAACTTTTTTTCTTCTAAGTCTTGAAGCAGTTCAAGGATGATAAAAATGAACTTTCATTTCTTGAACTAAATTTAAAATGCTCAGTTTAGCATTTAAAGCCCTTCCGAGCTTTCTAGTCTCCTTGTACTCTACTCCCCTGCCACATTCTCCCCAATCCATTTCTGGAGTCTGAGCATTTCACTGGCTGTTTCCCATGCCTAGAAGGCTCCTCCTCCCTCTTCAGGTCTGCCTCCTGCCTTAGCTAGCCATCTTCCCTCAAGGCAGCTCTAATCTCATTTTTGGTAAGAGGCTTTTTCCTTTACCTAGCGCCAAGGCCTTCCCTGTGATATTACCTGGCGTTTACATGGTATGTTTCTAGTATGTACATAGTTACAGCCATCTTGTGTCCCTCATTAGAATGTGAATTCCTCGAGGGCAGAGGCAGCCATGTTTGGGCTTTCCTTTGTATTCCCAGCACTTAGTACGTCTGGCACATTGTAAAATTTGACAAATGCTTATTGGTGGATTGATGGATTAAGGCCCACATTTGAAGAACAATTGTATTGTGCCCAAATATGAGGGACTTGAAGATGTTTGTAGCTCTCAGAGGTTTGGAGTGTTTGAAATCATCCTTTACCCAAAATCCTAGGAACCCAAATTTGTGCCCAGTGTAGCAGACACATGAGACAACTGTTTCAACAATCTGGCTAGTAGCTGTTGTGGGGGCGAAAGACCAACACAAGCCCAACGACAAGCACAATACGGGCACGCTGCAAAAGCCCAGGTTCTTTTGATCTGCTTTACTTTGCTAAGGAAAGCAACGTTAAGGGGTTGACAAGCTTACTTTAATTCAGCATACAAATACCATTCACTTAGTTCAGGGGAAAAAGCGAGCACCCTGAACTTTGGAGCAAAATACAAACAAAGTACAAACATCGACAGACAGACCAAATACAATTCATAGTTACCAACAACTAGGTTCAGCCCGGGAACTCATAACAAGGGCTCACCCAGAGTCATGCACACCACCATGGCTGTAGGCAAGAGCTCTGAAAAAGAGAAAGCCAACCCCTGGTTTTATATCTTTTTCTGGGTCAAGGGTGAGTCACACATGTGACTTACCCATATGACCTAGAATTGTCACAAAGAGGTGACTTACACCCACATGGTCTAAAAGCCTCTGATGTCCCAAACATGTCACTCAAACTCACGTGTAAACTAGCCCCTCCCCTGAGGCAAGAAGATTACCAAGGACTCTCAAATCTAATCAAGGAAACAAAGGCCAAACTCTTCAAAGGGACTTGGTTGAACTGAGTGCTAAGAGCCCATTTTGTTTACCAACACAACAGCTGACTCTCTACTCTGAATTGTGTGACTATCCATGTTATTTAGTAATTTGACTAAAGGCCTCCAATGTATCACTCCAGATTTCCACAAAGTAGACTGAATAGGCTTCCAAACAGATCTTTTCAGAGACAAACATTAAGAATCTCAATGTAAAGTAGAAGCCCAATATGTAAATTTTTCTGATCTTTAGGTATGTGTATGTCTTGAGTCAGTACCCAAATGTTATAGTTTAATGAAAATAGGGTTTTTAATTAATCATAATTTGATTCAACACCTGCCATCCCAATGTATCTCCTTCCAATTAAGGTCCAAGTGGTCCCTTAAAAAGGGGAAAATTTTCACTTGCATTTATTTAGATTCCATAAATTGAGAATAAATTCATTATGTAAACCTCTAAAAATAAAAAGTGAAATGTTTTCTGTGATATTACAGAAACTTATGCTCAAAGGCATTGTTTCTCTAACCTCATGGCACTTCAAGGAGAACAGAGAGTGAAAGAAGGAATCACAAGATAAAAGCTATTATGATTATTTTGGTGGAGTTCGGATTATGCATTTGGTGCCTGGAGTGCTTTTAAGTGACTATCTCAGTGCACATTTTGTTGCTAGTGTTGAAATTTGGCATTTTAATGGAGACAGTAACCCAGTTAGGCTGTCAGTTGTTCTCATCCAGAGAGTAACCTTTCACAACTGCACCTTGAGTACACAAGTCACAAGCATCAGAAGACCTTGTAGCTGTAAAAACCGTATCTAAATAGAAACATCTATTGTTCTCTAACCAAATGTAGGCGATTTGGTAAGTAATTTAGAATCAACTACTTACTTTAATGAGTCATTAATAAGTAATGCTACCTGGGAAAGGTGCTTCTTATTTTTGTTTTTCCACAGGAACACAAAGCATTGAACACAAGATGTGTACATACATTTGTTTTTGTTTTTAAGGATACAATGGGAACCCTCTCTGGGAGAGAGAGATGGGTGTTATCGCTGGTTTGCAGGGGGAAAAATTAAAGCACAGAGACAGAATAACTTGGCCAGCAATGCGTCAGTAAGTGAGAACTCAATCCAGCTTTCTGAATTCCCAGTTCACTGACCTTTAGTCTATTAAAAAAACATGTGTAACAGCAGGTGTTTACAATGCCTGATTATACTTGGCCTGACTATTCTGTCTCAGCTGAATTGGCCTTGTCTGTGTTTACATGAAGTCTTAAGCAAAGAACTTTTATGGTGACTGACTACTTTTGTGGCCACTCCATTCCTTAGTGCTTTATTTTCATAATCTGCAATATGAATTATACCGCAGGGATACCACAAGAAATGATTAATTTATCATTTTGAAATGCCTTGGATTTCCAGAAAGCAACTTGAAGTGATCAATGATTCTAAAGTCCATTATTTTATTATAGTGCTTCCATCTAGATATCCTAATATGGGTATTGTAATCATTCAACAATATTGTAGCTAGTTACTTTAATATATATATATGTACACACACATATATATGTACATATACATATATATATATATATATACCTATTGGTAGGTCACCTACATTCCTTGCTCTCATCTTCCTGCACTCCTTTTATTTCCCCTTTAGCACCATGCCAGGAAACTGAACTGCTTCCATTTGAATTGTCTTAGGAAGATTCTGAAGATCACCTGGCAGGATAAGGTGCCAGACACTGAGGTCCTTTCTCAAACTAAACTGCCAAGCATTCAAACTCTACTTCAGAGAGCTCAACTCCGATGGGCTGGCCATGTTGTTCAAATACAAAATGTATACTTGTCAAAAAGACTATTTTATGGAGAACTCATACAGGGCAGGCATTTGTATGGTGGTCAGAAAAAGCAATACAAGGACACTCTCAAGGTCTCTTTTAAGAACTTTGGAATTGGTTGTGTGACATGGGTGATACTGGCACAGGATTGCTCAGCGTGATGTGCCCACATCAGAGAAGGTGCTGTGCTCTATGAGCAAAGCAGAACTGAAACAGCTCAAAGGAAATTCAGGATGTGCAAATTTAGACAATCGACCCCAAATGTTCACATGGACTATTTGTGCCTGACCTGTGGTAGAGCATTCTGACGTCCTGTTGTTTTGATCAGCCACAGTCAGACACACTGAAACTTCACCCTAGCATAGTGATGTCATCTTGGTCCTCTTCAGGAATGAAGGACAACAATCAACCAACCCCTCTTCCCCAACTCTCAGGGTATGGTAAAAAAAAAAATCAAAGAAGATGAATCACTAAAGGAGGAGGTATTTTATGTCAAACATAGACAGGATTGTCATTCATCAAAGGTTCATTGTTTAAATTACCATGTTTATTTAAATCAACACAAAAACACAACAAAATTGCTAACAAAAAAATCTACTTTCATGTAACTTAACTCTTCAGTGAACAGAAGTACTTCTTTTAATGTTTTGGCTTTTTCAAGGACCAGCCCTGGGACAAAACAGTATTTGAAAATAGCAGAAAGACTTTATTCTATCCTCCACAACACAAATACACCCACACATCCACACGCATCCACACACAAACACATATACTCATAAAAATTTTCTGAAGTACCATCCCAGTAATGAATGCAAAAATATCTTTAAAATAGTAAATCCCAAGTAGATACTGATGTATGATCAGTAATATAACTCGCACACAGTCAGACAGATTTTCCCCAGTCTCTGTCAATCTTTAAGTCAGGAAGCTAGACACTGAACGAATGAATGAATGAATGGGCATTAATTAAGTGCTTACTATATGCTTACTGAAGCACATCAATTTTCTCAGGTTACTGTTACTTGAGTAATTTTGCAATGAACTTAGTAATGTAGCTCAGTAAACCTCTATTTTGCCTGGGTTATAGAAGTAATGGAGGGAAAAGAGGTCACGTGTAACATGGTAAGATCTATGAAAAGATGAAGAAACCCATAACTAGTTAGCCCTTGACATTCTCATGACTATTTTTTTAATAGCTCCAGGTGAGCTACTTCCTCTACCAATGCACATTTAGCCCTAAGTATCATCTTCATTCTCTCTCACAATCCCCCTACCCATATGCAATCAATTGCTAAATCCTGTCAATTCTACCTACCTAATATCTCTCTTATATATGCCCAATTCTCTCTTCTGAAACTGCCACCACCGTGCTGCAGGCCCAAATCACATTTGGTAATTTATTGCCCTTGTTGTTTGGGGCACAGAGAGAATTTATAACTCACAAAGGGTCACAAAGTCCCAATTAGATTGTTCTATTAGATAATGGACAAACTATTGACCTAGTAAACTGTTTCAGTTTATGGTTAAACTTATGGTAATTAACATTGCACAAAAGGAGCCTATGATACCTTCCCTGAATTCCGGTGGGATTTGGCTCCAATGCCATTTCATTATTTTCATAAACATTTTCATGTGTTCTACCTTTCACTCAACTGAAGCAATCTTTCTATCATTGTCTTAGGAAAACTATAGAGACATTCACATCTGTGAATAATCCATAGATATCTCTTTATAGCCAAATGTATTTCTCAGATGTAAAGTAAAAATAAAAACTGGTTTGAATGACTTATGGATGTTATCTACCAGATCAAATTTATAAATTAAGACAGATGTGATAAGGCGACTGATAAAGAAAAAGCTATTCATGAAGGACTATATTTGATTAAAAACCACTTTGGATTTTACCCTGTATAACTCATGCCCCTTTTTATACTTTTAGAGTTCTCTGCCAGTTAAGTTACCTGACACTCTTAAAATAAGTAATTTTTCCTTCTCTCCTATCCCCACAAAAAAATTCCCCAACAGATTTAGGAGAATACAAGAGAAAACCTGAGTTGTGGGGAAAGTGAGGATTTTATAGCCTTAAATAGTTTAATACACTGACTAAACTCGAGAGTCTCTTTATTTCTCCCTCTGTAATTATCTCTTTCTCTTTGTCCTCCTCTGCCTCAGTCTCTCTCTTTCTGGTGTCTTTCTAATTTCTAAATTATTTGACTTCCCTTCCTCATGCATAAAACAAATGAAACAATGTTGCTTGCAAAGCATTGTCATGAGGGGATATTGTTTGAATGCCAACTATCAAGGATTTAATGGTGAATAAAACTCATGGTCTCTGCCTGTTAAGGCTGTTCCCCCTTCTTTCTTGCACTCACCAAAAAGAGAACTGGAGTAATGTGAAATTCTAGCCATTGCAAACCCAAATTATTTTGGTTCAATTCATCTGCAGTCTTACAGCTTGTGATATTTTGAGAATAATTTCTTCTTAGCTGGAATAATATCCAATCAATTGCCACTGGAATAATATCCCAATTTCATGATTTACAAGTGCCTTTGGTCTTCCTCTAAGAATGGGGCCACCATTTAGGAATAAGTATGTATCTGTGTTGTACGAGTAGGTATTTGCAAGGTTTTGTGATTCTGCTAGAACAAAGACAATATTTCTAAAACAAATGAAATTCTAATTCTTCATATTTTTCACATGCAAATTTGATCCACAGATACATGATTCTGAGGATTTTTTCCCCCAGGCATAAACACAATAGGTTTTGCATTCATTAACATGATCCCCAAAGTCACGTCTTTGTTGTTGATACTCCTTTTCTTAATTATTTTGAACCTGGCAGGCATCAGTAGCTAACCTTCCCACAAGTAAGGCTGATCTCGAAATGACCTATTATTATCTTGAGCAAACCTCAATTTATAGCAACAAAGAAATAAAAATTAAATCGTGCAGTTGACATTTTCTATCAGTGAAACAGACTTTTCCAGTGCATGAACTGCTAATGGGAATCTGCAGTAATGTCCATCTTTTGTTTTTCCTGGTGTTTATATGTTACATTTTTAAATGTACTTGTGGAGCCTCTGTATAGCGGGTTGGTTCCCTGAAGAAGAAAAAGAAAAAAGAATAGGAAAGCTTCAATTAGAGGTACATAAATTTTGCTAGGACTTTATTTTGGTGGCTTTAAATAATTTCATTAAATTATAAATATTCTGACAAGAAAAAAAAATCATTTTGAGATTTCATTTGGATCATTACATTGTACTTATATATTTTTCATGTAGACCTTTTATTGTAAGTAAATAAAAAATATACTGAAATATTCTGATGGACAGTTTAAGAAATCTTAACCTTCTTGGAACTGATTTATTATAAGAAAACATCTTATGCCCTTGAAGTATTATTGAACTTTAAAAATACAGAATCAATGTACGGAGTGCTTTAATGATGCTAAATTGTTTCTTGTCCAGAAATCCATCTTTTCTATACCATAGCAGCATTTTCTTGGCAATGCTATATATTAAAATCTAAATAATTTGCCAAATCCTATTGATTCTACCTATATTACACCCCTCATGTATATTCCCCTTTCTCCTCTAGTGCTGCCACCACTCTTGTCCAGGCCCTCATCACCTCTTGCTTGGACTACTGCAATGAATGATCTGTTGGTTGTTTTCTCTGACTTGTCTGTCCCCAGTCTAGTCTATCCTCCACTCAGCTAACAAATTCTTCCTAGTGCAGAGTTCTGAGGTTGTTAACCCTTTATATGCAACAAATTTCAATGGTTTCCTATTACCTTCAGGATCAAATATAAAAATCTTCTGTTTAACTTTTAAGGTCCTTCATAACCTGGGCTCTGCCTCCTTTTCCAGTTTTTTTACATCTTGTTCTTGTTATTCGGTCATTTTTCAGTGGTGTCAGACTCTTCATGACCCTATTTGAGGTTTTCTTGGCAAAGATACTGGAGTGGTTTGCCATTTTCTTCTCCAGCTCATTTTTTACAGATGAGGAAACTGAGCAAACAGGCTCAAGTGACTTTCCCAGGGTCACATAGCTAATAAGTGTCTGAAGCCAGATTTGAACTCAGGAAGATGAATCTTCTGGACTTCAGGCCTGGTACTCTATCCACTGTAACACCTGGCTGTGTTAACTCCATATTGGGGTTACTCATTTCAAGTCAACAATTTGGCCCCAAAGCCCAGCACAGGCTCATTCAGGGATGGAATTTTAGACTGGATATTGACAAAAATCATATTTCTTTGAACAGATTTTCAAGTTGCATACCTATCCCAGAAGTGTCTTTTTAAATCTGTCCCCTCCCCTCTAGTCCTACTGCTGACACACCAGGTCAGGCTCTCATTACCTCTCCCTTGGATTCTTGTAATAGTCTCCTAACTGGTCTTCCTGCTTCTAGGCTCTTTCCTCTACAACCCATCCTCTGCATAATTGCCAAAATAATCATCCTGATGCATAGGTCCAACCATATCACTCCCCTGCTCAAAATATTTCAGTGGCTCCCTGTTGCCTACGGGGGAAAAACACAAAGTCTTTGTTTCTGGGGACCCTCCACAATATGATCCCAACCTCATTTCATTCTACTACTCTTTACCTACTTTTTACATACTTCTTACACACTATTTAACTGTTCCCAGATATGATTCTACCCCCTCCTATCTCTGTAAATTCAGATGGACCATCTTCCATGCCAACAAACCACTTCCTCTAAATCTCTGGCCATGGAAACTCTTCTATCAAGACTTATCTCATTGGAAATTTCCTCCCTGAAGTCTTTCCTGATCCTCCTCACAACCCCCTACTTAAAATGAACTCTTCTTCCTCAAATTTCTTGTAGTTCTTTGGAGATCTTCTTTATATGAATCACATTCAATCTAGTGTTCTACTTCTTGTTTATAAGTCTTATGCCCCATTAGATTGTAATACCTTGAGGGTAGATATTATATTGTATTTCATTTTCAAAAATCTCCTAACTAGTGTTGTGCCTGGCATAGAATAAGCTCATATTTTGCAAAATCAAATTTTAAAAAAATCATAGACGTTTAGACCAGGAAAGAATGATACAGATGATTGAGTCTAATCCCCTCAACTTCCAAAGAAAGAACCTGGGTTGTATTGTTGTTTGTCCTTCGTTCTTGAAGAGGACCATGACATCAGGAAGGTGAGGTCATCACATGCAAGTGAATTGGATTTAAGTGAGGGAGGGCTGGGCAAAGTCATCAGCCTCACTTTCTCCTCTGGAGCTGTCTGGGTCCAGTAACAAGATACAGATCAGGACGACTGGAGGTGGCCCCATCTGGGTTGTGAGGGTTTAAATGTCTGCCTAAAATCACACAATTAGTAGGGATATAAGAGAAGCCAAGTCTCCTGATGAACTCCAGGGCCTTTTTGGGGGAGGGGGTGGGGAGTGGTGGTGATATACATGATGTTGCATGGAAAAAAAACCCAAACTCTAGTTCTATCCTTTGAAAAGTGATTTTTCTCAGCCTGTTTAATAAAGTTGCTGGGATGAATGGGGGCTAAGAGCCAGAGGAAGAAGATGCTTTGAACTTTGCTTCAGAGTGGGTCCAGACTATTCTGGAACAAGAAGGAGAGCTGAGAGGTCCTGTGATCAAAGTAGCAAAGATGACAAAAAAGAGAAGCTGGATTTGAAAGTCAGAAGTCCAGTTACCAGCCCCTCTAGCACATCATTTTCAGTACTGCCCTCTGCTAAGAATCACAATTATTGAAAGATAACTAGGCAGTGGGACTAGAAGCAAGTTTCTAAATCGAAAATAGTCTTTTTTAATGTGATCAATAAGAAGGTGAGGTGAGGGTCTGGAATTGAAAAATGAGAAAGTGTATACTTCTTGGGACATGTAGGTCGGATTGTTACTGGAGCTGGGGTGGGGGGAACGTGACTGGTTCTCCTTTAGTGAGCTGTGCTGATTTTGAAGAAATGAATGAAAAAATTTTATTAAGTGTTTAAAATTTGCAAAGCACTATGCTAAGCACTGGAGATCTATACACATATGTACATATGTGTATATGTCTACACATACATATGTGTGCGAGTGCGTGTGTGTGTGAAAACAGGCAATATAGTCTCTTTCCCAACTAGTTTCTTCCCAGCTTCATAAAGTTTACCCTCTGGATGGGGCAGGGAAAGAGTAGTATGACATGTACCCAAATAAGTTTAGTTGTTTAAAGGAGGCACAACCAATGAAATAAATAAGAATTAGATTTTGGTCAAATAAATGTTTAGGATAGAGATGTATATATATATGAGCATGAGTGAGTGAGAGAGAGAGAGAGAGAGAGAGAGAGAGAGAGAGAGAGAGAGAGAGAGAGAGAGAGATCTGAGACAGTATTGCCAATTGCTGTGTAACTCTAAGCAAGTAACAGAATCTTAGTGTTAAGAGTTAGAAGGGACCATAGATGTCATCTAGTCCAATCATCTGACTGAACAGATGAGATATAGAAAGGTTAAATGATTTGCCCAAAGTCACATGGGTAGAAAGTGGAAAAGTAGAGACTATAGAGTCTAGGTCCTTTGACTCCCCGACTCTAAATTTAGCACTAGACTCTCTATCTCCAAATTCAGTGCATTTCCACTGCACCATGTTGGCCCCTAGTCACCCAAACACTATTTGTCTCAGTCTCTTTATCTGTGAAAGAATACTACTACCTATACTTTAGAACTATGCTGAAAATGTTTTCCAAACCTTAATGATCCATATAAATGAGCTAAGCTCATATGTGCATACTGCCCTCTTCAGTTTCTCATGAATAATTTTTTCCCCCCTCAAAATAAGCTTTCTATTTGAAATACTACTTCCTGGAATTTTCCCATTTTGTGGAAAATCAGTAGCCGTATCTTTTTTTTTAAGATAAGGTTAAAGTCTATAGTCCTTGTAGAATTTAACATACATACAATACATACCTTGAAGGTATGACTCTAAGTTCATCTCTTCTAGTCAAACGGGTGAAAAAACTGCTATAAAGGATTAAAAGCACATCTTTTAGTTTGCATGTCTTATAGTTGCTGTTGTTCAGTCATTCAATTGTTTCTGACTCTTTGTGACCCCATAGACCATACTGTCCATGGGGTTTTCTTGGCAAAGATATTGAAATGGTTGCCATTTCCTTCTCCAGTGAATTAAGGCAAACAGAGGTAAGTTGACTTGCCCAGGGTCACACAGTATTTGAGGCCAGATTCAAGCTCAGATATTTCTGACTTCAGGCCCAGCACTCCTTCCCCTGAGCCACCTAGCTGCCTCTTGTATGTCTAGCAAAATGCAATTAGCAGGCTTTTTAGAAATGGGGAAAAAAACTTGATAAATAGGAAAACTCTTTGTCATGACCCACTGATCTCTTAATGATTACCAAACTACAAAAAGCAGGCTTGATTTGCTTAGTGCAGCAGAAATCAATTCGTGACTAGAAGAAATGTCAAATAGAACATTTTTTCATCTCTCAGGTTAATGACTTGACAACCTTGAAAAAAATTCTAATCAAAGATGAATTTAACCTCCTTCTCATTTTTTTTCTAATATGAAAAATGAGTCGCAGCCATACAAAAAGTACGGTCATGTCAAAGTGGCAAATTTCAGTCCTGTTTCTTATATTCTGTTAAATAGACTTTCGGGAGATTCACTTTTTCTTCAGTTTACTTTCACTGGCTTTGAGGGGCAGGCACCCTCCTCTCTAGAGGAAGACAATAGCAGCTTCTAGACAAGGAGAAGTGATTGGTCACTGTCTTCCTTTGGGCTGCTGAGTGACATTTTAAAGCCAGATCAAATGCAAGTTTTGAAGAAGAAACTGGTCTTGGGTAAAATTTGAATTGAATTGAGAATCCCAAAATAGAGAATCTGGAGACAAACTTCTTCCAGTGGGGCATCTATATTAGTGAAACTTGAGCTGTATTATGGGAAATAAATCTGTTTTGCATCCAAGTTGAGTAATCATTATCTAGTCAGAGCATGAACGTTAAACATTTGTTATTCAAAGAAACTCAGTTTGGCAAGGAAATAATATTTTTCATTTCATTTATGCTTCATAATGTGTGGTATCCCATTCTGGATGAAGAAATAGCATAAAATTCAGCATTTGAATTTCAATCATGTCTTACATCCTGGGTATGAACAATTCATGTTTTGGAGAAAATTAACTGTTAATTAAAATATTATTTAAAAGATATAAATCTTTTGTTGGCACTAGTGTCTTTTATGAAAACATAAAACATGCTGATAAGTAGATATACATCATGTAATTGCCCAAGTGTCTGTCTGCAGTACACGTGCTTATTATTTAATGGAGAAGCCAATCAAAGGCTGTGCGTGGAAATATACACAGCGGGACTTGGCTTTATGTTCCTCAAACATCCACCCCACGGAGAGTCCCTAAGTCTGAGCACAGGCTACCTGTAATGAATCCCTTTGGATCTCCTCCCATTACATGGGACATGGTGGTGTAAGATTCTTCTCATAATTATGTTGATGTCTTCTTCATGTATGTATATAATCCAAGACTGTAGCCTTACGTTTTTTGTTTTGGGGGTAAATAAAGGCTGCCTTACTCCTTTCATTCTCTGTCTCCCTGGGAAGAAGTAAACAGTTGTAGTGTTAAAGGCCAGTAGGGTCAAAGGAAGCTCAAATTACTGGAGAAAAGTAGAGCAGCACAAGGGAAAGCAGTCTGGGGCAGATTTCTGCGGGAAAGACTGTTTGTTAAACTCAGGCTATATCCAGAAAAGGAAAGGAAAGTTTACTCAGAGAGCTAGACAAAAGGAACCAGAACAGACTGGACTTGGGAGATGGTTAAGAGTAACCATATGGAGGGAATAGTCTTCTAAGTTGGACAAGTGGGCATTCTGTATCTAGGTAATTGCCCAGGTGTCTAGAGTTTAGATTTTTATGTATTTTTGCTAGAAGCAGTGCACCAGAGAAGACGAAGTGCTGGGTTTGGAGTTACAAAAGCCTGTGTTCAAATCTTGACTCTCAAATCCTGACTCAGAGTCATGTTAGCTGTGTTACCCTTTGCAAAATTCTTAATCAGCATGGTCTTCAGGCAACTTTATAAATTAAGTCATAGAGGCAAGTGGAGAAAATTTCCACACACTGCCCCTTCCTCACCTGTCAAAATTCCCTACATTGAAGAAATGCTTCAAGTATATATTGTTATCATTATAGTATAATAATTTTTGTTGCATTGAAGAATTATCACTGAAGTAGTAGTACTACTTTGTACATTATATGCAGTAGGTGCTTAATAAATGTTTAATTGAATTCAATGCTGAGTTACTATGAGCAGGATTACAGGTGATGAGGATTATAATGTCAAAGATCTAGGGCTGGAAGGGATGCCAGAGGAGAAAGTTTACTAATACTCAAAGTGATAGTTTAGAAGAAAAAAAAGAGAAAGCCCTAAAATGGTGGCAGCAAAGACCTCTATACCTCATTCCTTGACACGAGGCACTGTGATTAAGTGGATAGAGGGCTACACTTGGAATCAGGAAGACATAGATTCAAATTTCTCAAATCCCTATTAGCTATGTGACCTTGAGCCTCTCTAGTCATAACAGATGAGTTTTCTCATCTGTAGAATGAGATGATCAGACTAGATAATCTCTAAGTTCTAAAAACATTATTCTTCTTTCTCTCCAATCACAAAAATTGGCTTTTGGGGAGTCCAGAATCTCAATATCCTACACCATGGTGTTTGGCCATCCCATGATACCACCATTTTGCCATCCTATGGTTAAACACTGGGGGGTACCGGTGGGGGAGGTCTTCCTTGAAAGGGAAGAAGGAATAAGAGGGTCCGAAAATCTTGTGATCCCTTCCCTCCCCACCTTCACCAAAGTGGTATGAGGAATCTCTGCTATCAAGATTCTTAGACTACCCTAACTCTCTCCATTTCCTTATAAAGAGATGGTCAGGAAAATTATGAAGTCAGTGAAGTTTGTTGTTGATGCTACCTGCCATCCCAAGAAAATTTATACTGGTCCAGATATAATTCAGGCCACGCTAGTAAGAAAAATTAAGCATCTGAAGAAAAAGAAATTTAATGACTTTTTCTTTTATCTTTTAAAATTGTGTTTTTAGGAGAATTTGTGTTTGTAGGGAAACTCTCTAAGACAGAAGATTTATAATCTGCAACAGTGGGTAGAACCCCTTCCCTTGCTGGGAATTCCCCACACTGATGAAATCACAGGTCTAGATTAAAAAAAAACCCAACACTACAAATGCTTTTTAAACATAGCAAATAACTAGGGATAATATGTTATTGTTGGTGTCACAAGCTAAGTAGGTGAGAAGTAAGCCTGGTGCAGAGATGGGACAACCTGGATTCAAGGCCCACCTTTGACATCTGGCTATGTGACTTTGGGCAAAAACATTCAGCCTCTCAAAGACCCGGGCCAATTCAAAAATACTTTAAAATGCAGAGTCCTTTCTGATCTGCATTGGTAGAGGGAGTTTTCTATGTCAACTAAATCACAGGACCAGTTTAAAAAAAAAAGATGGAGGAGGTGAGTGTGCTTTGCACTGTTGTTCTAGGAATGGTAAAGGATTGATTCCTGTTGTCTCATGTGCTTCTCTTTGTGACCAATGCCAGGTGCAAATGAGGCAGATAGTTTAGGCTGGGACCAGGGGTTTGGTCACGAAGTCAACTGATGTTAACTGGCCCAAATCAATCATGTTGGCCTCATGAACATGATATTCTAACCAATTATACTCACTATTATAGTTATGTTTGGATGTCTAAGTAAATAGAATAAACCTATTTGCCATGTCCATACTGTAATCCACATCCATATTCTTCCCTACTTTGGGCATTTCTACCTGGAGCATAAAATACTGGACAAATTACATTGTTCTGTATTACATTGCATTACATTTGACAGTGTCCAATATTACATATGAAATTGGTTTGAAATGATTATTTAAAATAGCCAGGACATAAAAATGTCCTTTCTCTATACATATGTATCTAACAAAGGAAATCCTACTCCCTTAAAGTATTAAAGACATTTTATTGTTGTTATTGTTCAGTAGTTTTCAGTTATGCCCAACTCTTTGTGACCCCATTTGGAGTTTTCTTGGCAAAATTACTAGAGTGGTTTGCCATTTTCTTCTGCAGCTTATTTCACAGATGAGGAAACTGAGGCAAACAGGGTTAAGTGACTTGCCCAGGATCACATAGCAAGTAAATGACTGAGAATAGACTTGAACTCAGAAGATGAGTTTTCCTGACTCCAGGCCTGGCACTCTATTCACTGCACCACCGTTAATGACATTATAGTAGACCAAAAAGTATTAGGAAGTAGAATTAAGGTGAGAAAGAAATATGTAGTATAAAGGATTGGTTGTGTTAACAAACCAGTTGGAATGGAGTAAACTGTATGCCTTGATATTTCCCTCAATAATATTATTGTGTTTTTAATAACATAAATTAATTGCTATTAGATAGATGGATATAATATGCATGGAATGGATAGGAAATTAAAGCCATGAAATTGTTTCTACGGGTCTCTAGAGACCTAATTATTTATTATAAGAAAAGTGTAAGACAAAGAAACCAAAATTGAGTTCCATTAAACGCTTTTCTGCTGGGAAGTACAGCAACTTAAATGTCACATGTACTTTTTTGAAATGGATAGGTTTTCAGGTAGTTGTTTACAATGTGCTATTCAGAATAACCTGCTGGTTGATATCTGAAAGATTTTTTAAAATAACATTTCATTGTTGCATATTATGAGAAAAAAGGAGGCATTTCCATGGAGACTGGTGTGAACTGTTATGCCATTTACACACATGATTACACTCACTATAATATAGCCCCTTTGTGGAAACATTCAGAAATGTCTTCTGCGCTACATCCAATAGAGCTCTGAGTTCTGAGGTAAGCCCTTAGTGATTTTCATGGAGCAAGGCCTCCACTTCCTTAAGGATTTCCTGAAACTCCCAGAAAATAAAAGTCTCCATCTTTCAAGAAAATAAGAAGAAAGCATGGGAACCATCTAGCCACAGGCTAGCCACTCAAGGGGATGGTATTTCCTGTTCCCCACACAGTAGTGCAACAACTAAGAGAGATATCCATTGGAATTTCTTTTGTGGGTGCAATTAGTGACAGATGGTTGGAAAGGAATGAGGGACTCTGCCTTTCTTACAACAGTAAAAAAAAAACCACCCTGAGTGGGCTCTGGGACAGAGGGGTTTCCCCCGCTGCTTCCGTGTCCTACATGTGTTCACAATTAACTGTCAGTAGCTTCTATGATAAGTCACCTACCGTTTGCCATTTGGCTTTTGATCTTTCAGCTTCAAATTTGGCAACTTCTTTACGGTCATGAAATGATACTAGCAGCTTCCATATGCAAAGCAGGACCACCCCAATAAGAAGAATGGCAAGAGATACTCCCAACATGATCATTGGAATGTTTGGAGGCTCCGGACAATCTAAGGAAACCAAGCAAGTCATATTTAGAATGTATATCGTAAGTACATTTTCCGCACTGACAGAGGGTAAGGGTTTCCATTCAGGTTTTCCAATTATATTTTTCATAAAGTAAAGAGGAAAATAATAAGGCTCCGTCCTTCTGTTTTAACTTAAAGATGTTTTAATGGGCAGTGAATTTGGGGAAGTACATCTCTTTATGCTCAAAATTTTATCCTTAAATCAAAGAAAAAGGAAGATTTTTTTATATGCTGAACAGTTTGAACATTTCCTTGATGGTTGACTTGGTATTACTTAAGACGTTCCAATTGCCTATTGGCAATGCAGAAAATTAATCATGAGTATAACATGGTTCATAGGCTAAAATATAAATGTGCAATCCTAAGGATAAATGGACAAGTAAACAACTAAATATTCATTTTTCATTCATTCTTGGTTTTTCTTTGCCATACAAAAATCTAGGATCATAGATTTAATGCTGGAAGGAAACTTAGAGGCCATCTAGTCCAACCCTTTCACTTTACAACTAATTTCAAGGACATGACAAAAATTCAAACTAGACAATTCCTCTAAATATTTTGTTCTGGAACTATTAGTGTTGTAGAGCAACCACCTATTTAATTCCCTCATTTTACAGATAAGGAAATAAAGGTTTAGAATGATGAACTGAATCCCTCAAAGACATTTAGCAAGGATAAGAACCCAAGTGTCCTGCTATTTAATCCAGTGCTCTTCACATTACATCACTTCCTTTGGAAAGCAAAGAGAAGATTCCGTCTTTCAAATTTTATTCTGTTTCTCCATTACAGAATGCCATGTGTATGACGATATTCTCTAAATATTACTCTGGCTCCACTAATGATACCAAGGGTAATTTTAAATTTAAATAGCTCTTTCCCTGTATTATTCAACTAATATTGATGGCAGAATAAGCAATAATTCTTACAGTATGCCTTGGAGATATGATACATTTCTTAATGAAACATTGTAATTAAACTCCTCTTTTCCTGTTATGAAAATAAGATGTGAGAAATCGTCATGAAAAAAAATCTGCAGAACTCTTCAGAAAGTGAGATCGAACATGATTATCTGGGGAGAAAACCAGGCATACTTATTCAAAATTCTCGAAGAATTCAATTGAACAAACATTTATTAATGGAATAGAATGGAAATGCATTTATTAAGTGCTTACTATGTGCCAAACATTGTACTAAATGTTAGAGATATAAACAGAAAAGTGAGGCAGTCCATGTCCTCAAGAAGCTCACCTTCTAAATGCCCAAGACAACACATACAGGACGTTTCAGAGAAGAACAATTTATATTATTGTAGAAATGAACAATTCTGAAAGCCATCAGAACTCTGATCAGTACAAGTATCACTCATGGTTTCAGAGGATGGATGATAAAGAACATTACCCAATTTTGGACTAAATTGCAGAATGAGACATATGTTTTTGGCTATGGCCCATATTGGATAAATTGGGAATTTGTTTTACTTGACTATGTATATTTATTATGAAGTCTTAGTTTTTCTTTTCTTTCCACACACACAGTGTGTGTGTGTGTGTGTGTGTGTGTGTGTGTGTGTGTGTGAGGAAGGAAAGAGAACAAATGATTTTTATGAAAGATAAAAGAAGGTTCAGCTTCATTGTTGATGGAAAGGCCAGGAAGTATTAGGGTCTAAATAGTAGACCTTGGGGATCAGTAGCAGGGTAGACGATCCCCAGCTAATGACATCAGGAATAGAGTAGTGAAACCATAGTTTGGGATGAAGTGGGGCACTGGGTTAATTCAGGCAGAGGTTGGGATGAAGTACTAGACACTGAAAAAAACCTCAGATTTTCCATATTTTCTGCTCTCATAGAGCTCATGGTATAACTTAGGAAAAATGAAACGTATGTACACAATGGCTACAATTCAAGGAAGGGTGTGATAGATGTAAAGGAACAATTCTAGTGGAAATTTCAGTAGAGAGAGAAAACTTTCACATGAGAGTTTGAGGGAAGGAATCATGGAGGAGGTGGCCCTTGAGGGAACTCTAAACAAAGAGAAAGATGGCAAAAGAAAGATACTGTGAGACTGGTGGAGAGTCCACTCCATCCATGGGAGATGACAAAAGCAAAGACATAGAGACAGCACATGGAAGATGAGAATGGGGCCAAAACAGAGTTCAGTTTGGCTGTAATGCAGGAATTTAATGAGTAGTGTTATACATATAAGAGGAATATGTCATGCTGCTTGTATGAAAAAGGATCCATAGCAGTTCTGAATCTGGGTGGGCCTAATGACCCCCTAACAGCATGATGCCTGGTCTGTATGCTTTTGTTCTCCAGCCAGAAGATTCATGTTGCCAGTAAATGCCTTGTAAGGGGATTATAAAGAATTAAGTAAGGGACCTAATGAAAAGGCTTGGGTATGTATTGAAGATCTAAAGATTGCATTCCAGCAAAAATAATGAAATAGGGCTGTATTTAATGGGTTAGTGACACCACATTGAAGCAAGCAGCAGGTCTGTGTGCCATTGAGAACATGTGTGCCTCCAGCTCCAATCCTACATCTCTACTTAAGTAATGACTGGGGAGGAAAACACCATAGCAACTACCTATAGTAATAAAAACCCAGGGAGAATTGTACCTAAGCACCTGCAGTCAGAATATGAATTAGGAAAGCTCTTCACTACAGGAAAATGGGCTGGGGTAGCAGAAATTATCAGTCCAAAACATCTAAAGTCAAAGGCAATTACATCTATATCTTAAGAAAATATTTTAGTCTAAACATGGTTGAAAGGAAAGAGACAGACAGAGATACAGTCAGGTCAACAAGAATTTATTAAGTGCCTATTATATGCCAGCCATTGTGCTAAGCACTGGGAGGCAAAGAAAGGTAAAAATCAAATCAAACATTCCCTCCCCCCACAAAAAAAAAAAAACAAAACCAAAATAGTCCCTGCTCTTGAGGAGCTCTGCATCACAGACAGACAGAGAAAGACAGATTTAGAGACAGACACACACAGAGAGATAGAGAGACAAAGACAGTGAGAGAATGTGTGTGTACAATATTGATTTCTTTCCTTTATGTTTCCTTTTGCTTTTGAGAAATTAAGATTTAGGCAGCAAGAGTTTGGGGGAAAGAACACTGAGCTAGCAGACCTGGGCTTTAGCCCTGGCTCTTTAACCTACTACTTGTAAGCCCTTTGAGGCATTCCTTCGCCTCTCTGGGGCTTTCCTCATCTGGACTATAAAATTATAGACTTTTAAGGCTGGATGATCCTCAGGGAATATCTAGTTAACTATGACATTTTATAGAAAAGTGAATTTCCTGACACCACACAGGTAAGCCAGGGCATAGCTGACAGTAGGCTGGTACAGTGGATAGAACACTAGGCTTGGAGTCAGGAAGATCTCAGTTCAAACCTTGTCTCAGAATTTACTAGCTGTGTGACTCTGGGCAAGTCATTTAACCTCTGCCTGCCTCAGTTTCTTCATCTGTAAAAGGGGAATAATAATAGCACTTACCTCCCAAGAGTTGTTGGGAGGATCAAATGAGATAATAATTATAAAGCACTTCATCTTCCATTAAGTAGCTTGTCTTCCCATAACACTGACGGGGGAGGGGCAGGTGGAATCTGTTTTCAGGAAATCCCATCTTTTAATTTTAGATGTGTTTTCCTAAGACATATTTTTCATAGAATGTAGCTTGTAAATAGCTTTTAAAAATACCTTCTTTTTATGAGTAAAATTATCTTTAGAAATTCCTTTCCATGGAATACTTCATTAACATTTATATGAGTTTCTTTGTCAAGTATTCTAAACTATTATATTTTCATTTGATTCTTTAAAAAATTTTTCCTTTTTTGTTTTTTTTTTCCCTTCGGAAATTAGGTATTGCCTGAAAAACAGGTCCTATTGGTGCGGTCTTATACAGAATCAAAAAGAAATCTATTTAAGATACATTTGAAGATGACTATTCAACTTTAATACCACCTCTGTTTTAATTTTTGTATGATGTGTGTGTGTGTGAGTTATTTCACTAGCACCCTGTGAAGTGTTTTGTGATGATGTAATTTACTGGTGTTTGTAGCTTTTTATATTTGTGTATTTCTTACGAGCTTTGTTTATGTAACCATTACCTGGAGGAAATGTCAGTGAGAAAACAGCTACAGGAAACAACTGAGGCCTTATTAACTAACCTACATCCTGTTTGAGTGGGACATTGGCTAGGAAGACTGGGAGGTTAGAAAAGTCAGTCAATATGGCCCTAGATGTAATCAAAACAGGTGTTTTTAAAGCTTCCTTTGACAATGTTCTTGTCCAGGATTTATATTAATCCTAGGCAGGCATCAAGCTATTTTCTAATTTTTTTTTTGCAACATGTACATTTCTAACAAAGTTTGTTGTAGCTATTACCATGTTTTACCTATTGATTCATATCAAATAGTCTTGTATCAAGTCCATGGAATCTAAGTAAACTTAGATCAAAGTTTAAAAAAGTAAAATATTTCAGGTTTTGTACAAAAAAATTATAGAGTACTAAGTGCAGTGTTTGGCATATAGAGAGTGCTATATAAATGTTATTCCTTCTCTCTGCTTTGAATGATAGAGTTGTAGCCTGTGAGCTAGAAAAGACCTTGAGGGTCATCCCTTCCAACTGCATGAAATTTCAGGTGAAGAAATGGACACCCAGACATACTAAGCGACTTTCCCATGGCTACACAGGTAAGGTAATTGAACCAGGATTCATAGCCACATCTTCTGAATTCAAACCCAGCATTCTTTCCCCTCCATTACACTTCTGAAGCACTCTTCTTCCCCTTTGACCTCTTGGAATCCCTATTACCCCCCAACACTTGGCTCAATTCCTTTCCTGATCTTTCCCAATGGTTAGAGTTCACCCTCGCCCAATCACTTTGCGTAAAATTTGTATTTATTTATATACATTTGGGTTTACAGGCCTCCAGGTTTCTCTCTCCTCCCCTCCCAACAGACTGTAAGCTCCTTGAAGGCTGAGATTGTTTCACCTTTTTTTTGTATCCCCAGTGCCCAGCATCACCTACCCCAGTTCATCTACCATCCATGTTCCAGTAGATGGAGTGAGCCCAGCAGAAGAGATGCTGCAGAAAGTTCTTTCCTTCAATCTTCCTGTCCATTTCCCCTTCTTCTTTTCCCCTAATGGCTAGATTCTGACATACATATCTCATGGGAAGAATTCCAGGGCCCCCATTGTACTCTGACCCTCTGACTTGCTTTCCTTAAGAGCCCTGCTCCTATAGTTCTATTGTGGAAGGGTAGTGGCTATTCACCCAGCTAAAATGAGCAGGTACAATCGTCCTAGTAAGAGAGAAGACCTTGCCACTACGCTCTATCCTGCCATATCCTTTCGTCCATTTGGCCTTACTATTTTTCTTTTTTTTCTTTTCTTTTTTTTTTAAATTTATTTTTAATATGTTTAGTTTTCAGCATTGATTTTCACATGCGTTTGAATTACAGATTTTCTCCCCATTTCCACCCCCCCCACTCCAAGATGGCGTACACTCTGGTTGCCC
>CM053622.1:644299131-644369243 GCA_028646595.1 Phalanger gymnotis | reverse complement strand
TTCCTTCCTTCCTTCCTTCCGCCTTTCTTTTCTTTCTTTTCATTCTCCTCTCTCCACATAGGGTATCACATCTTTATCTGTGGGTGTTCTGCCCAAAGGGAATGTAAATATTTGTTTTGGTTTTTTCTCTTAAAGACCAGACTTAAACCCAAATCACTCGGGTCCCAGATCAAGCCCTACTTGGTCACTGTTTAGGTGGTGATTGGCTCAGAATGGATGTAAATAATACTTGTTTCTGTTTTGGCCAGAAACCCTGAGGGTCTTCTCCTCCAAGAATTATTTTTTTTTAAGGAGGCCGTTCTTTGCCTCATTTTTTTAAGCCTTAATCACTGAATGGGGACTGCCTCAGCCAATCTGAGACCTCTTAAAGACCTTAGCTTGAAAAGGACAAGGTGCCCCACTGCATCCAGGACTATCTCCAGTTGTCCTGATCTATATCTGGCCACTGGAACCAGATAGCTCCAGAGGAGAAAGTGAGACTGGTGACTTTTGTACAACCCTCCCTCACTCAAATCCAATTCACTTGCATGTCATGGCATTACCTCCCCGATGTCATGGAGAACGAAGGACTAACAGCAACCTGGTCATAAGAACCTAATCTTGTTAACCTTTCTCATTAGGATATCATTTAAAACCTACTCAAGGCTTTGAATAAATGTCTCTCCATTCTTTGGAAGGCACACATTCAATACAGCATTACACCAGAAATTTGGAAATGCTTCTCCTTGGAAGTGATCCAAAAATGTATACAAGTTCTTTTTTTCCTTTTGTAAATAATATCTCTGACAATTGACAATATATTTCATGATATTTACCTTTCTGGTTTATACTATGAAGGACGGTTCTTCCCTCTTTATCTGTGGTCATCAGGAATGTAATAAGGCAGTCATTTTCCCCTTGCAAAGAGCAGGAAACAGAATTTTCCTTTGGGAAATCTGCAGGGAAAGGAGCCATCCATGAGGTCAAATGCAATTTAAACATTGATGAAGAATAACAACTCATGGCATAGATGAGTATTAGATTAATGTGCAAAAGAGAGATTTTAGCGGTTGTAGTGTGGGAATAGAAAAGTCCCAGGAATAGAAGAGTTTTAATGTTACTTTCAAACTTTTCTCCCCTTTCTCTCCAAGTGAGTTTTAAAGTTTTCCTCATGTTTCAGGAAATGGGTCCAGGTGTTCCCCATCAGCACCAACCATCAAATGCCCCTATCAATCTACGATATTCTGAATCTCAATACATCAAAAATACTTCTTAGGCAGGTGCCACCAGCTGCCTGGGGAATAGAATAGTCCTGATTATAGCAGAGAGTGAGCAGTATGTTCTCTTCGGATGGGAGCTTCTGGAAGAATGCAATTCTTTGGGATTACATTTCAGAGGAGATAATTCACATATTAAACTGATACTGATACTTTGAAAAGGGATATCCATTTATTCTTCCCACAATGCAGCTCTAAAAGACCAGTGTGGCATGCACTGTCACAACAGTAAACATAAATTAATAACAGGGACCCAGGGATTGTGGAAGCATATAGTTCAAGGGCCAGTGAATAAAGGAGTAACCCAAGCCAAGAGTTTGCCCTTCATCTTAGTTGGCCCACCACTTAATACATTTCTGTAAGAGAATTCAATTTGGCTTTTCTCAAACTTCTCCCAAATAGTGAACCTTTCAGGCTGGGCTTATTCAAGGGGAAGGTACAAAAATCTGGTACAGAAAATGAAAAGAAAGTATGACTATAATCTGAAACCCAGGCTATAGCTCTCTTTCTAGTCACAACTTCCAGACCAATGGCTTCAATGTAGGAATTTTTTGCTAGAAACATTGGGTTGGATAGTTGTTTCTGTAAGACTGGCCTTTATAAACCAGAAGATTTTTTTTCAATGTTTCTGTTACCAAATATGACTTTTAGGCAACTTCTATTCTACCTCATTTATTGATTTGTCAATAACATTTTCACTCAGCCCTTCTTTGTAATTTTTCTCTGATGCCAAAGATGGATAACTAAATTTTGGTTAACTTTGGATGTTTATTTTATTTGTAACTCCCCAGACTGCTTAGAATGAATATTTTTTTCCTACTGCATTTTTAAAAATATAAAAGTTCATTCTATCAGGGCCAGGGCATGTCAGGTATTATTTACCCCTCAAAGGACTTGATAAGATCTTAGATCTAGAACACGATGGGATGTCAGAAGCCATCTAGTCTGACTCCTTCATTTTACAGATGAGGAATTTGAAGCTTGAACTGGTCGCACAGGTAGTAAACATCAGAAGGGGCAATCTGAACCTAAATCCTCAAAACTCAGTGCTATTTCTGCCATATTCCACTGCCTCCAGCCTGGTATAGTAGGAAATCTGCCAAACAAATTCAAAGTAAAAATAAGATTTCAGGGGAGTTACTTCAACTAAGATTAAAAATTGCTTTTGAAAATTTTAGAAACAATTATTTACTTATAGATAATTAATATGTTATTTGTAAACTCCTTATATTGTCTTTAAAACAGAATCTAAGAACCTTTTACCTTTCTTTGTATCTGCAGCATGGAGCAAAGTACCTGGCACATCATAAATGTTCAATAAATGTTTGTTGACTGACTTTTCTAGCTAATATCTAGTTAACTTAATTGGAGTTATTGCCTGTACTGGAAAGTCACGGTATTGAATTAAGTATAGACTCTATTGCTTCACTCATGTATGGATGCCTCATTGTGGTGTGGAGCTGACCCTGGATTCTTGAAGGTTCTACCAATGGAGTACCAGCTTTGGCAAATGGCACCAGACTATGAAGGATTTGTTTAGTGAGGGAATTGTCCTAGGACCAATCTAGCTAAAATAGGAGAGGCTTATCACCAGATTGACTGAAGGGAGTTAAATTTTTTGGCTACAGCAACTCTTAAAGACTTTCTATTAAATGTTAGAAAGGTTACCATCTTGACTGGCAGTGGGATAACCAATGCTGACAAAATTGTAGATTGCTAAAGTGTAAATTCCATAATTCAGATTTTTCACTAATCTTAAATAGACATCTGTGGTTATTCAGAAGCAATGACATTTTCTTGTAATATGAGTTAGTCCTTCTCTCACTCATCATGGGACTGGTCTTCCTTGTATTTCCCTATTACATTTCTGTTAGTATATTTCATCTAAAAATAGGGAATTGCCTCATAGATTGGGTATCACAGTTCCTCCCAGCTGAGAGATATTAATCCTGTTTTTTTGTTGGAGGTTTTTTAAATGGAAAAATCTGAAGCAAGGGGAGGCTTAAATTACTTTGTCAAGATCATTTAGTTTTAATGGAACTTGTAATATGACCTATGAGTCCTTATTCCTGATAATGCTTTAATTATTCCAGGGCTCTTTTTTTTATTAAAGTTACTCCTCCAGTTTTAGACTTTTTTTTTAAGTGTTTGGTTATTGAAATGGATGTAATTGAATGTGATACTCAGGATTCTAGCCTAGGCTGTGGATTTGCATAATTAGCAACTATTATCTTTTGTAGCTCCATGATCTTCAATCCTTTTTTCTACAGCTGTGATAGCCTTCTGCACTATTCCTAAATGTTACAATGTATACAAAATTTCAGGCAATGAGAATCAGGGAAATAACAGACCTATGGAAGATGAGGAAGAGGGCAGATGTTGGAGGGGGGAAGATGAAAGATTATAAAAGTCCTGCTTTGCTGAATTACTATAATTGTCCTTAAAACCAGAAATTTTACAAGGGTTTTGATTTCTATGGTAGAGGGATTGAATTTGAATTTAACTTTTGGTAAAGCATAAATAAACACTTTAAAGTCACAATTATCCAGACTTAACTGTGGTTGAAACTATAACAACCTATAGCAAAAAGATAACTTGCCCAGTGACTAACAGTATATGCTAGCCTAATTATTAAGAATGATGACTTAATTTACTTTATTATCTGTAAAAGGGTAGGAAACTGGGTTGTTAAAATACCCTCTGGGCTTTCAAATAGCCTCTACTTATTTTCAAAGTGGATCCTGGTATATTTAGAGCTGGAAGGGACCTCAAAGGCCAACTAATTCAACCCCTTCATTTTTTATATATGCAAACAAATGGGAAGTTAGGTGGTACAGTGGATAAAGTGCCAGGCCTGGAGTCAGGAAGACTTATCTTCCTGTATTCAAATATGGCCTCAGATAATACTAGCTCTGTGACCCTGGGCAAGTTACTTAACCCTATTTGCCTCAGTTTCCTCATTGGTAAAATGAGCTGGAGAAGGAAATGGCAAACCACTCCACTATCTTTGGCAAGAAAATGCCAAATGGGGTTATGAAGAGTTGGACATGACTGAAAAATGACTAAACTGAAAACTAAGGTCCAGCATGGTTCACTGACATAGTCATGGTTACACAAGAACTAAGTGACTGATGCAGGATTTGAATTCAGTTCATTTGACTAAAAATCCACCTTTATTTCTATAGTATTTCATTGACTCAGAATAACTACTTAGATAATTGTATCTATAACTTGAAAAAATATTCAGAGGAGAAACATGTTACAGAGCAACCACTCAATTTATAGGCTACTAAACAAGTCTGTCTTAAGTTCATACACATTTTCAAAGTGTTTTAAAATCCAGTTATCATTTCTACTTTAGGAGATAGAAATGAACATTAGCAAAAAGAATTCTTTTGAAGATTATTCACTCCTTGTAATAAAAACTACACTCCAAGAGGGCTTACATAAGCCTTGTATCTCCCTTAGGAGCTTAATAATGTGTTTGTTGCATTGAATTGAATTTATAATTTCCCTCTCAGGAAACTTAGAAGGATACTGCTCTCAAATTGAAGGATTGTGATATATTAAACATAGTGAAATAACTTGTTAGATTGCCACAATTTACATCTTTTTTTGCAACAAATCTACCTTTCCCTCTCAACCCATTACATTTCTTATATTGCTAATGCCTTGAATTAGAGCAATTTGTAGTGCATTTCCTGAAACTTTCATTCATTTTTCAGAAATGGTATCTCAATTGTTTGTAGTGAAATGAACCTTGAAGGACAGGTATTCCCTTACAAGTTATCGCAGAAAGTCATGACAGCGGCTTTATTTGGTCTGGCCATATGCTTTGTCATTGATATTAAAGTCAGACCCACAGTATCTTTCCTCATTTATCCTCTCCCATTGTTTGAAACATTAGCCCTTAAATCACCAGCAAAGTACAAGAGTGTTATTTCCTCTAGTTTTATTCTATATTATTACTAATCCTAAAAGTGATTTCCTTCTTTTTTTTTCTGCCACCCAAAATCAGGTGACTTGATTTTTTTTGTACTAAGAATGTTGATTTAGAAACTCTGGAAATAATTTTCAACAGAATTTCTATGTTACTTAGTTGGTCCATCCCTTAAGCAGTGGCTGCTTCTCTTCTGAATCTAGCTATTCAAGCTATAGCTCATAGATTATCATAAATTATTGCTTCAATGATTGCTTTTTAGCATGAGACAAATCTCAGGTCCCATCTGTCTATAATGTTTTATGGTACAGCAACTTCTCACACTGAGTAATATGTTAGCACATATGCTTTCTTACCATTACAAATAAGATCCTCCAAAATTTTCCACTTAGGAAAAATCAGTCAACCTTACTTTTTTTTCCCCCTCCCATGGAAAAAATACTCAAATATTAAAATGGATCTGTGATCTCAACAGTCTGTGTATTCCCTCCAGTGATACAGATTAAAACCCATTTGGGTCCTCTCATCTTGTGTAACTCATGGAAATATACAAAACAAAGATAAAAATATGATCTTGTAATAGTTCTCAAGCTAACACAAAGACCCTTCAAATGTTTAGTAAAATGCTGCCTGAAAAAATGTTTTTTAAGTCTTTGAATTTCAAATGATAAATCTAAGTAGAATCAGACTAAATAACAGTTAATAAACTAAATAACTGTTAAACCCTTGAACCTTGGTTTGTGGTCACATGTGCTTTTTTTTGCACCCTTTATTGGGGCAAAGAGTTTGAGAAGGGAGGCTGACAGACAGTGTGTATGAGTATAGTTAGTAATGGCTTGCCAAGTCTGGAAGCTGTGCCTCATGGCCTAGGATCATGGGAACTAATCCAGCTTTCTTTGTATTCACTGCTGTTGGCCTGCCTTTGTGCGACCTTGAATCAAGGTCAACAGACAAAGGAGGAAGCTATCTGAACTTTGGGCTAAAATTCAGACCATATCCTGCTACCCATCTGCATTTGCTATTTCCCACTAAAAGCAGTTTAGCATTTGCCAACAAAACTGATGCCAACCGGAACTATTCTAGCCATGAGTCCATCAGACATACCAGAATGCTGGGGTAAGACACACCATTTCCTTTCAATCTCAAAACCCAAGTAAATGTGTTGAGGTCTTGGCATGAGTTAGATCAAGTCATTGAAAATAGCACTAGGGCCTAAAACGTAGGCCCTAGTGCTATTTTCTAGGAATTAGAGCTCAAAGAGAACTTAGAGGGCTAACTAGGCCAATCCTTTCATTTTATAGATGAGAAAACTGAGTCCCAGAGAGGTTCCATGCTCAAGTTTACACAGCATCAGGATTCCCATCCAGGTCCTCTGACTGCAAGGCTAGTCATTTCCTCACTATATGATATACTCCCTCATGTGGCTTTAGCTAATACCTATAACCTACATCATTTTTGTCCCTTAAGAACATTTGAAATATATGCGATGAATTTAAGGAAAATTGAAACCTTCATCACTGATGGCAGCATCAACTAATTTACATTTCTCAGCACATTCTTCTTTGGACCGGTCATCAGGAGATAAATAACATTCAATGCAGCTCCTATAAAAATTATTCAGAAGAAATTATTTCGTGTTGGTCGAAAATACTGATTAAACATTATTACACTTACATGAACACGTATATATACATAGATTTATGCATGTATTGCACACACACACACACACACACACACACACACACACTGGAGCCTTACTATGATGCTGAGCTGAGAATTCTTGCCATGAATTTGCCTTACAAGAACTGGACTAAATTTCTTTGCAGGGAAAAATTCAAGTGGGTGCTGATGTCTCTGTTGTCCTTACATTAACGACACCCATAACTATTTGCTTCATTGCCCACACCTAATAGTAATTAGTGTACAAATGACAAGTAGAATGGAATCTTTGTTAGGTATGTTTTGATTTTTTTTTCTTCCTGGGTAGAGAGAAGGGCAAATCACTAAAATATGATTGGGGCTGGGAAATCATCTGTACTTCTTTGCAAGAGTCAATCATCCTTGAATAAGAATTAACCAAATATTCAGTACCCTTCTTATGGTGGTTCTGAGATAGGTCATGGAATCTCAGAATTGGAGGGAGTCCTATGTAGGAGTATGTTTTCATGGAATGACATTGCATTTGGTATAAGAAGACTTGAGCTTTAGCCCCAATTCTTTGATTTGACGGTCATTTGCCCTTTATCCCCAGTTTCTTAATCTGTAAAATGAAGCCGTTGGATGCCTATTATCTTAGTCTTCATTTTAATAATAATAATAATGATGATAACTACCATTTATATAATAACGCTTTGCTTGCAAAGTGCTTTATATAAGTTATCCATCCTTCAATAACCTGGGATGCAGGTGCTGTTATTATCATCCCCATTTTGCAGAAGAGAAAACTGAGGCAGACAGAAGTGACTTGTCCAAGACCAGACAGGTAGTAAGTATCTGAGGTGAAATTTTAACTCAAGTCTTCCTGACTCCAAACGCAAAATTCCGTCTACGGCACCATCTAGCTGCCTTCCTCTTTAAAGGAGAAACAATCTGTTATAAAGAGATATTTCTTGAACAAGGTTACACTGTCAGCTGGAGGTAAGAATATAGTTTTTTTGATTCCTAACCAATACTCCATCTACCACCACACATGACCTTATAGGGTCCAGCATGGTCCCTTACACATAGCAGCCATTTAAACATTTGTTGATTTGATATGAATTAAAAAACAACAAAAAGAAAGGGGAAAAACCTTTTAATCCAAACAAAAACAAAAAGAAAAGACCTCTTATATTTCAACTTCCTGAAACCTCTTGTCCGTCTTCAACCTCCTATTAGACATGGACCAGTGCCGTAAACAAAATGTCAGCCTTTTAATGAAAAATAGCTAAATATAGCAAAGGCATTTCTAAGGACAAAGTTTAAGAATCAAACATTCTAAGAATGTTAAGACAAAAAGGAACATTTAGAGCCCAAATTTTTTTCACTAAAAAACAAAAGGCTAACAAATTGTTTTCCATGTAACCTTGAACACCTATAGTTTTCCTAGCAGGTATGCACAAAGCAGGCCTAGCTTGTCTGAAGGTACTACCATAAGCACTGAACAGGGTAACTGCTTAAGAGCCTTCCCCTGCCTCCCCTTGTCTTCCCCCATCTTCAAGCCATGTTAATTGTTCATTTCATACTTCATGAATCACATTTAAAATGAAATCACATTTAAAGAGAAGATGAAAATGGAAAAAAAGAACACTATAGTACAGAAAAACCTCAAAAGGAGGTTCTAAGGGTCTTTGCAATCATTATCATCATGTCTCTAGGCGTTTTTTTTTTTAAGTTTTCCTTGGCGTGGTAACAGAAAAGTTTTGACACGAGTCATATGTAGCTGCTGAGTCAATATTGGTGTTCTCCCTCTGTGTACATCAGAAATGCAAATTCCACCATTTGGGTTGCTGAGTTAATGAAAATATGAGCTGTATAAATATATTTACTATGTAAAATGTGGCAAACATTCTTTCATTGTGTAAGCCATGGAAATGAGTTTGATTTGACCCACTAATTTTGTCCTGACCCCATTAAAATGTTGGCTGGCAAGTAAAGAAACCATTCTCTGGTTGGAAGACAGGAGGATGGGCTTTGTTTGTTCATATGGTGTGAGAGAGTACACAGGGTTATGTCTGTGTGCAGTGACTGCCTGAGAAAGACCCTAAACAGTATGTGTGGCCAATGGAACGGTGCTATTGTCAAGGAAGGGCCTCTGTCTCTTCAGCCACAGTGGTGCTATAGATAGAAGTGAATCAGAAAGGTCAGGCTGTAGAAAGTCGTGATAAGGAAGCCGCTTGTCTGTTTTGCTCTAAAAGGTATTGGCTACATGAGGGTGTTGTCAGTCTGTCTCCAGGGCCTTCCTTATGTGTGGCTAGTATTGTAGCCCAGAGTGAATCTGATGTTATCAGTGTGGGACATTAGCTCAACTTCCCCCTGTGAGCCCCAAGCAGAAATGTAACATTGTGGTCCTTGACAATCAAGACAGAGAAGGAAGAAAGTGAAAGATAAAGCTCCAGTCTTAGGATCACAGGTGCATGCCGGCCACCTGCTTTCTGGTTAATATTCTGTGACCAAATGTTAGGAAAAACAAGCCTGGGTCTGATCTATTGAATTTCAGTGTAACTCTGGTACTACATAAAGCTGACCCTCCCAAAACTATCAGTGAAAGCCATTACTCTCTAAATATTACCGTTTAGAATTACAGGGGTCACCACAGGTAGGGCATTGCTCACACCTAGGGCCTGAGGCCCCAGGGTTGGTGCACACACATTTTCCACAGGTACAATTTCCTCTTCCACTGCAAAGCATGCCATCTTCAGAGATGCACGAGTCAGTGCTGGTGGTACAGTTACAATATTCACCAGTCCATCCGCTGTTGCATCTACATTCTCCACAGTCGCAGAGTCCATTATCTATAAAATATACCCAGGGACCATAAACCCTAGTTAAACGCTCAGGTAAGTGATTTAAAAGGACCACCCATTCATCTTATTCAAAGCTTCTGGTGTGTATGTGTGTATGTATGTATGTATGTGTATATATATATATGTATACATATGTATATATGTATATATATATACAAAATGTGTGTATGTATGTATACATATATGTATATGTGTACATACTAGATATATATGCCCTTTTTTATAATAATAAGAAATGATCTCCTGCCCTTTCTATACTATCATTTCTCATCATTATAACAAAGGCAGGGGTAAAAAGAACGATATTAGCACACCCTCAACAACAAGGGACAACCACCAACAATTATTTCCTGTCTTTAAAAAAAATCTTTAACTAGGTATACATCTATGCACATCTATCTTGACATACTGCCAGCTTCACCATTTGTGGGCATGTGGGGCACAGCCAAAAAGAAAAAAAAAGAAATCATACACTTCTCAAGTTGCGTCTTAACCAGTATTTTCAACTTTCTCCCAAAAGAAATTTTGAAACAAAATGATGGGTTAAGTAACAAAGAACCTGAGACAGTATCGCTTACAGAGTTGCTGTTCAATAAATATCGATGCATTGATTTGGCTTTGGCAAATTGGATCGGCCTGAGAATTTTCACTTCCTTTTCTTTTTCTAGCCCACTTTGTTATGATGGTGCTCATGAGCCTTGAATGAGGGGAAAATGGGATTAACTAGTAGAAACAGAAAAGACTGGCTAGTCTTAAAAAGAAGTTACCAATTGGTCCTCCAGTTAAGAATTGAATAACCTCCTCAGGGTTAAGCATGTCTTTCTAAATTATATTCTCAGCACACTGGGAGCGCTCAGTAGTTGTGAAAAATTAATCATGACATTTAAAAATGTAACTAAACCTTTTCTACTCAAATTTGGAATATCAACTATATTTGCTCCTTATGAATGTGGACTGTTTTTCATTTTCGTCTCTGCACCCCCAGAGCTGAACATGATGCTTTGTGATAGCCCAGGGGTTCTTAGCCTTTTTTCTGTCATGGACATTTTCTCAGAAAATATTTATTGCCTAGATCCATAATTGAAGAAACTGCTACATCTTAGTTAGAGGTTGGTGAAAATAAAGATGTAATTATATTTTTTCCATCCAATTTCACAGACCTTCTGAAATCTATCCACAGACCTGGTCTTTACAGGTCTGTAAATCCCAGCTTAATGAACCCCTTTGATAATACAAAATACTTATTGAATTGAACTTAATGTAAGATTTAAAATTTTTGAAATTGAACCTTATCCAGAAGCAGCTAAGTTGTTCAGTGAATAGAATACTGCAATTAGACTCAGGAAGACCAGAGTTCAAATCCTGAGTTGGTGGCTTATTAGCTGTGTGATCTTGGGAAGTCTTTTAATCTCTCTTGGCCTCAGTTTCTTCATCTGCAAAATGGAATAATAATAGCACCTATCTCCCAGGGTCATTGTGAGGCTCAAATAAGATGTCATTTTATAAAGCAAGTTGCAAACCTTAAAGTGGATTATTATCATTATTAACTACCATCTTTTTAAGATTCAGTTATAATAATATGTCAAAATATTTTTATCTTTAAAGATAGCATTGTTGTTAAAGATGACTTGTTGTTCAGTCATTTCAGTCATGTCTGACTCTTTGTGGCCCCATCTGGGGTTTTCTTGGCAAAGATATTGCTTTGCCATTTCCTTCTCCAGCACATTTTACAGATGAGGAAACCGAGGCTAACAGAGTTAAGCATGCCCTGGGGTGACACAGCTACTAAGTATCTGAGGCCAGATTTGAACTCAGGAAGATGAGTCTTCCTGACTCTATGCTTGGTACTCTCTCTACTGTGCCACCTAGGTGCCCACAGATGACATTAAGAGGCTATAGTAATAATGATTCTTCTCAAGTGTGGAAACTCCCTCCATCAATGGGATCAGCACCTTCTCTGAAATTTATAGTCTTGAGACTTACTTGGGATACTTGAGAGGTAAAGTATTTGACCAAGGTCATATAGTATCTATCAGAGTCAGGACTTGAATGGAGGTCATCCTGATTCTATGGTCTAAGCTGTCTCTCTAGCCTGTATTTAGGAAGTTAGAGAGTGGGACTTAGAGTCAGAAAGACCCAAGTTCAAATTCTGCCTCAGATACCTTCGCTTAATCTTTATCAGCCTCATTTTCCTCATCTGCAACCTTATGAGCACCTACTGTATACAATTATTGTGAGGAATAAATGAGATAATACATGTTAAGTGCTTTGCAAACCTTAGATGGCTGTACAAATGTCGCTACATCATATTCTTTTTCCTTGACTTTTCTTGACTTGTATTAGGGAAGCCATAATTTTTGCACAAGTTTACCTGAAACCATAAATTGCAACCTAGGATTTTTCATACTCAAAATGATTTCTAAAACCTGCTCAATAGAATGATTTTCAGAGCAAACTATATGTAGCATTAAATGCTTAAAATTCATGTGGACTGGGAACAACTACTGAGTACAATTCTCAAAGGGAAGATGTATTTCTTGCCTCTAGGGGTCACTATCATTGCTTTAAGGAAGAAGGATCCAGCAGCTCTTTTGTTCCTGGATTTCCTTTTCTTTACTTGATTTAGCAGTTGGTGGATATTTTCTTATCTTCCTAACTAGGCTTTATCAGAATGGAATGGATCAGGTTCAACCAGTAAGAAACAGCTTTTTTGTGGGGGGGAGATGAGTGGGGGCTTTATCTATAATTTCATTTGTGTGGAGAACAGCTGCTCATGTGAAAATTCCCCAACCTTCATTGAACTGGAAGTCTCAAAATGTCACCTGAGACACTGAGAGGTGACTTGCCTATGGTGTCATGGTCAATATGTGTGAGAGGTAGGATTTGAACCCAGTTTTTCCTGTTTCCAAGACCAACCCTCTGATTGGGCCACACCACCACTGTGACCCTGGACATATAGTTTTATACAAAAATCTTCGATTGCATAGTATAGTCATTTGTTTCAACAGAAGTAATAAACCAAGAGCCTTTTCTCACCATTCCTTATCAAAAAACTCAGGAAAGAAAGGGCAAGAATCTGAAAACAAGATGGAATCTGGTTCCTAGTGTTGTGATCTAGAAAGACTTTGAATGAAAATATTCTCCTTTACAAACAGGTAAGTGGTTACATTTATATTAATGTATACTAAACTATGCTTTTACTAAATTATACTTTAGAATACTAAACTATATTTTAGCCATATTAGCCTATTTTCATAAGCTATGTAAGTCATAATTTAACTCCAACTAACTTGATTTGTGCCAAAATGAAGTGAGGCTTGCAGCACCAGAAATTGTTTATCATTTACTGTGAGAGTATCCTATTATTCATATGTACTGTACATGCTGTACCTTAGTCTTAATATACAAGCTAGTGACTAAATTAAATTTTCTTTTTCATGCTACTAAATTTTAGCCAATAGAGGAAGCATGTCTACACTGTGAGCGATTCTGAGGAAATGAAAGTGATTTACAAATGCTATTAAATAAAACTACTCAGTTTCCAAAAGAGACTTGGGAAACCAAAAGCATATCTTTGATGTAAGAAATGCCTAGTAGATATTTTAAAAAATCTTTGATGGCAGGTGCAGCTAGGTGGAACAGTAGATAGAACACCGGCCCTGGAGTTGAAAGGATCTGAGTTCAAATGTCACCACAGACGCTTGACACTGGCTGTGTGATCCTGGACAAGTCACTTAACCACAATTGCCTTGCCCCCCCCCAAAAAAAAACCTAAACCATCCCTAAGGGCTGTAATGAGAATGACCAGGATGAAGAAATTACAGATAGCTGGTTTTAATATTGTTTAGGGAGTCAGAGGACCTAAGTTTGAATCCTGGCTTTGCCGTTTCATTTCCAGCCTGTCATCTTTGAGAATGAAGGACAAACAACAACAACAATTTGACTTTATGTAAGTCATTTCAACTCTCTAGACCTCAATTTCTCATCTTTAAAATGAGGGGTTGTGCTAGAGTTCTTTTATGAACCCCTTCAAGCCCTGAATTTATGATCCTGCAGACTTCTGTAACATCATTCGAAAGAATTTAAGTCATTTCAGGGCAGAGATTGTCTCATTTTTTTTGAATCCCCAAGGTCTAGTATAGTGCTTGGCATATAGTAGGTGATTAATAAATAATGTTTGTCGATCAGCACCCATCACAAAAAGTTACCCACTGAACATCGTCAAAGAGCCAAATATTGTATGTAACTGAATAGGAAACATTCTTAGTGGCTTGTAAACATCTGAAGATCATTTAAAAAATGACCAAGCACCTAGAATAGCAATATATTCTTCTAGAATACTATTCTCAGTAACTGTAAATCCATATTGTCAGAAAAGTTTTAAAAGAAATACAGGGCCATAAGGCAATGTCTCCAGTAGAGAAATTATTTGAACGAATCTCTTTTTAAGGGAGAAAGCGAAAGAACATCAGAATGTCTAAGGAAGAATCAAGAAAACTATACTTTTGTAGGTAGAAATCGATGGGCCAATTTACTGAGAGCTCTGATATCCAAACCTCAACCAAGATCTTACAGAAATATTGAGGCAAGGAAGAACAAAAGATCCACTGAAGAGTGTGTCAGGCATAAAATATGAGAAGTCCCAGAGAAGACAGAGCCAACTGAGAGTGCAGATAGCATTAGAGTAACATTAATGAAAGGTAATGACGGATAAACATTGACATGCTGCATCCTATGACCTGGATTCAAAAGTAACTTAAAGATCATCTAGTCTAGTCTTCCCATTTTATAAATGAGGTAATTGAGGGTCTAAGAGTGACTTGCCAAAGATCACAAAGGCAGAAAGTAACAGAGTTCCTTAAAAATATTGTGATGTTCTCTAAGAGATCTATCTATAGAAGAACAAAGGATCCTCTATAAACATCTCATTTGTAGCTGATGTTGTCAAGTAGCAAAATGAAAAAAAAATGAAGGATTAAATGATGACACTGAAATTCTTTAAGTCTAACTTGATTGGGGTGGGATGGGGTGAAGAAATGATAATATCCTTTGAGGGTTGATTAAAATAAAAAGAAATTCCTCTAGACATATAAAGCAAAAATAAACCAACATTAGAATGAGTAGGGAAGCTTGTCTCAATGTATACGAACCTTCACTTTTTACATGTTCATGAAGATAATAAAATATAATGTTAGAAGAAATGGAACATCTTGATAATGGCAGTTCAAAAAATAAAAACCAACCTTCCTTCCTTCCTTCCTTCCTTCCTTCCTTCCTTCCTTCCTTCCTTCCTTCCTTCCTTCCTTCCTTCCTTCCTTCCTTCCTTCCTTCTCCATTTATTAAGTGCCTACTATGTGCTACAATGTCTACTTAGACAAAGTTCCATAGGAGACAAAAGTTGCATTTAATGAATTGGGCCTCCCCCCCCCCGCCATAAAGTTCTCTCTCTTAAAAGAAGTTCTTTTGTATTTTCTTGACATGTCATCCAGAAAACATGACTTTCTTTGTTTTATAATACGGTTAATATGTTCTTTTGTTTCTAAGATTTTGCCTGCCTCTCATAAAATGGCAAAAATTAAAAGATAGTAGATACCTTGAAGTTAGTTCAGCTGCCTACAGCTCCATTTTAAAGCAAGACTTTAAAATATTTAAAAAGAAAATTCAAGTAGTGAATTTTCATCTACAGTCTGAATCAAATATATTTTAAAATGTAATATAGCAAGCACAAAGTGATAGATACTTCAGCTTTATATTCTAAAAATTAGAAAGTAAATGTAGTTCTATAGAGAGCACTACAAATAGCTATTACATACAGTATTGCATATATTTTAAATTTTCCCACATTTTCTATTCTTTCCTTGCCTTGTCCCTTTGGAGAAGAAAAAAATGTTATTTGATTTTTTCTTGATAATTTCAAAATTTCTAGAGACTTTATATTTCTAGGCTTTGAAAGCATCCTTTACATGTAGATCTCAGAAGTGTGTTATTTTATTAAGATTGTAATTTTCATCCAAACTTTCCTTATATAATAGAGCCTCTGTTTTTCTATTCAAGAGAATAACTCCTTGATTCCTTTCTCTTTGTGGTCATGTTCCAGTTGTCCTTGCCTCCTTAGATGGAAGCAGAAATCGAAGGGTGGGATATGAGAGTGGACAAGAGGACCAAGATGGAGCTGGGAAAATTCAGTGACTTGCAATTTCACAATTCTGCAATGACTGGGTAATAATGGTGTATTAATGATGATGATGATGATAACAACAATCATAATGGGTACATTAACATGGTACGTTTGTGTGTGTTCAGGCATGTCTGACTCTTTGTGACCCCATTTGGAGTTTTCTTGGCAAAGATACTGGAGTGGTTTGCCATTTCCTTCTCCAGCTCACTTTATGATGAGGATACTGAGACAAACCAGGTTAGGTGACTTGATTAGGGTCATACAGCTACTAAGCATCTGAGGCCAGATTGGGACTCCAGAAGATGAGTCTTCCTGACCCCAGGTCAGGCATACTACCCATTGTGCCACATACTTTGGTTCATTTGGACCTAGAATCAGAAGTTATTGCCAATGTTATTGGCAATGGGGACTTGGGGAAGACACTTATCCTTTTAAGAACCTCAGTTTCCTCATCTATAAAATGAATGTAATAATATGTGAGCTGCCTATCTCATAGAATTGTTGTAAAGATAAAATATATGCAAAGCACCCTTCTAAAGTCTTGTAGCCTTTCAAACTATTATTATTGGTCACTTCTGTGACAATGTGATCTTTTATCTGCTTAAGCATAGAGAAATGCTCAAAAGAGAAGATGGAGAGCAGGGTAAAAACCGGAATGCCTGATTGCCATGGGTCATTTTTGAAGCCATCCAATCAACCAACCCTATCCCCCCAGGTACCCAAGCAACTGGCAGCTACTTTGTCCTGGGGACTGGGATAAGACTGGTGGGGATACACTGACTTAAATTTCTAGTAATTTACATTTTCGAAATATATGAAACACAATTTTAAAGGGAACATACCTCCACATATCAATCCTTTATGTCTCACACAGGAAAAATTGTCACATTCACAGTAGGTCCCATAAACCTGTCCATAAGTGGACAGGTGGCAAATGCATTGGCCACAGTAGCAGTCTCCTCTTCCGCTGCAGGAGGCATGACTGAGAGCATCTCTACATGAGTCGGTGCTCAGGGCGTTCTCATCACATTCACAGAGAGGGCCCATATAGCCAGGATTACAAATGCACACCCCACACTGGAAGGAACCTTTCCCTCCGCTACACCTGAAACTGTTCACTTCTATGTCCTTTTGACAGCCGCAGCTGCACTGGGGGCTAATCTCGATTTCTAGGGCATCTGCCAGACCCACGGGCTTGATGGTGATGTGCTTGCTTCTTTTCTCACAAGTTGATAGGCTTACAGTCACATTGAATGTTGCCTGGAAAAGAAAATACTCATCATCTGCTTCTTCAGTCTCCCCCCACCTTATCCCCGCCAAAAAAAAGTATTTTCAGAAGCAAATGCTGCATAAGGATCAGCTCTGCAAACACACACATGGCACAGAATAAGCATGTTTTAGTTATTGCCTGGAAAACACTCTTGAACTTCTTGAAAGAAACTAATTAAAGGCATTGAATGGAGAGGTCCAGCTCCAGCATTTCAAGCAAATTTCCCACTTAGAATAGTTCTCAAACTGAAAATTTACTTACTGTGCCTCCTGCTTTTATGTGCGAGCATTTTTTTTGGTGTGGGGAGACAGTGCCATTATTACAGATAGCAGTGAATGACAGGCTGAGTCCCTCTGTATCTCCCAACACTTCCAGTTCGACTTCTGATCGCAGTTCCTTTGAGAAACAGACAACAAAACTGTATAAGAGCCAAAAATTTAGCTAGAAAAATGAATACTGAATTGTGAGCCTGAGGCTTAAATAAACCAGGCTGTGGGCCTCAGAAATTGGCAACAGCAATCAGTCCATGGACATATATTTTATTGAGCCCTTAATAGTATTGAAGGGCAGGTGAGACAGTGTTTTGAGGAAGCCATGTAGTCAGGTAGACTTAGTTTCAAGCCCTGCCTTTTGAGGAAATTAGGTGGCTCAGTGGAGAGAGTGCCAGTCCTGGAGTCAGGATGACAGGAGTTCAATTCCAGGTTCAGATAGTTACTAGTTGTATAAATCTGGGTGAGTTACGGCACATCACTGCATAATTGTAGCCACCACATAATCATTGCACCCCGATTTTTCTAGTCCAAAAATGGTTTATAACCTTTCATTGTGTAATCATCACATGGTATAATACTGTTCATCAAGCGGCTTAAAAGGTAAACAAAGTAGCAATGTATTCACCAGTGGCTTATGGCTATACATGTTTCTCTCCCGCATTGGGAGTCCTGAGCCCAGAATTCTCAGCACATGCGCAATCAGTATATTTCTGAAAGCCGACTTGCGTGGCTTGGTGCACAGCAGTACTAACGGTATTATCACGCAACCCAATGAAGAGCCTTGGTGTAAGGGGACGGGGGTGGGAGGGGGGGGTGGTAGGCAAAGCTGCCATGAGTAAATCACATGATATGGTAAGACGTGCATCTTTCCAATTTTAACATATATTCATGAGTATTCCATGCATCCTAATCTTGAACCAAAGACGGTTTAGTAATAAACGATTTTTAAAGTAATGCCAGCACATTTTTAAAATGCTTCACATGATGGTTGCACCCCACGTTTTTGAAAAAAATTTAGCATTAAGTCTGCTATTGTGCTGTGAAATATGGTATTTAACTTCAGCCTGACTCAATTTCCTCAAGTGTAAAAAGGAGACACTGATAACACGTAGGTCCCAGAATTGCTGAGAGGATCAAGTGAGCTAATATTTGCAGAGAGCTTTGCACAACACCTTGTCACACAACAAGCACTTAATAAATGAAACTTAATAAAAACATGTTCCCTTTCCCTTTTCACTTCCCTCTTTGACACATATCAGCATTTGCCATCCCCTCTTGGATCACTGCCTTGTCATGGCAGAAAGGATTCCATGGTGGAATGAAATTAGGAGCTACACTGTACGAGGTTACCCAGGATGGACAGGTCATAGTGGACAAAAGGTTATTCACTGGAGAAAGAAATGGCAAACCACCCCAGTACCTTTGCCAAGAAAAACCCCCAGACCATAGTGGAGGACTGAAAGACCTGGCATGCTGTGGTTCATAGCCAGACAGAGTAAACTACAGGATTTGCTACAGACAAGTCACCTCACTTCTTAGGTCACCAGGCAAACTCTAAGACCATGAAGAGCTGCCAGTCAGCATTGGGGTAGGGAATTTCCAGGCCAGGGAGTTTCCCACACAGGGAATTTCTCACCCTTCCTTCTCTCCCCTTAAAAAATGGTCTAGGTGATTCGTGATGTAGTTAAAACTGAACTTTTAGTGCCATTCATCATGAGCTACTCCAGTCAATTCGGTTAATATTTACTGAGTGGTAATAAGAAGTGCGTCATGGGATTGGGTGGGATGGGTCATAGCATAGGCATAGCTCATTTACATTTACATGTCAGATGGGCAAGAAATCCCTAGAGCTTATTTGCAGAGTTTCATTAGTAAGCAATGGAATATGATCATTGCTGGACATTCTACTTTAACCTTTGTCACATTGAAATGTTTTTCTTAGCACTTTCCACATTGACACTATAGCTATTTTTTTTATTTTGAGCATTTATTCACATTTTTCCAGGTTATCATTGCTCCATCATTAGAGCGATATCCTAATTCTTCAATCTAGCATCACTTAGTTGGGTAAATCCTCAATTTCTCCATCTTCCTGTTTTCATCTTGCCCCAAACCAAAATACCTTCAATAGACAAATCTCCTGGAGGTTTTTAAAAAATGTGCTATGTGTTAATATATTTAAATATCCTTTCTCAGTCTTAGTAAATATTCTCATTCTACTTTAGTTCTGCTTTTTAATTTTTCTTTTTCCTTAAAATGTGTTTTGTTGACACTTTTTGTTATTTAACCTCTTATTGCATTAAATCCTCTCTTGTCAGAAAGAAAAACAGTTAAGCAAAAAAAAAGTAGATATAGTGACTATATTTGACAATGGAGAAAATATTCTTTCCTGGTGGCCTCCTACTACTTTGTCATGGTGGGGCATGGGTATATTTCGTAATCTGTTGTCCTAGACTTTCATTTCCCCCCCACTCTAGATACTTAGAGTCAATTTTCTTTTAATGATCATTCCATTTACACTGTTGATTCTATGTTCTGGTTCTTTTGATTCTGCTTATTTCATAAGATCAAAGACTTTGGACTTTATAAACCATCAAGCCCAATTCTCTCAGTTTACAGTTAAGGAAACTGAGGCTAGGAGACATTAAGTAACTGTTCATGGTCCCAGAGCTAGTAAGTGTCTGAGATAGGATTTATGCTTGTCTTCCTAACTTCAAGACCAACGCTCTAGTCAATGAGACACCTCTCATAATTCTTTCTATGTTTCTCTGAATTCTCCATATGTGTTCATTTCTCTCTCTCTCTCTCTCTCTCTCTCTCTCTCTCTCTCTCTCTCTCCCTCTCCCTCTCTCTCCCACCCTCTCTCTCTCCCTCTAACATACTTAGAATATTAGTACAGGCATACCTTGTTTTACTGCACTTGGCTTTATTGTGTTTCACAGACATTGCCTTTTTTTAAAAAAACAGATTGAAGGTCTATCAGCACCATTTTTTCCAACAGCATGTTCTCACATTGTGTCTCTGTGTCACATTTTGGTAATTCTCTCCATATATCAAACATCAAACTTTTTCATTATTATTTTATGTGCTATGGTGATCTGTGATCAGTGCTCTTTGATATTACTGTTGCGATTGTTTTGAGGCATCACAAACCACATACATATAAGACATATAATTAATTGATAAATGTTGTGTGTGTTCTGACTGTTCCACCAACCAGCTCTCTCCCTCTCCTCAGGCCTCCTTGTTCCCTGAGACAAAACAATATTGAAATAAGGGCAATTAATAAACGTACAATGGGTTATTAAGTGTTCAAATGAAAGGAAGGGTCAACCAATGTGGCAAACTTCATTGTTGTCTTATTTTAGGAAACTGCCACAGTCACCCCAACTTTCAGCAACCAACCACCATCCTGATCAGTCAGCAGCCATCAACAGGCAAGACCTTCCACCAGCAAAAAGATCATGACTCGCTGAAGGCTGAGATGATGGCATTTTTTTTTAAGCAATAATGTATTTGTAAATTAAGGTATATACATAGGATTTTTTTAAAGACATAATGCTATTGCATACTTAATAGCCTACAGTATTATGTAAACATAGCTTTTATATGTACTGGGAAACTAAAAAATTCCTATGACTCAATTTATTGTGATATTTACTTTATTGCGGTTGTCTGAAACAGAATCTGCAATATCTCCAGGGTATGCCTGTAAAGGTTTCTGAGGGCAGTGGCCTTGTTTTGTGGTGATATGGTATGTTCTAAAGGTATTTTGTTGGTTCATGTGAAATTTGGAATGAAATATCCTCTATAAATTTGCAAAAAGATAAATACATTCTACTCCAATTTCTCTGTCTCTCTCCTCCTCTGTCTGTCCCTCCGTTTCTATCTCTTACCATCTTTCTGATTTCAATGATTAATACACTTGTACTACTACTCTAAAAATTATAGTCTTACAGAGCTGTCTGGGGCAGTGAGAGGTCAAGTGACTTGCCCAGGATCATACAGCCAACATGTGGCAGAGGAGGGCCACTTAAATCTTGGTATTCCTTACTCTAAGGCAAACTCTTTCATGCCTTAAAGAATTTGAAACCAATTATGTTTTCCTAATCAATTTTGCTTCAAGCACAGAAATTAAAGGAGGAAAAGATTTACGAAAAAGAAGGAAATCTCATCACAGAATAATTGGAATTGAAATTATTTATTTACTTACAAATTTCAAGAAAAATATTTTAATCTAAATTTCACGTGGACAAAAAAAAATCTTCAGAACATTTAATGTCACCACAAAACAAGGTCACTGGTAACTGCCCTAAGGACCTGTTCACTGATGTCCTCAGTGTTCATCTAGATGAATACTTGTCTGGTGTTTAAATCTGCTTATCACTTTGACATAGTGGAATGATGCTGATTGTGAAGTTCACCTCATTGAACTCTAACAATAAATGAAATGCCTCAGATCTTTTGGAATATCATAAATCTTTTCCGGCAAGCTAGAATGCATTTTATTTATTAGCACTGTATGGCTCCTATTTTTACTTTAGATTATAAAGAAGATTGAAGCAAAGCAATTGAGGTGATATTTGGGCTAAAGCAAAGACAAAAAAGTAAGGACATGATTTTGAAATAGCCTTACTTAATTTTTGTTTAGTCATGTCTGACTCTTCATGACACCACTTTTGGGCTTTTCTTGGCAAAGAGACTGGATTGGTTTGCCGGTTCCTTCTCCAGCTCATTTTACAAATGAGGAAACTGAAGCAAACAGGGTTAAGTGACTTGCCCAGGGTCACATAGCCTGTAAGTGTCTGAGGCCAGATTTGAACTCAGGAAGACTCATCTTCCTGACTCTAAGCACAGCATTCTATCCACTGTACCACCTAGCTATTGTTTTAGATAATAAATATTGCATTTATATAGTCCATTAAGGTTTGCAAATTTACTTTTAAAAATTAGCTCATTTGATCTGAACAACAACCATGGGAGGTAGATGCTATTATTCCCATTTTACAGACAAAGAAATTGAGCCTGACAGAGGTTAAATGACTTTCCTACAGTCACACAATTAGTGTCTGAGGCTGGATTTGAACTCATCTCCTAACTCTGGGTCCACTGTTCTATCCACTGTGCAACGTAGCTGCCTCAAAGTTTAGCTTAAAGAAGATTAGGAATCTGCAATTTTTTTCAGAGTAAGAATTCCCTCTGCTGACTTAGATGGGATCCATGTATAACATAGACTTTAAAGGATTTCCTGAGGATTAAAGGAATTAAACCAGGGGGAAGAGGGATGGATTTGAAACTAGGTTCAAATTCTACCTCTGGTTGCTTCCTGACTCTATGACATAGGGTAAGTCAATTCTTGTCTCTGGACTTCAGTTTCCTTATCTGTAAGGAATCTGTAAGGAAACATAAGGAATCTGAATTAGATTGTTCTTGAAGTCCTTTTCAGCTCAAGATCTATGGACTTCTGATTTTTTTGGGGATAATTATTTCCTCTACTGAAGCAGATATAATAGATTTATTAATCTGAGGAAATCATCTGAAACTGGGATAGTGGAAAGAATACTGGCTCTATAATCTGACCATCTGAGTTCAAATTCTTCTTTGGATGCTTCCTATATGTTTGATTTTGGGAAAAATCTCTTCACTTCCCTGGGCCTCAGTTTCCTCATTTGTAAAATGAAGGTGTGTGTGGACTAGATGATGTCAGAAGTTTCTTTTACTCATATTTTCTTGATAAATGTTAATCTCTGGTCACGGAGGTAATAAATATCTGAACCAGATCTTTCTGACTCCGTATCCAGTATTCAATCCATTGGGCCACATTGCCTCTGTTTAAAATAACATTGAAATCAATACAAGATTCAAACAAGAATTTGAAACTAGAAAGTAAGGGAGCACCCATCAATTGGGAAATGGCTGTGCAAATTATGGTATGTGAATGTAATAAAACACTGTTATGCTGTAAGAAATGATGAAAGAGACCATTTCTAACAGACCTGGGATGATTTGTATGAACTGATGCAGAGTGATAAAGAGGTGCACTGAGAAGAACCAGGAGAAGAATAACAAAAACAATATAAAAGCAACTTTAAGAGACTTAAAAACTTTGATTAATGCAATGACCAATTGCAATTCCTGAACAATTCCTATAAGAGAAGGGATGGACTCAATATACAGAATGAGATATAGTTTTGAATAAGGACAGGTGGAAAATCATTTTGCTAGACTACGCATATCTACAAGCATTTTATTTTTCTTCTCCGATGGGGCAGAAGTGGGAGAGAAAAAAGTTTGTTAATTGAAAAAAAATTATGAATAATTTAAAAAAGAAAAATAATTTTAGCCTCTTCTGAGATCTATTTAATCATTTATGATCGTCCTTACTTTTTTATGACTTAGGATTGTCTTGAGTTCTGATGGTTCAATAACAATTCTAAATCAATTGTAAACCCTCTATAGAGTGTCTGCTTATTCATATTTTAGAATATTTGAATATAATGGGAGCTTAATTCAAATGATCAACAATTTTTAGTTCAAGTACCCTCCAAATTACACTTGCACTTTCAGATCATAAAATAGACACACACACACACATACACACACACACACATACACACACTCATGCACACATGCCCCCAGTCTTAGTACAGAACTTAACCTTCTTTAAAGCAAGCAGGAGCATGATCAGAGCAGGCCTTGAATCAGACTTGAGGAAGAGGGAACATGAGAATATCTTATAACAAATATTTTGACAACCCACTCTTTCCCAATTTCCTTATATCCTTTGAAGATTTTAGAAGGAAACTAATTTGAAAATGCTGGGGTAAACTAATTGGAGTATGTTCTCATTCAGTAAAGGATCACCTTGTGTTTTTTTTTATTAGATTCTACACATTAAAACTTTAATTACTGTATGAGCAGAGAAGAAGGTTTTTATAGTGTTGTTGTTGACTGGCTTTCCTGCCTGGAAGAATTTCAAGCTTGAGCTAACGTAGTGAGAAATTTTTGAAGTGAGCCAAGTGAACTGAAATTTCAAAGGATGTCAGTGTAGGCCCTAAAACTGTATTCTACTTTAACCAAGAAGACGAATTTGTGTTTAATTCTTTGTTGGAAAAAGATATTTGAGAATGAATGATTGTTCAAAATCTATCTTGAATTGGGAGTGGGTTGTGTAGGGGGGAGTAGTTATAGATAAATTGCTGGGTATGGTTCATTTGCTATTAATTTTATAGTGTCAAAAATGACAAAGCCAAGCGATTTGTGAGAGAGTAAGTTTTGATACCCTCTTTATCTACTTCCTTCTCCAGGATTAGAAGACCTACCTTTTTTTCCCCTTTTTTAAAAAAAATATTTTTAGTTTTCAACATTGATTTCCACAAGATTTTGAGTTACAAATTTTCTCCCCATTTCTACCCTACCCCATCCTAAGATGGCATAAATTCTGATTGCTCCTTTCCCCAGTCTGCCTTCCCTTCTACCACCCCACTCACACCCCGCCCCCCACTTTGTCCCCTTTCCCCTTACTTTCTTGTAGGGCGAGATAGATTTCTATACCCCATTGACTGTATATCTTATTTCCCAGTTGCATGTAAAAACAACTTTAAAAAAAAGCATAGACCTACCTTTTCATGTGTGTAATTTTTCATTTTTTTCTCCAAAAAGAAAGACAAGGAAAAATTTGTGGAATAAAATAAATGGAGGAACATTCATCAGATATCTGTACTTCTTTCTTTTAAATCATGAAACCAGACCTCAAAAATCAATAGTATAACTAGTAAATTGATGCACGCCTTCAGTGAAGGGAGAAATTCTATTCTTAGGTTCACAAAATCTAGTCCAATAACTATGCCTATAAAACCAATGGAAATCTTCCCTGGTTTCAGACAGCAGAATCCGGAACAGGGGTTTCACTGGTTTGAATTTGTTGGTTTCTTTTTTTAAAGGTCCATTTGAAAATTCTAGGTTAAAGGTAATGAGCAACATTTTAAAAAAAATTGGTAAATAGTATTTTAATGTTCTCCTGGTTCTGAATGAGTAACATTCTAATGTAGCAAAGGAGTGTCAATGACCATGTCAAAAAACCACCAAAAACAATCAATAACAAAAAACCACACCACCTATCCCATGCCCATGTTAGTTCTTCAGGCATTCTTTTGCATTACTACACAACGCACAATTATTTCTCAACAAATGACCTCTATGTTTTTATCTGTAGTTTCAGGAATTTCCCCCCTTTTATTTAAAGCCGTTAGAATAGCCTTGAAGGGGTACTATGATTGACTCACACAACACACAGTTACAGCAGGGAAAAGAATTTCTCAATGATAAGTGTTTTGTTGTTGGGTGCTGCTTTGTGAACAGCTAAAACTCTAGGACCAGCCATAAGAGAGAGAGAGAGAGAGTGTGTGTGTGTGTGTGTGTGTGTGTGTGTGTGTGTGGCCATGTGTTCTGTGTTCCACCTTTTAGGAAGGATAGCTATTCAGTTGAATAAAAAGATGAAAGCAAAAACACCCTGTATACTGTCCAACTTTGGGCATTTGTGACAGAGGCTATTCAGTGGCATGAAAGCATAGCTTAACTTTAAGACACACACACACACACACACACACACAGACACACACACACACACACACAGTAGAGACGGTAAGGTACCATACTTTGTATGCTGCAATGATCAACTGAAGGATGTTTCCGGAGTCTTTCTGAAGAAGCCCTACTGTAGCTCCAGGAATAAGTTTGGCATAATTCTGTAAATGAAATAGAATAAAAATGACTGTTTGCCCAATGGAAATTGAGACACATATGTGGTTCAGCTTGCTGGCTTTGATCATCTCTATTCTACTGGTTAGTGAAAACAGGATCCTGCTAATGAATGAGCATTTCCATTGAAACTGTAGCCCAAGTCACGTGTACTGCTTCCTGTATTCAAGTGGGAAGTGTATTGGCCAGAGATGCCCATGAGGAAATCTAGAGCTTCTGTGATTAGCTTAGTCAAAGGCTTCTATAACAGGAAAGGAGTCATGACTTATAATAACAATAACAGCAATAAAATTAATGGTCTGAATTCATTGAACTCATAGTTTCCCAAGAAGTCCAAAGCATTTGTTTTCTTATAAATCTCTGCTCAGTTGGTATTATTTCTCTCTGTTTTATAGCTAAAGAAACTAAGGCAAATAAGCAACTTGACCAGGCTAGAAAAGTCCCTAGATCCTAATGACCAATCTCTTGGTTGCCCTTACAAAGGATGAATTACTTGGGTAGCTTCTATTGATTAACTCTAGTGCATCCCTCCTCTGTGGCCTACTGTGGTTGATTTCAAAGCATAGGAACAACATCATAAGCCTCAGAGGTTATTGAGGTATAAAGGTATGTTTGCTCTTGACCTTAATGGCTCCATGTTCTTCATTCTTGAGTGAAACTGCGTAGCTTTTGGTTTCATCCCTTGTAGTTAGCAAGTTAACTGTCTCTTCCTGTGGCTCTCAGTGATAACTGACAGCCATTTTTGCTATCCATTACTGTTACCTCCCAACTTGGGTGAGAGGCTGTATGGTAGAGTGGGAAGACCACTAGCCTTGGAGACAGAAGACTGTTTGAGTCTGGGTTCAACTATTCATTTGGTAACTGGTTATGTCATTTGGTCCTCTCAACTTCAATGTTCTCATGTATGATGTGGAAATAATCTGTTCAATTGTTTTTAGTTATGTCTGACTATGACCCCATTTGGGGTTTTCTTAGCAAAGGTACTGGAGTGGTTCGCCTTTTCCTTCTCCAGATCATTTTGCAGATGAGGAAACTGAGGCAAACACGCTTAAGTGACTTGCCCAGGGTCACATAGCTAGTAAGTGTCTGAGGCCAGATTTGAACTCAAGAAGATGAGTCTTCCTGACTCCAGGCCCAGCACTCTATCCACTGCCTGTGGATAGAGCTGTTCCTGTGGAAATAATACCTAGGCACTGAAATAGTTGATAGGGTTCAGTTCAGAATCAAGAAGCTGAAGTTCAAATTCTGATGTCTATACTTATTGCCTGTGTAGCCATGGGCAAGTGACTGTTCTCTGTGCCTTCCTTTCTTCATCTATAAAATGGGGACAATAATTTTTGTAGCAACTTTCTCACAACGTTGCTGTGAGGTTCAAATGAAGTAATGTATGTAGAGTACTTCACAAGTCTTAAAGCACTGTGTACACCATCTGTTTTAACTATATACCTTATGGGGTTGTTGTGAGGAAGACATCTTACAAACTTATTAAGCTATATAAGTGTGGGCTATTAAAATTATTTCTGATCTCTAAAATCTAGAAAGCTGATCTTGTCAGAACAGTATATAAGATAGAGCAAACAGTCTTTGACTAGGATAAGGGGATTCTGTTATAGTAAAGTATGTGAGCTGTGTAGTGCATGAGTTTTGTCAGAGATATTTCAACATTCAGAGGGATGTTTCATTTACTTGCAGAGCATTCTCTCCTCAAACTATCTTAAATTTACTTGTCTGTATATGAATTGTATCCTTAAAGTAGAAAGTAAAATCTTAGAGGGCAAGGAAAAATTTTCATTTTTATGTTTTTACCCCAGCACCCAAGATTGCCTTGCATGGTGTAGGTGTTGTAGTTCAGCCATTTTTCAATTGTGTCCTACTTTTCATGACCCCATTTAGGGTTTTCTCAGCAGATACTGGAGGAGTGGCTTGCCATTTCCTTCTCCAACTCATTTTACTGATGAGGAACTAAGGCAAACAGAGTTAAGTGACTTGCCCAGCGTTACACAGTTAGCAAGTGTCTGCTCAGGAAGATGAGTCTTCTTGACTTTAGGCCCCATGCTTTATCCACTGTACCACATAGCTACCATGGTATAGGAACTTAATAGTAATAAAGATACTTACTAAATCTTTGTTGAATTGCATTTGTTGACTTTTTACCAAAAGAAGTTAACACTGTCTCTTGGCTGTGGACAATATTCCAGTGTCAGACAAATATGTTTCACTTGTATGAAGGCACCCAGTAAACATTTTCCCCAAAATATATATATGATTATGATCCTAGATTTCTAGGTAGAAGGGACATTCAAAGTCATCTAGTCCCTCCTTTTACACATGTAGAAATTGAGGGCTAGAGAGGTTGGCCATAGTCACTTGCCCAAGGTCACAGAGATAGTAAAGGAGAGCTGACATTCAAGCCCTACATTCTCTAATTCAAAATCCAGGCCCCTGTCCACTATACTAAGAGCCCATTCGCTGAGATAATAGGAGACATGAACCTTGAGCTAACATTGGATATCCTCATAGAAGTTGGAGAGTATGTAAATTAAACTGGTCCCAAGAGAAGAGAAGGTGGGAGGTAACTTTTAGTACCTGGCAAAGGGAAGCTTAAAGTCTCTAGGAAAAAAGGATCTTAGATCTTAAAGGTTGTATGAAGCTGTCATCCCTGATAAATTTATGGTAAACCATAGGAGTAGAGGTGTAATGGATATTTTCCAAAGACAGTGGTCCAACTGGTCTTGTGAATTTTGGTCAACTTTCTGCTGGTAAAGTCAGGTCGATTCGCTTCTCTCGACAGTTATTCCCTTTCATGTGGCACAACATTTAGCGGGAGGCTATTAGAACTAGGAGCTAACATTAATCACATTTGCCAATAACCACTAGTGTGAGGGTATAAAGGACTAGGCAGTGAGTAGCAGTGCCAAGTGATAACATTGAAAATTGTGTAGAAGAAAACTATTAATTAAATTCTGGATGTTGGTTCCCCAAAAGTATTTCAAATAATTATCTATAAACATGGACAATTTGGCTTCCTGGTCTAATGCTGTTAAAAATTATACTTTAAATCTCCAGGAGCATTATGATTCCTTTAAATATTATGTATCAAATGCCTCTCTTTCATTACAGCACTAAAGTGCTATTGTAAATCAGCATGATTAAACATGTTTTATGGTGGAGAAGGAAGACTTTGCATGCCTGGCTGTTATGAATTATAGCATTGTGTCTTCAGAAGATTATTCTTGGAAATTAGGAATCGTGGGGTTGGTAAACAATAGCACAGAAGCTGATTAGAAATGCAAACTAGTGTGCTTGGGCTTGAATTTCTATCACTCATTTCTCAATTATCAGTTCATGGACTATCCTAATTATGGCTTATGGGTGTGCTGTGGGGGCCACTCCCTGTGATGCCACCCAGCAGGCTCTGAGGCCTCTTTTTCTGGCTTAGATATTCTGGGCTGCCTGCTGCTCTCTTCAGTTTCTTTTTGCAATTTCCTAAGATTCCCAACCCCACTTCTGCCTTTTTTATTTGCTTTTTCTTCCTTGTTTAAAAAAAATGTTCTTGTTTGTCAATTAGAATGTGTTTGTCTTCTAAGATATCTTTTATAGTTATCTACTAGGGCAAGATAAGGCAACAGCAAAAGGTCATTTACAAGGCCAGCACTGAAGGACAAAAAGGAAAGTATCTCCATTTATCATCTCTACTCTTTGCTGAGATTGCCTGTTAGGATAGGAGATGCTGTGTGTGAGCCATAGACTAGGTTAGGGAAAAGTAACTAATAAATCTCATAGTCCTCCCCTTCAGTCTCACCTTCCCCAAATAGTTGAAGAAAGCAAGGGACTTGAGGACCTCATTGGTTCAACATTAGCCTTTATATGGTAGCTTGTACAACTTTCCCCAACTTCTGACTTGATCCTGGTTTTGGATTGCCATTTGGTTGACCCTTCATCCAATGGCTAACCAAGGCTGAATTAGTGGAGTGATAATTCTTGCTCCTGAAATTGTCCTCCATGGTTGTTCCTCTTCTTGTTCCTGAGCTTGACCATCTACCTTGGACCTTGACTCCTATTTGGTGGATCTTTGTTCCAGGTTTGATTTCCTGAGCCTCTGATTGTTCCCAGCCTATCATACTGTTAGATCTTTCTCTTTCTCTCTGGGACTGGAACACATGAAGGAAGGATACCCCTAGGCTCAAAGCCAGATAATAGCAATATCCCCTCAATAGTGTAGATAATCGAAAGTTGACTGTACCAATGGCATCTTTTTACTCAATAGTTTACAAAACCAGGAACACAGAGTAGCACCCCAATTCTCTTTGGGCCTTGGACATGGTACATACTCTCTTGATGTACAGCTCTACACATATCAAGAGAGAGCAGTCTATTTTCATTATTAATGAATATAGAAATTTCTAGTCTTAAATATACATAATAAGAAAGTTAGTTTATATTGACTAAGAAGACATGATATTATATAAAGTTTAATGCAAATATTTTTTCTTAGTTCTGAAAAGGGTCTTCCCCTCTCTTCAGTTAAGCAAGAGTTCTTAACCTGAGGTTCATGGACAAATTTCAGAACATCTGAGAACTTGGATAGGAAGAAAAAATTACATCGTTATTTTTACCAACTTATTGCAATTGAGAATTCCTTCAACTGTGAATGTAGGAAACAAGTGGCATTTTGAGAAGTGGTCCATAGAGGTTGATGACACACAAAAAACTCTTGAATTATGTCACAGTTTCTTGTACTGGGTCTCTTTGTCTTTGTCTTTTCTATACCTCATTCCCTCTCTATTTCCCAATGTCTTCTTCCTTCCTTTCTCTCTCTCTCTCTCTCTCTCTCTCTCTCTCTCTCTCTCTCTCTCTCTCTTTCTCTCTCTCTCCCCCTCTTTCTCTCTCTCTGTGTCTCTCTCTATCACTGTCTCTTTCTATGTGTGTCTCTCTGTGTGTGTGTCTCTTTGTCCCTCTGTCTCTGTCTCTCTGTCTGTCTCTTTTCTCTCTCTTCTTTTCCCCCTCTACTGCTCCATCATTTCCACCTTCCCTTCTTCGCTCCATCTGATATTGTTCTACTTCTCAATTTGAACATATGCCCTTCACTTAAAACATTCCTTAAAATCCATATTAGCCTGTTGTCAAAATACATTTATATCTTTAATGAAATTTTTGTCACAGTCAGATATTGAAGCATGGATTTTGTATGTTGGCGGCTAGGCGGCAATAGTGGATACATCACTGGGCTTGGAATCAGGAAGACTCTTCTTCTTGAGTTCAAATTGGGAGTCTGTCACTTCTAGCTGCATGACCCTGGGCAAGTCACTTAACCCTGTTTGCCTCAGTTCCTATCAAGAGGGAAATGGCAAACCACTCCAGTATCTTTACCAAGAAAAAACCCCAATTTGGTCACAAAGAGTCAGAAACAACAGAATAACAACAACCAACAATAATTTTGTTGGATACTCCATGGATTTTGTTGAAAAAAGGTACTGTCTCTGTTTTCTCACAGTTTGTATTCTAAATAACATTGAAATACATTCTTAGTAGGAGTGGTGGTCCTATTATTATTTCTTCTTGTTGTTCAGTCATTTTCAGTCATGTCTGACTCTTTGTGATCCCATTTTGGGGTTTTCTTGGCAAAGATACTAGAGTGGTTTGCCATTTCCCTCTCTAGCTTATTTTACAGATGAGGAAACTGAGGCAAACAGGGGTAAGTAACTTGCCCAGGTCACATAGCTAGTAAGTGTCTGAGGTCAGATTTGAACTCTGGAAGATGACTCTCCCTGTCTCTAGGCCTGGCTCTACCACCCAGCTGACCATTATTTCTTTACATTCTTACAGTGTTAATTTACAATTTTTATATGGACATAAGTAAGTTTTAATGGCTCTTATTTACATTTTCTCTATATAGATATAATCCAGTTAAATTTGGTTCCAGTGGGGGATAAAATTTCTACATATGAAGCTGTCACATTCTTTGTAGATCTTTCTCCAGTATTACATCTTCCTAAGTTCTAGAGGTTGTCCTTGTCCTCTCTTTCACTGACCAATTTATTGTGGTTCGAGTTTTATTTATTTATCTATTTTGCATGCTGGGCATAATGAATATAATTGCTATTAATTATTTCACTTCTACTTTCTTCTTGTGTCAAAGGGATGCTTTTACTTGCATCTTTTGGATGATCTATGTCTTTGTCTTTAACTCTGATATTCTGTGCCTTAGGTCTTTGTTGGACCATTTTCTAAATTAATCGTTATAGTCAGTGGAGTGCGGATAAATGTTTAACAACCAGCTCTCCAAAAAAAGTATACTTGACAAAGATTTAAGTTTAATCTGCCATATTAAGGTTTTCCCCATCACCTTCTTAAATCTAAACAACCAATAAAATACTAAACAAGCCTTGATTTGTAGTGTTTGGTGACTTCTGCAGTGTAAATGTTCACTTTAAAAATTTAACAATTTGATCTTAAGAGACTGAGCAGGTTCTTGCACACCCCTGCACATATTAGAACTACATATGCATTTACAACATAAATCTCATTGCTTGTACTTCAGAAAGTTTTAAATGTATTTTTACATTTAATTTAAAGAATGCCTTCTTTAATTTTGATGCAATTAGCTAAGCCTAAATTATGCAGATTTTTTTGGGGGGGAGGTTGGGAAGAGGGAAGTGGTGCTGATTTAGGAAGTATTCCAACCATGAAACATCTTTTTTTCCTGCTGAAATGCATAGCAGAACAAAGCCAGGATGCTTACCCAGCTAATTATTGTAATTCAGTCCCTTCTAGAATGCTTTACAAGAGTGATCTGGATTTTATTTACTAGTTGGATTGGTGATATTAAATGGAACTTTTCCTCAGAAAGATCCCCAAATATTCTGCACACGTTCTATTATTTTTATTTTTCAAAGGGGATTTTTAAAAAGTATTATTTCCTTACATGCTTCAACTTTCTTTGTGAACAAGCTGTTCCTGGGCATATATATGTCACTATTTCGATGTTAAATTTAAAAAAAATGTTAGAGCTAAAGGGATTCTTTTGGAGAACTTTCGATCTAATTCTCCAATTTTATAAATGAGCAGAGTCCTAAGGAAGTGGAGTTCCTTGCCCAAGCTCACATAACTATACCTTTATATTACAGATGATTTCCATACCATGTCTGGCCTCTCCAGATTCAGAAGGAAGCTTATGCCTTCTGGTCTCTCATGACCCAAGTTTTTGATGCATTTATCATGTATAGGTATCTATGTTTGAATACTATTTCCCTAATAGACTGTAAGTTTGATGAGGGTAAGGACTGTCTTATCTAAACTTTGTATCTTCTTTGAAAGCTATCTCAATGCTTTGCATGCAATATACTTTACAAATGTTTGTTGACTGAATGAACCCTAAAAGGTCTCAAAAAAAAGGAGTTTTATAGTTACCAACTTAAACTGACTCTCTTCATCTGTTGCAGAAGCAAACTCTGACCACCTGGAGCCTAGACTCACAAGTAGATTCTCAGGATTTTATTGGTGAGCCTTAGAGAATGAATGGAGAAATTGCCTTTTTTTTCCCCTTGGGAAAAAACCTTTGGTTGGGGCCTAGGGGCTTCAACTGACCCAAATAACCAATGCCATTGAATACCAAAAACTAGTACACAGTTATCCCTTCCACTCCACAACTTTCCCCATCAAGGGGATGGGGAAATATCTATTGTGGGTTGGCATAAGAAATTAAATGGGAATTTTGGGGGAGTTTTGTGGAAGCCACAGACATGCGAAGGCCAGGAAATGACACAGAAAAGTTTAGGAACTTGGAAATGCATAAAACATATGTATAGTATTGTATAATATCAGCGTATTTTATCTCTCAATACCATAATAATTTAGACTTCTTCTCTGGTATGACGAGAGGGGCCAAACATTTTACATGGATTATCCAGATCTCAGGGTCACTGGGCACCCTAACTGTCCCATGATGTGGAAGGGATAATTGTATTTCTCCAACTGGGTACTAATCATAGAATTCAACGATGTTTGTCTAGTGAATTTAAAAAATGCTAAGATTATAATTCTTAAAACTAGGGAAAAAAAGAGTTTGAAAGCTAGGGAGGAAAAAGTAAGTTTAGGAGCAGAAGTAATTTTCTGTGGAATATATTGTACTATTTATTTGGTCAAAGGAATGGTAACTCCTCTCTGGTGAAGTCCTCTTTTATAAGAGTGATATATTTGTTCTCGAGCCCAGGGGGAAAAAAATCAGGTTGACTCTCAAAGAAGGTCCCTACTTCTGAAATAAATCAGAAAGCTTTTTTTTTTTCCCCATGAGGCTTTTCATCCTCATGGGTTATTTTCCCCCTTGCCAGTTCTTACATTTATTATCTGTAAATGCAGGGCTCCTAGCTTTATGCAAGAGTTCCCCCCCAGGCCATACTGTGTTACTAGGACACCCAGGATTCCAAGAAGAATGTGTAATTGTTTCTGGCACTAGTGTAGCATGAATTTCTATCATTGTGCTGCATGATATCTCCTTTGCCTTTAGGCTTTCCATTGTCAGAATTCCATGGTGATGCAGGTAGCTATGAGAGTATGCTAATTAAATCAGGGTGCTTAGATTGAAGTTGGCTTCTGCAATGACTAGGTAGGCTGAGAAATTTTCCAAGTGCTGCCTCCTTTTCTCCCAGCCTGCTGTTGGATGTAATTATCTTGTCAGCCAAGATATTCTTGTATTCAGCTGAGTGTGCCTTCAGAAGTAGCTAGGAGAATGATAAGGAAAAAAAAGAATGGGGGCCTAATACATCACTCTTCCGAAACAAGCAAACACACAGGGCTGCTTGTATTCAAGAATCAAAGAAAGGGGACAATGGACAAATATTTGTTACTGGAGCTATTTTAGATCCTCCCTTAATAATTTTACTTGTGTCTTTGGGAGGATTGCAGATTTCTTCCAGCAGTGCTGGTCCTAATACCTATAAAACTCTAAGAGGAAAAGATCTGGTTCAGTAACAGCCTATGTGCTCTGCAGACCAAATAGCAGGTAATAAAACTTGGAAGGATAACTCCTAGGAAAGATCTGAAGGGAAAAAGAAAACAGAAAACAGGTGTGCATGTGTGAGAGCTATTAAAAAGGTGTTTGCATGCTCTGTTTCTTGCTGTTCTTTGTACACAACACTCTAAAGCCTAACCCTGTGCCTTTTCGCTGGCCACCCAAAGGTCTGTAACTTCCTCACCTCTGTCTCTTAGAATCCCTGGCTTCCTTTAAGACTCAGTTCAAAGGCCACCCACTTTCTGCAGGAGGCCTTTCTTGGTTCCACTCGGCCGCTAGAGCCTCCCCCCCCCCATGGTTACTTTCCATTTACGTTTTTATGTGTGTATCTCATATTGCCTATTTATATAGATATTGTCTCCCCATTGAAATATAAGCTATTGAGGGCAGGGACCATTTTTGCCTCTCTTTGTAACTGTGGTGTTTAGCACAGTGCCTGGTACAAGGTAAGTACTTAATAAATGCTTGTTGATTGATTAACCAAAGGAGGGTTATGGCAACTAGGAAAGTGGAGGTTACAAAATTTGCTTTGGGTTTATCCTTTTGGAGGCAGGACATCCATATGTGGGGTGTGTTATAGTGGGGATTTCTTCCTAGTACGGTTTGGACCAGCTGGCTGCTCAGGTTGTCTCGTCTCTCCAATGCTGTGATTCTGAGTCTTCAATCGCTCCACTGTCTGATACTGCATCTTCAGCTGGATGCCTTTGCCTATTTTAATTGCACATCATAGCCCCAAACTCTAACCTATCCTTTGCTGCATCCTCCTAGGGTGAAGGTCTAGGCTGGGCCACAGGAAGTTTGACTGTTTCTTAACTGGAGGATTTGCCTTCCAAATGTCACTGGGGGAGATTTTGTGCAGCTGCTTTTCTGTTTTGGCTTGTTCTAGCAATGACAGCAACAACAGGAAAATGAAAGCCTCTCAAATTGCTTTTGATCTGAAGCAGCTTTAATTTTTTTAAAAAAATTTCTTCCTTGTGCAATTATTCAGGATCTAATGACCTAAAAGAGACCTTGCATTGATCTATGGAATAACTTTTGGGATCTCAGATTGGAATGAAAGCATGTCCCAGTGGTGGCTCTGAAATCAGAGGGCCCGGGTTTCAATCCTGCCTCTGTTACAATCTATATGACCTTGGGCGTAACTTCTCTGGGCCTCAGACTCTTCCTCAGTAAACTGAGGGGGTTAGATTAGATGGCCTCTAAGTCCTTTTCCAGCTCTAACATCTCTGATCTGTGAATCTCCTGTCAGCAGCTGAGTCAGGGTAGCTGCCCCTGCACAGTCCAATGGATTTGTGCTGTCACTGATGTGGGTATTTCTTCATGCAGCCAGGTGCCAAATACAAAATTATATGGTAGTCAGGTGGAAGAGTGGATAGAGTGGTGGGCCTGGAGTGAGAAAGACCTGAGTTCAAATGTGACCTCAGACACTTACAAGCTGTGGGACCTTGGGCACATCACTTAATCTCTGCCTCAATTTCCTTATCCTAAGGTAACTATGAAGATCAAATGAGGAAATATTTGTCAGGTGCTCAGCATGGTGCATGGCACATTGTAGGCACTTAAATGCTTTTTTCCTTCCTTTCTTCAAGAGGTCAGATCAGAAACTGTACCTGCCCATCTGGTGCTGCTCTTGTCCACATCCTACTATGGAAATGATGATTGGGTGAAATTTTCAGATTACCAGACCTAGAACCTAACAGTTAACATGCATAAAACCCTAAGGGGATAGAGGGAACTGATTTTAAGATACGTGTGTTGTCATGTTGGACTTAAAGAAATAAAGCAAGGATAATTAAATGGTCCCTAGCATTTTGAGACTCCAAGGCAGCTTGGGCACAGACTTGGGAGTCAGCATGAGACAAGAAGCACTGGGATTGGGGAGAGACAGGAAAGCTAATTATAGAAATTATTTGAAGATACGTTTCAAGAACCGTGACCCCCAATCCCATCTCAAGGCTTCATTCACATTGGCTCATTGGCATGTAGCTTAGTTTAACACAATGGTCCGTGTCCTCATTGTACCCTAATTTTTAAAGTCGATAATATTTTTTGTGTGTCATCAATGTACACCACACACTCCTCTTCCCCCAGGGCTGGGGTAGGCAGGAGGAAGTGCTTGGCAGATGGCAGATAGTGAGGTAGAAAGAGTGCCAGATTTGGAGTTCAAGGCCCTGGGTTCTAATCCTGGCTTTGCCAATCAACTCACCAGCTATGTGACATTGGGCAAATCACTATGTCTCTTGAGGCTTCAATTTCCTAATCTGTAAAAACAATGGTATTAGACTAGATGGTCTTCAAGGTCCAGCTTCCCTCTAAATCGATGATCCTATCAAATAGAAGGTCAGGGACATGGAGGATACCAGGGCTTCAATATAACTGAATGAAATGTTTTGGGGCTTGTAGTGAATGACATCTAAGAAGCAACTTTTCAAAACAAATAAGTTGAACTTGGAACTCATTAATGAATTGATATGTTCATTTTATATCAGGAAAGCAGGTAGAACCAAAGAGACTGTCATATTAAAGAGTTTAGAGCAAATTTTACATTCACATGGGTTTTTTAAGCATCTGGTATGTTGGATGGATCTCTAGGCCTGGAGTCAGGAAGACCCAAGTTCAAATCCAGCCTTAGACAGTTATTAGCTGTGTGACTCTTAGGTAATCACTTAACCTGTCTGTCTCAGTTTCTTCAATAGCACTTAGTGTGGAAATCAATAAGATAATATTTGTAAAGTACTTAACACAGTGCCTGGCACATAGTAGACACTTAATAAATTCTTGTTCCCTTCCTTTTCTCCTCTCTAACCTTGATTTTGCTATTTACCTAAAAAAATCCTTGTATCTCAACAGTGTCATTAATTAACCAAAAAGGATTTACTGAGGACACATTATATGCTTTGCCACATCTTCTCGATGAATACTTCCAGTGATCTGATCAGTGTGAGTGGTCCTTTCATTGACACAGGTCACATATAAGCCTCATAATAGATAGCACTTTCCATTGACCAAAAACAATCAGCATTGGTGACTCTCTTTCTGGTGATGGGCTTCTTCATACTTAACTAGTTTCGTCCTAGGACAATAGCAATATACTAAGTTATTTGATCCACTGGTAGGATATACCAGAATTTGTCATCCAAGGACATAGCTTTCAAATACTGCAGGGTTACCTTCACATCACCATGAGGTTATCAAAGTAAGAAATTTTATGATGATTAAAAAACATTTTAGGTCTACACTGGCTTAGATTCACTTTTAGGCTATTAAAGACTTTTGGGACAACCCACATACGCCATACAGAACTTTTAGGAAAGTGAGTATAAAGTCTGACAATAATGTGTCAATTTCCAAACAGGATTGAAATTATACCTCTAACACTTCAGAACCCAACATTCTTAGGTATGAAGAGTACCAAAATTTCATATGTGTAGACAGTACTTCATGCATACAAGAAGATAGCATGGAAATGATATAAGTATGAGAGAAATCCAAAAGTCTCTATTAATTAAACACCTACTTTTGCAAGGCAGCTAGGTGGCATAGTGGATAGAGAAATGGGAAAGGAAGCAAAGGAAGACCTTTTCAAGTCCAGCCTCAGAAACTTTCTAGTTATGTGACCTTGGGCAAGTCCCTTAATATCTGTTTGCCACCAGAGAAGGAAATGGCAAACCACTCCAGTAAAGATACTGAGAACCCCATAGACAGAGGTTCACAAAGGTCACAGAGGTAACAAAGAGTAGGACAAGACTGAAATGACTGAACAACAGCAACAAGACACAAAGCCCTATGTATTCTCTTCAGAGGGATGTTATGTGCCAGGATTATTCCTGGGTAATGGCCAAGGGAGGGAAGAACAATAATTAAATGCAATAATTGTTCTTTTGTTTACATTTGCACTCCCAGATTTAGTTAAGCAAGAGGCTGGTGCTTAGTAAATGCTTATTAAATGAAAGAATTCATGAATGAGTCTCTGCCTTGATTACAGTCATTAATAGACGTTAATAAATGGATGTATTATTCCTGTAGCCAGAGGCAGTACAAGGTAATGGAAAGAGGTCTGAACTAGGAGTCAAAAGACATGGATTCCAGGTCCAGCTCTGCCATTAACTAGCTGTGTAGCCTTGACCCACTCATTTTATTTCTTTGAATCTGTGTTTCCAAATCTGAAAATGAGAGAAAGTAAGCCAGATTATCTTAAAGTTCCCTTTGCCTTCAAGCTCTAAAATTCAGCAATTCTATAATCTCAACAGTATCTGCTGGTTGATTCATTTTCTTTATGTTTCCTCTTACAACCAAGAAAGCAGTAGTGGAAAGGTTAATCCAGTAATAAAAGCTGAAATTCTGGGCCACAAAGCAAAATGTATTTCCTGTTTATCCAATTGTAAAGATAAGAATACTTCATAGACTAAGTAATTTTAAGTTGATTAGATTCTAAACTACTTAACACCAATCAGGCTCTCTCTTAGGACAAATCAGTCCTCTCCCAAATTTTTTTGTGTGTGTGTTCTATTATGTTCATCTATTACCTGTAGAAATGTCTCATTATTTTTCAGTTGCAGTGAGTATAATCCTCAGCCATTCAGCTACTTACAGCCCAGCACCCTTTGAAGTGCTTTCTCCACTTATATTGGGGAAACATCTGCATTTTAGGGGCTGTTTGAGAGGTAGTTAAGCCTATAGGTAAAGCCCATCTTGTTTCTGGTTTTGTAAATTATGGAATTCACAGTAAATTAGTATGTGGGGTTTTTATAGAATATGGGCCCTTTACTCGCATCAACCGTTACAGTTTTCTTGATGGGACCCAGCTGATTGTCTCCTCATTTTTTCCTGCAGCTTTTAAAAACTGGATTATGGGACATTGAGCTCCAGAGTAAAAGTGCTATATATAATCCAAGGCATAACTGCTAGTGACATTTCATTGTTAGAACTACTGGATAACATTGATTGGACTGATTCATTGTCTTTTAAGAAACGACATGATTCAAACCACTCTGCCCTTGTAATCAGAGGGCATGAGTTTTATTTTCAAATTCTCTCTTTTGGAGAGAATTATTGCTTTAATGGAGAAATAGAAGGCAGCTGGCTCTCATTACACCCTTTGTTCCCAGATAGCTTCAACTACAGCTGTCAAGATTCCTTTACATCATACTTGAAGCAAGTATAATTTATCAGGCTAGATAGAAACTTTACATATTCTGGAAAGTTGGCTCATTTACTCCTAGATGATTTTATTTCCTACCAAGAATAGAAAATTGAAATATCATCTTTATTGGAAAATACATATTTAAGGGGAAAAACAACTTCCTAGGTCATGCTGAAGAATGAATTATATGATGGCCAATTATTCTTTACTAGCTATCTGGAGATAACTGAAAGCCACAGGAAATTCTCAATCTCACAGCATATGAGAGTTGGAAGGAATCTCAGAAATCAGTCCAAACCCCTCATTTTATAGATGAAGAAACCGAAGCATAAGGAGATGAAGTGAATTGCTTGAAGTCCCATCCATCTTCCATACAGCAGCTAAAATAATCCTCCTAAATATAGGTCTGAACATGTCACACTCAGGAGTATGCTGATAAATGTTTAACAATCAACTTTTGTGGGGGGAGATGTAAACAGTACATGCTTTTAAGTTTAATTTACATTATTAATATTTTCTCTTTTACTTTTTTTAGTTTAGGCCCAGGGGTAGGGAACCTGTGGTCTCAAGGCCACATGTGGCCCTCTAGGCCCCCAAGTGTGACCCTTTGACTGAATTCAAACTTCATAGAACACATCCCCTCAATAAAAGGATTTGTTCTGTAAAATTTGAACTCAATCCAAAGGCTGTACCCAAGGACCTAGAAGGCCACATGGGAGGCCACAAGTTTCCCACTCCGGTCTAGACAATCAGTAAAAATGAAAAGTCTAGCCATGATTTGTAGCATTTGCCAATTTCCAGGGTATACATGTTCACAAAGAAAATTTTACAGTTGGCTTCTGAACCAGTATAATACAGTTCCAGCACATCCCTGACTATGCCCCCGCACAAGAATCTTCAACAACCAACCCCTTATTATTTCTAGAATAAAACACAAAATCTTCAGTTTGACGTTTAAGGCCTTTCAGTCTGGTTCTCATGACCTAGTTAGACTTATCTTTTTCATATATTTCATGTTCTGTCCCAATTTGGGCCACTGAACGCAGCACTTCTCTGCTATCTGATAGAGTCTGTTTATAGGCCTGGAACATATGCTCTTCTCACTTCTCTGCTAATTATTACCTCACTTTAAGGCTGAGCTGGGACTCCACCTTCTCCTTGAGTTTCCTGATTTCCTTAGCATTAGTGCCTGCTCTCTCCCTCCCCTCAAATGACGTGTTATCCTTTTGTGTCCCTCCAGTAAAAGGAAAGTTCCATGAGGGCAGGAGCTACTTGGTTGTTTTTTTTCCACAGAACCTAGAACATAGTAGGTATTTAATAAATGATGATGATTAATGATGATGACAGCTAAGATTTTTCTATCCCTTTAGGGTTTGCAAAGCATTCTACATATGCTAACCTCTTCATCAGCTCAGCAAGATGGTATGCCATCATTATCCCTATTTTGCAGGGGAAGAAACTGAGGCTGAGAATGATTAAATGACTGGCCCAGGGTCACACAGCTAGGAAACATATGAGGCAGAATTCCAACTACAGTTCTCCCCGGCTCCAAGTCTGGCTTCCATTCTGTCATGAATTAAGATCACATGCTAGTTACTAGTGGAGCCTAGAGCAGAACCCAGGTCTCCTGTTCCCCAGACCAGTGATATCATTGTGAAAACCAAACGGGGATGGTAATAGTGTCTACCTCCAAATGTTGTTGTGATGATCAAATAATAATATTTGTAAAGATAATGTAGATTATTATTATCAAATAGAGGTAATATAAATTTGTAAAGATAATATTTGTAAAGTACTTAGCATAATGCCTGGCATATAATTATTATATTATTAACCGTCACTTGAGTCAATAGTGTTGAGCTTTTCTAGTATCTCTGTTATTTTTTTTTAAATCAGAATTGCTAAAATTAAACTAATTTGTATTTTACTTCTCTTTGCTTCTGGTAAATATTGAAATAAATGCTCAGATAATGTGCAGAAGGAGAAAAGGAAAAAGCCAAAAGTTTTATGCAGTTGACTTCTCAAGCTATATAAACAACCATTGAATGGCTGAGGATTATACTCACTGCAACTGAAAAATAATGAGACATTTCTACAAGTAATAGATGAACATAATAGAACACACACACAAAAAAATTTGGGAGAGGACTGATTTGTCCTAAGAGAGAGCCTGATTGGTGTTAAGTAGTTTAGAATCTAATCAACTTAAAATTACTTAGTCTATGAAGTATTCTTATCTTTACAACTGGATAAACAGGAAATAAAATGATAATAAATTTATTAAGAGCAATCTATTTGGCAAAGACTAGGTTCCCTATATGATATATATATATGATATCTAATAACTACATGATAATAGTATACTACATAATATACTATTGCATTACATTACATATTATATAATGTGTCCCACAATTCTTAATGAAATTCAAAACTTAAATAGCTTAAAACTGCACTGACTTTTGGAATATCTTTTAAAATTTAATTATATAATTATCTGATATTTTATTGAGCTAAGAACTTTTACTGAGGTCCTACTATGATACCTCATCGAGGCATGTAGGCAAACCTGGGTTCTTGGGTGCTACGTCAACAAAACATAGGCACTGACGGGCCCTTGTTGTTTAGTCATTTCAGTCCTGTCAGGCTCTTTGTAACCCCTTTGGGGGTTTTCTTAGCAAAGTCACTGGTGTGGTTTGCATTTCCCTCTCCAGTTCATTTTACAGAGGAGAAAACTGAGGCAAACAGGGTTAAATGATTTGCCCAGGGTCACACACCTAGTAAGTGTCTGATGCTGGATTTGAACTCAGGTCTTTCTGACCCCAAGCCCAGTGCTCTATCCACTGTGCTATTTTAGCTACACTTCCAAACTTACAAACACAAACTGTGTGTCTATTGCCCAAGTACCAGCCTAGTTTATAACCAGAATGTCTGGCGACTAGGTGACTTAAAATTTTTTTTTTAATTTATTTTGTTTTTCTTCCCTTCCTTCCTTCCTTCCTTCCTTCCTTCCTTCCTTCCTTCCTTCCTTCCTTCCTTCCTTCCTCCCTCCTTTCCTTCCTTACTCCATCCTTCCCTCCTTCCCTTCTTCCCTGCCATCTTCCTTCCCTTCCTTCCTTCCTTCCCTTATTTATTAATTTTAAGTAATTTAATTAATTTAAATTAATTTTTTGCTATAGCCAGGTGATCTACTAAGGCAAGGAATACTTATGATCTGCCCTGGATGAGGGAGGACTCCTACCAGTGAAACTTCAAACATGACAATACTTTGTAGTGTTGCAATATTATACTATAGTACTCTGCAATTGTGGATTTCGAAGTGTTATGACAATGAATGCAACTAGTCACTCTTAGTATTATCCCATAAGATGGCGACCTGGCATGTTGGTAGAAAGGTAAATGCACTAAGCTAAGTTAGGATCTTCAGACTGTAGTCTTGGCTACTTCTAAGCTGTGTGTGGCCTTGGGCAAGTCATTTCCTTTTTTTGGGTCTTCCTTCATTTATAAAGGTTAAAAACCTCTGGGCTAAATGATGCATAAGGTCATCAAAATAAACTACAAACTATGTTTGCCAAGGGTTCTAGTGCAGCTAATAAGACTAGATAGGAAGCTGGCCTGGGAACCAAGACCTGACTTTAAGTCCCATATCTGACACAGACTAGCAGCGTGACCTTGGACTAATCATTTGAATTCCTGTTGCCTCATGCAACCCTCAAAAACTGCAGCACTACAAGAGTACTTGCTCTCTGCATTGATAGATGGGAGTTTCCTCAAAGGAAGTTCCCTACAGCAGTGAAATCATAGATTTGCCTGGCCCTCTCTGCCATGGACCCTAGCAACTTTTCTTTCTGCTACTGTAGTTAAGTAAGCATGTAATTTTGCAATCCTCTACTTTTATAAGTAACTTCCCTTCTGTAATTTCCATTAAATTTACACTCTCAGTTGGTTTACTTTATTCTTATCAAGGGTTTCAGTTTCCACTAATTCTTCAGTAGTTTATTTTCCTCGTATCAAAGTTATCAGTCATCAGGTGATATGCTTTGTTCACAGGGTTCCTTTTAAGGAGATTTAAGCCATCTTGGGCCCATTTGCAGTTTTCTTTGTCATCAAAATGGGGTATCAGCATTTTGATGTTCCTATGTGGGATATTCAGTGCAATGTTGTGCCTGGTCTATAGACCAGCACTGGATTTAAATAGAGACACATTGTCCCCTCTAACAGACCAGGAAAAGGTGTGATGACTGGTCAGTGAAACCCCAAATATAATAATGAAAGCCTCCTGTAACACACTCCAGTTTTAGTCATTTTCCCATTGCCTAGGAACTGGTCCTGAGCTGTAACTGTCTCCTTTAATTTGGTGACAGCCAAAGGACACCAAAAAAGACTCAAGGGAAAGTCTTCTCTCTTTCCAGACACAATGGAAAAAGGACCAGCTTGAGAGTCAGAGGTTCTGGGTTTGAATTCCACTTCTGACACCTATTCCCTTTGTGCCCTTGGGCAAGCACTAATCTCCCCAGGCCTTAGTTGCTTCATCTGTGAGAATGAATGTTGCCTTGTTACCTTGGAGTTGACAGCCTCCCAGATCTTTTTAATTTTATGACCTAAAGATTATGATGTGGTGGAAAGAAAGAGAAAATACACACTCTGAGGTTAATTTGGGGGATCTTGAACTTCCATCTTTTCACCACCCCTGGCGTGCTGGGAAGGAAGTTCCATTGGATATCTTCAGCTTCCTTTGTGGCCTTTTAGTCATTTTTCATTTCAACCCCTCTTATCACCACTTCCTTTTTTTTTTTCTTCTTAACGGCACTCATGAGGAGGTATGGAAAGGGCCAAGTATTTTTTTTTTAAGACCATTAAAAAAATTGGCTTGGGAATTCAATGTTCGGGGTCATTGATCATATTCTCCTGACTGCTCTTTGAGAAAGGTCTTTGTGCAACTTCCTCCATTCTAAACATGAGCTCCTGCTGTGATAGGAAGCTTCAGTCTCTACTCAGAGCTCACCCTGTCTTAGCCCTAAGGATCAAAGGCAGAATAGACCCACCATTGTATTTGGAAGTATTTTTATCTTGACCACAATTCCACCACTTAAACCACTAGAAACAAGTATCACACATTAGGGGGCATTAAGAAAATGGCCAGATCAGGTGAAGCCACATGATTCTAGAAGGGAACAAAGCCTTCTTGGAACATGTATTATGACAGGGGACTTTCTCAGTTAACAAGGAGAGGCAATCAAGTTTACTGCTATCATCTCATGAATACAAGGTCAGATCTTGGCCTGGTTTCACTCTGCAGAACTTGTCACAAGTTTGGTGGTGGATTTGGGCTAAACAATGAGTTACAATTTAATTCGATGCCTCGTGTTAATAAGATTAACATTTCCAAAACCCTACAAAGTTAGCAAATTATCCGCAACTTGGACCCTGGGCATTCTGACTCAGAGGTTGGCCCTCTATCTGCTTGCCTTTCTCTCTACATGTGAATAGAAAAAAGCACCCAAGAAAATCAGTTTCTATACTTTCATCGTGGATAACTTGACCAAGGCTCCCTTGACCATAAATTTTCCTATCCCTCTGTTAAATAAAAACGAAACAAAAACCCATCCTGCATAAAGTGGCAGATTTGGGGGAGAACATTTACTAGCATGTATAGTAGGCTTCTGTCCCACTGGCAGTGGTTTTTTAGGCTGCTATGAAATAGGCTTTTTACAACTCCACAGTAGGAAAACAGTGAAGAGTTGAGTGGAACCAATTATCTGGTAATTCAATCCTAAACCTGAATTGCAAACTCAGCTAATTTAGTTTGGGGGAGGGGATGAGTATGTTGGGGAAGGGAGCTGAATTAAATGTCTAATTGCCTCAATTCTCTGCCCCATTTGGCCATGGACACCATGGATTATTTCTATACTTGTGTTATGCATATAGATAGATACACACACATATATTCATGCTTGTGTAACTGATTTGCAAAAATCTCTGGAGGAAGGAAACAAACATTTATTAGGTGCTTACTCTGTGCAAAGCTCTTTACAGATATCATCTATTGCATTTGACCTACACAACAACCCTAGGAGGTAGGCACTATTATCATCCCCATTTTCCAGTTGAAGAGACAGATTAACAGAGATGAAGCAGCATCACCCAGCTAGTAAAATGTCAGGTCTTCCTGACTCTAAGACTACCATGCCATCCACATTGCACTAACTACCTAGCTGCCTCTACAAGAATCAGACATACTTGCAAGGCAATGCCCTTAACACTCTCCACCCTCTTCCCTACATACTTAATTCAAGTAGATTTACTGTGCACAATTGCTACACTTTAACTGTTGCTTTACTATGTTTGTTGTTGTGTGAATTCTCTCTTTGCTGAGACTTTCCACCTCTTTTTGTATCCTTCGGCTTTCAAACAGCCTCTGACCCGCCCCCCAATCCACGCCAAAAGAAAAACAAAAGGAAATTTCAAAGAAAGAGATCTCATTTTTCTTCCTTTCGGGTGGCTTGGCCTCGTATTTTCTTCTAACTTGAGTAACAATAACATGAGCCTGTTGTGATGAGTGTTCCACCCCCCATGATTCTTGTTTCTCCTTTCCACACTCTGCCCTATTTCATGAAGTTCCCAGTGTATTTTTTGTGTTAATGATTATCTAATTCCTTTTCCATGTGTGAAACTCATAAAGTTAATGCTAGACTATGAAGCATAACACCTGCCTGATGGAATTCCCCAGAGTTAAGCTTTCTTACCTCATATAAATGAACTTGCTCCTTTGTCACAGCAAAGATCAATAAAACGTTATTTTGCACCAATTTCTCTATAAGTTGTCCAATTGTTGGATATTCCTGGAAAGAATACAAAGATTTAAAATGAATTCATGTAAAAATGAAGTATGGAATATGAACAAAAAGACAGATTTGGGAAGTTTTGGTTAGAATCATTTAGAATTAAGGATTCTCATAATCAACCAATAAACATTTATTAAGCATGTACTAATTATTATGCCTCTCATTATAAATGTACTATTACAGGGTAGGTATTTGCTTTACTTTGCTAAGAACTCTTTGTAATGAACATTTGACTATTAAAAGTTTTTAATTTCTTAAAAAATTTTTCAATAGCCCATATTTTTTGTTTTCTTCTTCAGTGGGTCATTTAATTAGAAAATTGGAAAAGATTTGTGGTCGACGTGATCCTTGAGTGGTATTTTCAAAGTATGAAAACATTACTCCCCTTATTAAGTGCCATTTGGCAGTCAAGGAAGAATGCTGTAAGGAAGAGGGATGGGTAGGTATGGGGAGAGGCACTCACAGCTGGAGGAATCTCACTGCTACAGGCCTGAGACTCCTACCACCAGTCTGGGAAATGGGGGATAGAATGAGGAGGATCCAGTCAGAGACAGCTGGAAAAGGAAATGAAATATTGCTTTCTTTGCCCCACTTTAAGTGACAGGATCCCTGTACTATTTCATGGATTGAGAAAACTGGCCTTTCCTGATGTCATAACTTTACTTTTATATGATTCTGCTGTCCTTTACAGGGTCACTGAAACATATTCCAATTCTGTGTTGTGCTAGCTAGCACATTTTCAGGAGATGGGGCATATTTTTCTTTTAAAAATATTCTTAATAGGAAAATATGTTGGGAAAATTTGGAACTCAAAATCTTATAAAAGTCAATATTGAAAACTAAAAAGAAATAAAAGAAAAAAGAAAAGAAAAGCTATTGATTTCATTAGCAATTCTATAAACTGTCCTTTTCAGGCCAGGACTATTTGTTCTCCAAGGTTGGGGGAATGAAGGCATTTTTCTGGGAACCCTGTTATGATGCTGTATAAAACTGAATATAAAAAAGAAGAGGCTAATGGGGATGAAGGATTCAAATGGATGGATAGTGCCTATGAAGGTAAATGAGAATGGCTCATGTCATTCTAGGATAGAAAACCAAAGTAAATAAGCCCCTTGCGCACTGACAAGAATCTGGTATGATCACGTGTTTCTGAATTTTCCTGGGTATTTCAGGCCAAAGGTCCTATTTTAGATATGGATGAATTTCAAATGCAAACATAATAAGTTTTGTTTTGCCTTTCTTTGAGATGCACAGGTATATAGAATATATAGAAATCTGGCCACATTGGATGTATTTCCATTTAATTAGTTCATTAGGAATAGAGGTGGTGAATGACATAAAAGCAAATTCACACGGTTTCCCTAAATCTCTTATAACACAAGTTTATGCCATCTTTGTTCACCCAGAATGTATAGCTTCTTTCTACCTTCTGAAGCCTTCAATGTCCTGTTTTACTTTCTTTCCTGCATTTTCCATTATAGTCCAATTGACCTGCTGGCTGTTTCTCAGCTTGCCCCTGTTGTGTGATCCTTTGCCTCTCTGACCTTGCACAAGTGATTCCCTATGTCTGCAATGAGTCTCTCCTTCCCTCCTTGAGGAATCCCTAGCTTTCTCCAAAGCCTGGCTCAGGCAACACCTCCTTTAAGGCTTCGTCTGATCTTTTCCCTCTCCCTACCAGTTATTAGCACTCTCTTGAAGTTACTTTGTGTTGCTTCCTATATATTTTGTATTTATTTACTGGTGTACTTATCCCCACACTAGCATATAAACTCCTTGAGGAAAGGCAACTTCGTTTTCTGTTATTGTAGTGAGTGCTCAGTACAATGGTGTGTACGTTGTAGATATTTAACAAATATTAGTTGAGTTGAGTTGAATTGAATTGTCTAGTTTAGTCTCTATGAAGGCTTCCCTGACTCCTCTAAGCCTTTTCTCTTTAATAACTTTATGTCTTTCAGTCTCTATCGCAGAATTTAGCGCTTAGTTATACACTGTCCTACGTGTGTAGACACTCATATATTATATAATATTATGCACTATGTATGATAGGTTATATACAATATCATTTTTCTCTTCCAAACTACATTATAAACTTCTTGATGACAGGGCTCATGTCTTATACTTTTTAGCAGATTTGACAAGTATTGAAGAAATATTTGTTGAATGTTTGAGAATTTTATATAGACCAGGACTGCTTATTTTTTTATATCACAGACACCTTTGGCAGTCTGGTGAAGTTTGTTGACTGCATAGAATATTTTTAAATGCATAAAAGAAAATGCATTTGATTACAAAGGAAACCAATTATAATGAAATAATTATCTGAATATATTTGTATTTTTAATATTTTACAAATTAATAATTAAAATTAAATATGTTAATGTTTTTAAAATTAATTAAAGTTAAATATTTAATATTTTAAAAAATAAGTACAAGGACTCCAGGTAAAGAACCCCTAGGCTAGACAGTGGCTGTGAACCTCTAACCAAAATTATCCCTAAACAAATTACTTCATCCTCATAATTCAACAAAAATTTATTCGGTGCCACTGTACCGAGTGCTGAAAATGTAAAGATATTGACAATACATGTCTTCAAAGACTTTACAAATGAATACTTGCTTATCTAACATTGCCTTCCCAATTGCCTATCTGTCTCCCCATCCTTAACAAATGAACAAAAAGTTCACTTGATTCTACCATTCCTTGAAGCTGTATATCTTTATTCCTTTCACAACCAGACCACCACCACCACACACACACACACACACACACACACACACACACACACACACACACTCTCTCTCTCTCTCTCTCTCACACACACACACACACTCACACACACACATACACACCTGTCTTCTCTTGGTCCCTCTTCTGCCTCTTCCAATTCTCAGCCTTTTCAATTTATCTTCTTATTGCTTAATCGAAATTACTTTCTCCAAAGTTACCAATGATCTCTTATTTGCCAAATCTAATGGCTTTTTAAAAAAATCAATCTTCACCCTTCTTGATCCTGCAGTACTTGACACTGTTGAACATCCACCACTTTCTTAACTCCTTGTTGGCTTACTCCAAGGCTTTGTCCTGGCCCCTGCTTCTCTTGTCTTCCTATACCCTCTTTCTTCTGGACTTCATTCCATAGCTTTAATTTTCATATTTATGAAGATAACACGTCAATATATCTAGCCTGAGTTTCTCTCTTGAACTTTGGTCCTTTCTCACTAAGTACCATTTAGATATTTGGCAATGGATGTCCAGTAGGCCTCTCAAACTCAACTTGTCTGAAACAGAATTAATTCTCCTTCTACCTAAACCCACCAATCTTCCAGACTTCTCCTTTTCTCTTATTGGTAGATCATACTTCCAGTCACCCAGGTTCATAATGTTGGAGTCATTCTTGACTCCACTTTCTTTCACTTCATATAGCAAAGCAGTTTTCAAGTCTTGCCGATTTTGTCTCATCAACATGTCTCATCTACATTCCCTTCTTGCTATACTCAAATGGCAACATCCCTGGTTCTGGCCTTCATCACCTCTCTCTTAAACTTTTCCATTTGCTTCCTAATTGATCTCCCTTCTGCTAATCTCTTCCTTCTCCAACTAAAACACCACACAGCTCTTAAAGTGATTTTCCTAAAGCACAGAGATGAAATCACTCCTCTACTCAATAAGCCCTAGTGGTTCCCAATTACCTTTAGGTTCCAATACAAACTCTTCTGTTTGGCATTTAAAGATCTTTACAAGCTGATTACAACCTGCCTCTTTACCTTTCTTGTTACTCCCTTTCACAAGATCTACATTCTAGCAAACTGGCTTTCTTATTATTCCTTGCACATGATACCCCACCTTCCATTTCAGGTCAAAGCACAGACTGCCTTTGTCCAATGAACTCTTTTCTCATTTCCACGTCTTAGAACCTCTAGTTTCCTTTAAAGCTGAGATCAAAAGACACCTACCTGAGTTTTTTCCTTATCCCTGTAGTTATTAGTGCCTCCCCCCATCCCTACCAGTTACCTGGTATTTATTATGTATATACTTATATATACACATTTCCTCCAATAGACTGTAAGCTCCTTGAGGATGGGGACTGTTTTATTTGATTCTCCCCAGTGCCTGATATATAGTAGATGCTTAGGAAATTCTTATTGATATTGGGGACAAGGATATCTATCTATCTATCTATCCAAGTTACTACAATGAAAGGTACTTTAGAGGTTCCACCCCTTCATTTTGAAAATAAGGAACTGAGAACTAAAGAGGACTTATTCAAGGTCGCACGGCTATTCATCTGAAGGAGGATTTGAACCCAGGACAAGTCCAGGCTACAAGTCCAGCATTTTATCCACTATGCCATGTTGCTTCTCAGTAAGATATATGCAAAAAAGAGGTTCAAATAAATTTTGATGAGAAATTTGAGGGAAAGATTATATAAGGGAGGGCAAGTATGGTGGGGAGAGAAAGATTTAATGGAGAGGTAGTAGCAATCTGATTTAGCAACTAAATACTCTGGAGTTTGAGATACAACAATAATGTGCAAATGTAGATCTTGGAACTGAGAGGTATGGCAAACTCTTGAGATAAAGGAGGGTTGGGGAAATTATGTAGCAAAGCAGAAGAAAATGGCCATTTTCATATTGAAAACTTGGTATGAAAAGGTATTTTTGATAAGTACACAATTTTTCATATTTTTGAAGGGAAAATGTCACTAGCATTGACATTTGTATGACATGGAAAGCCCTAGTTCTGCAGAACCCAGTTTGGTAAACACTGAATTAGAGCAAAATTAAATAAAGAAGGGAAAAGTAGAACAGGACACATTGGAGAGAGATGTGAAAGTAGTCAAATGCCTTTTGTTCTCCTTATTCTATTTCTTGGTTTGAGAGAATGGAATAAATATTAGTTTGACCTTTGTTTGATTGATGATACAGGAATTATGTTAGTCTGTTGTGGTTTATTCAACATCTATTCCACAAAAATTTACTGAGTATTTATTATAAGAGAAGTGCTATGATTAGCTGGTGGGTGCTATCTCCCTCTGTTCTTATTATTTTTGAAGTATTTGCTACAGTACATATGGGCACTGAGACAAAACATCTAAGCAAAAAACAAGGCAATAAATCATCCCTCAAATTTCTCACTCAGTAGAATGTAAGTCCTTGATAGCTGGGGCCATTTTGTTTTTGTCATTATGGCTCCAGGGACCAGTGTACAGTTATATACTGTGTGAGCATGGTACACAGTAGGCATTTAATATTTACTCGTTAAGTTGAATTGATTGTAATTTGATTATTTAAATTATATAATTAAGTGTTGGAGTCATATTGGGAGAGGGGAGGCAGAATGATAGAAAATACTTAGAAATTTGGAGTATTGTTGGTCACAATGAGGAGAAAATATCCATCTTGACAAATTTTAATTTGCCCTGTTAACATCATAGTTAAATACACTAAACTCTAGTACTTCAGTGAATTCATAATCTATCTCACTGGTGTGAGTATTTGCTCAGTTGCCACATACCACAATCTATTGCTTATGAGAATAACTGGAGCTGGAATATAGAAAGCTTAGGTTCTATTCCCAGCCAAACAATTAACTGGCTTTTTAACTGTAAGCATGTTACTTAATTGCCCTGTGTTCTCATCTGACAAATGGGAACATGATTCATAAATAATATTTTATATGACCTTTATGGTACAGGAAAATGTCTTGTTTAAAAAAATATGGCTTATTGGACACCATTTACAGTTAACACAAGGGTTTAAGAATGTCTGTACCCCTCAATTCATGGCAGCTCAGGACTCAGGACACATGAAGTGGTAGAAAGAATACTAGACTCAGAAAGTAAAGGTTCAAATTCCAGCCATATTACTCATTATGTATCTTTGAACAATTAGCAATCTCTCTGAGCCTCCATGTCCTCCTTTATAAAACAGAAGTAATAATAATACAACCTAGTTTATGGAGTTATGCGTAATCATGTAAAGTGCTTTATAGCATTAAAGCGTATCATACATGTTTACTATCTTTAATGTACAGATTCAGAGCAAAGAGATGATTCTTTGTTGTCCTGAATTGGTGTCAGACAAGAGACTTTCTGAGAGGCTAGAGCAATTCCAGGGCCACAATGGAGTGGAACTAAAGTGACCTCCAAGGTCTCACCACCAACCTGACCTCCTGGATCTAGATTGAGGTGAGCAAGGAAAAGGAGGTGAGGTTCAAAGTCCCAAATGCAGACTTCCATGATATTTTGGTAACTTGTTTTGCATTCTGTAATTGCAATGTCCTCCTGTGATGCCCTACCTCTGAAATCTCATCATAGCATGCAAGTGACCCTGGATTCTCAAAGGCTATGTCAGCAGACTACATGAAAGCTTCCCAAGTAGCACTTAACTGATTTTTACATCTGAAAACCAGCTTAGGTAAGTTCACAGAGGGTCATTGCCAATATGAAGGCTTTCCAAGAAGCACTTAAAACTGATTCTTATATCTGAAAAGCAACCTAAGGTAGGTTTAGACAGGGTCATTGCCAACTAGCCACCTTATGGGTCCAAAGTGTCTCTTGCAGACCATCTACCAAAGTGTAGAGGGGTTGTGATCTGTGCTAGAAAACAGAGCCCCAATATCTCAGTAGGTTGTAAAGTTTTTGAGGGTAGATACTGATTTATTTTTACTTTTTTCCCCCTGTGACTACTTTGCTTTTATCAGAGTAGATACTTAATAAATGTTTGCTAAATTGAACTAAACTGATGAAATCATAAATTATTGAAGATACATTTAACTGTCATTTTTCATACTTAATCTGCTTTAGAGTATTTAAGACTTAAATTAATATGGAACACATAGTATGTTACCAGGACAGTTGACATGGAGTACTCGTTCTTGCTGTCCAAGTGGCAAACTCCATCATTGGGGATAACGATTCCAGCCAATTTACTGTCCATTCCGAAATGAGAATCCGCATCACTCACAAACACAAGAAGATGGAGAGAATCATTTCTCCACCCAATTTGTTCCTATAATTAGATCGAGAAGTTCAGGGTGTGTTTGATTCAGATAGACATCTGTTGAATGTTGATCAGCTATACTTAGAACTGTTGAAAACTGATCACACTTTACATCTGCTTCATTTTTCTATTCAGTTATCTCCTAAGTATAAAGCCATATAAGAAACACAGAACACAGTGAAATGTTTCCCTGCTCATTTTCTCAGGATTCTCTTTTAAGAGAAGTGGTTTCCATTGCTCTGGTTATTTATGCAGCAGATTATTTTTTAATTTTTTTATTTTTGCAGCAGATTATTTTAAAAATATTTATATTCTGCTTTCCCTTCCTCCAACCACTCCCACCCCCACTACCATACCAAAACATTAAGGTCTTGCAGCATGAAAAATTATGTTAAATATACTGCAGAAACCTTCTCTATCATGTATTTGCATTTTAAAGAAATTGCCATCACCTTCTTTGTGCTTTATACATTTAGCCCATTTAATTTCCTATTTTGATGAAAAATCAATATAATTAACTTTTGTAAAGCAGTCTAAAGTGTGAGCTCCGTTTTTTGGGGGGAGTCATAGCAGCATTATCCAGCATGGCATCCTACCTTACAGACAGCAGCTTGCATAATTGCATCAAATCCCCCCTCTGGAGTGTCAATATTTGCTGAAATTTTCTGATTCTTCACAATTTCATTGAACCTTTCTGCATCACTTGTCAGTGGTAGAATGTGTTTAAATCCAAAGGTAGGTAAACAAAAGTGGGGAACACTACTGCAAAAGAAGATGCAAAAACATCTATAATAAAATGTATCAGAATATATTTTCTTTATAAGGAATAGCTCCACCAGGAATTCCTTAAAAATGTCTGATTTTCAGAAGTATCTGGTTTTGTGATTCAGCCTTGAATCTCACCATTGGTTCTAAGTCACTGCTTTCATGCTTGAAGGATCTTTGGTATCATTAACATAGATTATTTCTTGAGGCAGTGTAGATTTCAACTCTTTCCCACTTTCTCATCTTATGCCATATTGTCCACACATTTTCATTTGTATCCTCCACATTGTATCAGTTTATAAAGAGTCAACAATGAAATTGTTAGAGTGAAAGTTGTTTCTTGCAACTCCTAACCACATCAATAGCTTTCGTTGGGTCTTACTGCACTAGATGTTGCTAGGATAGAAAGCAGGAGACTTTCCAGCTCCAGATTATGAAATCTTACAATTTACAAAGGAAAGAAGGACAAACACAAATCAAATTATACTATATTGTCCCCAAATGAGATGTAAAACACTACCTAACTCATCATAGTGCTACAGAGATAGAGAAGAACTAAGTAAAGAACTGGAATCATTGGAGCTAGCAACAGTTAACCTGGGAAGTTTTAATGGAAGAGGTATATTTTGTGTAGCATCTGGTCTGGCTACAAGAAGAGGATGGCATTCTGGAAAAGGAATAGTATGTGCAGTGTTTTGGAAGTGGAGAGGGGCGGTTTTAGTAGAAGGGGGAATGACTAGCAGAATTACTGAGCTAAAATCAAAGGATACCCATTGGGCGTAGAATAGGGGGTACAAACAGTGAGGTGTAGCAGAGAGGAACCAGGATTTGATTTGTGGCTGGCAGACTCACTAGCCAAGAGACACTGGCCAAGCCATTTTAATTTCTTTGTACCTCTCTGTTCTCACTATAAAATGAAGATAATAATATCATGTAAATCTTAAAGGCCTATTGAAATGAGAGCTGTTTTGTGTCTGAGGACAATTAGGTAATGGAAAAGGAAACAAGGAATCTTAGGTAATGGAAAGTGGAACAGCATGAAAAGAGTAAACTTGGTTTAACAAGGAACTCGAAGTTCCTGAGAAGAGAAGGAAAGCGAGTTAAATGAGCAAGCCAATTGTTGAGACAGATGACAGCTGTCTAGAGGAGAATTCAACAGGGCAAAGGCTGGAGGCAATGAAGTCAGCAAGGAGTCCATTGTAATATTTAGGGTGAAAGGTATGTAGGGCTTGGATGCAGATCAGAATAGGAGCAGGGTGTGGGCTAGTGTGGGGGTGATTGCCTTAAGTATGTCTTCCCCTTGCAACAATCTCAGCATTTCAATCATTCATTCATTCATTTGTTTATTCATTCATTCAACAAGCATTTATTAAGCACCTAGCAAATGCCAGGCTCTATGCTGGTTTCTGGAGAGATAAAGACAAAGATGAAACAGTCTGTGCCCTCAAGGAGTTTCTCTTCTGTGGGAGAAGGGGAGAGCATGAATGTATATAAGAAAAATACATAGAAAGTAATTATTGAGAGGACTGTTGTTTAGTCATTTTCAGTAATGTCCAACCTTTTGTGAGCCCATTTGGGGTTTTCTTGGCAAAGACACTGGAGTGGTGTGCCATTTCCTTCTTCAGCTCCACAGATGAGGAAACGGAGGCAAAGAGGGTTAAATAAGTGATTTGCCCAGGGTCACACAACTGGAAAGTGTCTGAGAGCCAAATTTGAACTTATGTCTTCATGACTTCAAGTCCACTACTCTCTACTAAGCTATCTGCCTGTTATGTAGGGCCTTTGGTAAATCCTCAATGGAGGATTCATGCAATGTCTTAGAAGTTTTCCTGAATATCATTCTAGAGGATTCCAAAGTAGCATTTGGATTAAGAATCTATTGTTTGTCATTCATTTTGTTTGACTGGCTCACCTTCTCTTTCAGTTATACATGTCCTTAATCCTTTCTTCTACACTATTTTTCAAAGTCATCTTTGATAATATGCTGTAGGCTTTTTTTATTCCTATTGTGAATCTCATTAACTTTTTGCTATCTGCAACTAGACTTCTTCCTACTAGATTTCTTCTGCGATGGTAGATGCTTCGTGGTTAAATAGTATTGCTGGGAGAATACTAAAGATAAAGAATTCAGTTTTTGTAGCAGTGACATTTTCCCAGATATAATCTAGTCTATTCTCTTCTTACACAATTCTGATCCCAACTCATTGTCCATCTGCAACATCTGCCTGAGATATACAAATACATTAGGCTGTAGATCCAAATTACATGCCCGAGTCTAAGAAACGTATATTTCGTCCACTTTATTTTTTCAGTGTACATCGTTAAGTTTGTCTCTTTTGAACAATTGTGATTTCATTAGTAATCTTTCTTTGGTACAGTCAGCACAATGCCAACTGTGAATAAGAACATCTCAAGAACATTGCCAATCATTCTTTCCTGTGGACTCTCTTTAGGCCATTCATCATAACAATGGAAAACACCTTAGGTAAGCAAATACACTTCAAGAATTCGGCGGATTCATGACCCTATTGGCATGAGTACCTCCTGTACCAGTGTGGAATACAACTTACCCATGTCTGCTCACCCTATGTGATTCTTATCCAAATCTTCCAGTAAATCCTCCAAAGAGTTTCACAGATTCCAAGAGTCTATTTAGTACAAGAGGTATCTAGTACAACCCTGGTAAAGCACCCATTCTTTGCCTGAAGAACTCTAGGAGGAAAAACCCACTCTCTCCCAAAGCAAGGTTTTCCTGCTATCAAGCCTAAAGCGACTTCTCTGCAACTTAAACCCACCATTCCTAGTACTGCCAGTTGAGACCAAGCAGAACGCCACTCATATCTTTTCCATATGATAGTTATTCAAGAGCTTATGGACTGCTATCATATCCCTCATTCATCTCTTTTCCAGGTTAATCATTCATAGTTTCTTCAAACGATCCTTAGGATAGATTCTCAGTCAATATTTTTCTGTATCAGGATGGCTAATTAAAACTCAAAAGATAACTATTAAGTTTTGAATAGCTCACCTGTAATTATAGGTGAGATAAACATTTTATTCTATAAACACTCTATTTTACCCTGAAATTTAAGAAAAGCTTTGTAGAACCTCCCAATAGAAGACTCCCCTAACCTCAGTTAAGCATATATATTCATGCATTTGTAAAATTATATTAAAATATCTGGCCATATTTCTGTCTATGGTGGAAAGTTTTGCCAATACCATGCAGGCCTAAATTCAATACTGAGAAACCATTCCTTAAGCTAGGTCAGGAACAATTAAAAGGCTGAAAGTCTGTCTTAAAACAAAGATGCAGAAACAATGAATTGAGATAGTATCACATCTCCCCAACAATTCAAACACCAAAAAATTCAAAGTAGAGGTTTGAAACAATGGAAATATGATTTAGGATCTCAGAAAAGAAGAATAAATGATGGAAATACAATTAGACTACCTATTTTCATATACTTGATGCCATAAGTTGAGGAGGGACATTCCCCAGGAAATGTGCCCCCACCTCCCCAGGGAATCGAACTGGCACACTTCAGAAAGCCAAAAGCAGCAATATCTTATTTTACTAGGACTAGCCAGTTGTCAAGTATATATCCTTGCATGTATCACTGAATATGTGGAACCAAGGACACATAAATATATGTGTATGCTGCTATTTTTCCATGTTAAGAGGACCAAATGTCAAAGGTAGGAGGTAGTAGTCATCTTGTTCCTTTTAGCAGAACTTCTTGTTCATACCCATCACCTATATGTTATGATGATCTATATTCTAACTAACCTAAAAGCACCTTCCTAAAATATATTGCCCCAAATCGAACATAATATCCCATATATGGCCTGACTAGGGCTCTCTCATTATGTCCCCTCTCGAGGGGACCCATGTTACACAGTCACTTCATTTGAATCTTACAGTCCAGCAAAATCCCAAGGAACCTGTTGAGGACACTCTCATCCTATGCTGGTGAAACTGAGTCTTTGAACCCAAGTGTAGAACTTTACATTTATTCCCATTAAATTCTATCTTCCCATCTCTGAAGCTCTCTTTCTCTTTTACACCATGCTGCCTGGGCTCAAATCCCATTTTTTGATGCATACGGGTTGTGTTACAAGTCACAGCTTCTTATGACTTGAGGATGCACTTCAAGAGTATAACCTGCATTGATTGGTAGAAGGTATTTCCTCATAGGGCATTCCTTACATCAGTGGAATCACAAATCTAGTCCAAAACCAAATAACTTTTTTTAAAAAGTTATTGTCTGTCTTGTTTGATTTGGGCCATCATTCCAACCTGTCCGCATATTTTTAGATATGGACTCTGTCATCTAGTGTGTCAGCTATCTCTTCCTTACCCCCTCCCACTCCCCCTTGCCCATCTCCACCTTCATGTTATTTGCAAATTTAACTAACATGCCATCTATGCCTTTATCTAAATCACTGATAAATCAATCAATCAATCAATCAATAAGTAAACATTTACTAAAGCCCTACATGTCAGGTGGGGCAGCCTGGAGTCAGGAAGACTCATCTTCCTGGGTTCAAATCTGGCCACAGACACTTACTAGCTGTCAGTATCTTTGCCAAGAAAACCCTAGATGAGGTCACAAAAAGTTGGAAACAACTGAAATGACTGAACAACAACAGCTGATGAAATGCAAATAAAGCTGCTCCCAGCCCCAACGATAGAATCCTAAGAAAGCTACCCTCATCCCAAATATTCTAACTTCCTTATGGGCCCCACTAAACAGCAGGCATGTCCTGATTTAACCACACAATCTGGCTTTAACCACACCACAGGCCCCCAGATCCAATTCACATATTTGAATAGGTATGTTCTTATACACAACCACAATCATCATCCGTTTAGCCCAAGACAGGACCACAATACCTACCTATCCATCTTAACGAGACAGGACCACAATAGCCAGCCAATCAGAGGACAGTGTGATCAGGATGTTTGACCACAGAACCATAGAAAGAATCCCTCCCCATCACCAAATCCCTTGACAAACCCCTCCTGCCTTCTTAAGATTCGTAGTTTCTGTTACGTAATAACAGAATATATATGTATATATATTCAGATTATATATATTATATATAATATATAACAGAATATATATATGCATATATATATAAATCCATCTTACTTTCTCTGAAGTTGCTGGTTCCTCTTGGAAACTAGCCCACTTCTGAGGGGAGTCAATCCTCAATAAATGCCTCTACTTAGATTAGAGGTGGTCTGATTCTGAATTCTTTGAGACAATGTTGCCACAACACACCATGAAACCTCCACAACTAAAAGTTGAATGGGCCTGCCTTCAGAGGTAGAACCACAGATTTTGGGACAGCTAGGTGGTGCAGTGGATAGAGCACTGGACCTGGAGACAGAGGGACCTGACTTCAAATACAGTCTCAGATACTTACTAGCTGTGTGACCCTGGTCAAGTCACTTAACCCTATTTGCCTCAGTTTCCTCATCTGTAAAATGAACTAGAGAAGGAAATGGCAAACCACTCTGGTATCTTTGCCAAGAAAACCCCAAATGGGGTCACAAAGAATCAGACATGTTGAACAACAACACATCAGGGACTCAAAAAATGTTGAATAGCAAAAGACCGAAGACAAGTCCATGCACTCTCTACCAGAGCCTGCCCTTCAAATTGTCATCAAGCCATTAATGACTTCTCTTTAGGCCCAGCCACTCAAATAGTTCCAAATTCACCTTTTGCTACCTTTTACTGTCAGGGCTTCTTAAACTTTTAAACAGGGCTTCTTAAAGCCCATGTCTCGTCCTGACCCACAGTATATGAAGCACTATTCTAGCTCATGCCTTGCTTGCCAGCTTGGTATAACCTACCTGTGTTTGTGTAACACAAACAAGGCCTTCTAGACTCAGGGCTGCCTTCCTAACAAGATCAGATTAAAACTTCTCTGCCGAATGCCTATCCTCAAAGGGAAAACCTGATACAAAAGCTGATACAAGATATAGCAGCAGTATAAACTAAAATTAACAAATATATGGGAGGGCTTATAAATAATATGCTAAACATGCTAAAAATATAAACAATATGCTAAAAAAACAGGATCAGGGAAAGGTTCATGGTGGATACTGCACCCAATAAGGCCTAAAGGGGTGGGGAAGAATTCAATAGGAGATGGAGGATTATCCCCATAAGGCTTAAAGGGCCCAGCTTTAGAGGAGCTGGTGTCAGAGATTTTATGGGAGCTCTTAGGCTCCTTAGACAATGCCTTTCTCACCTAGAAGACTAGCTGCCACCAAGGCCAAGTGTTTTGTCTCTGTCAATATCCTGTTTTAACTTGAGAAATTGTATTCTTTTAATCTCTTATCAAATTGTTTTTATTGAATTTTTATGGTTCATGAATGTGTATTATTCATTCAAGATATTTTGCCAGCAGATATATTAAAACAATTGAGCTTATTAGTTTAATTGTGTTCTCCAGTAAAGCATCATACCCATTATAATGAATTTCATAACACTACTATTTACCTAGAGTCTCCCAGTTTGAACTCATGCAAATGCATCTCCTTGGGGCAGAAGTTACTCCAAGGTAACTAGTTAGGACTGCCCTTGGTAGTTTGTGGCAGGAAAGGGAAATGCATATAAAAACTAAAAGCTATTTCGACTCATGCTATTATCTGTACTAGAAGTTTAATAAATAGTTTTGTTTTAAGTAATTAGAAGTATGGAAGTTCACACACAAAGTCTGCCTTACCTTACAGTGAGTCAGAGTACTGAGAAATTGGTACAGTCCTTGTAATTTGTTTTCACCTAATCCTGAGGCTATGCCAGTCATTCACCCAGCAGCCAAGCTGTCTTGTGCAAGACCTCAAAAACTTTACTTGGCCAGGCTCCAGTTGAAAAACAACTTACTGTTTTGAAAATAGTATTTTAAAACTTGTTTTTCTTTTTTACTCCCTGGTGATGCTGTATGTCTGGGAATCACAGAACACCAAAAGGACATGGAGAAATGCATGTTAGATATACATTGGCCTTAGCATGCAATTATAGATGACTTATGGGTAGGAGTAATAAAAAAGACTTTTTTTGTGGACAAGTATGACTGGAAAAGGAGATGGGAGCAGTTATGTCAGGAGAATGAGAGACAAGAGAGGGATACCCTTGAGGTATTAAAAGAATCAGAGGAGAGCCTCCAGCATGTCAGATGAATGATGTCACAGATCTATTAAAGTGTCAAAGTATAAGTTTCTCTTTCATATATGCTGGTAACTTTGATGTATAAAAATGTACATCAAATGCTAATATGAGCTTGGAAAATGGTTTTATAAATACTGAGTGTTTTGTGCATTTCAAGGGGGTTAACATTTTAAAATGGATAATTTCAATCACATTAAATAAAAAAGTATGCTTTACATTTCACAAGCAAGGTGATTAGTGTCTCTTGATAGATATGTGCATAATCCATGTTTTAGATTGATGATTACGTTCTGATATGATGGACTCACAGGAATCACTTTTGTACCGAAAGTTGTTGGTTGTTGGGGTGTAAATGAACTCTAGAAGATAAGTAAGAGAAATCCACATTTTCCCAAACAAGTCACAGAAAGCTGTGCGTGTGTGTGTGTGTATGTGTGTGTGTGTGTGTGTGAGAGAGAGAGACAGAGAGAGAGAGAGAGAGAGAGAGAGAGAGAGAGAGAGAGAGAGAGAGAGAGAGAGAAAGAAGGAAAGAGTGAGAGAGAGAATGAGAGAGAGAGAGAGAGAGATTCTTCTTGGCAACAGTGAGAGAGGCTAAGCAAGATAATATGAGTGGGTGTGGTTCCTTGCTCAAGTAACCTCAGTGAGTGGTAGTCATTGTGGCAAAAGGCATCTCTAGGACACATCACAGTCCAATGAAGCCTGTGTTGAGGGCCCAGTATATCCCTGTCTCCAGAAAAACAGAGCCAAGTTTGCCACGTTCAAATGTACATAAAAGACCTTTTCAAATTCTGCAGCTTCTGAGCTTCCCAGCTTCATGTGGCTAGCAAAATGTCATCAAAGTGACCTCACATTTGTACCAAGCAAGAGAATGCCAAACAAACCTACCAAATAGTAGATGAGTGCCAAAGACCCAGAAAGTGTCTGGCAGTAGGAACTCAGAAGGGTGACTCTTTCCACAGAAAATCAGTACATATATACAAAGAAACGAGAGCTCTCATGCTTACCTGCAAGGGTTGGCTATTTCTTCAGGTGTTGTCTTTATAAAAGGAGAAACTGGTTTTTCTACAAAGGAGCCAAAGCCCAGCTTGAAGTTGCTTGTTAATTTAGACATCTCTTTGGATAGCGTGGAGCCTAACTCCTTTATTGTATTAAGGTCATCTTCCATGGAAGCTGAGAGATCCATGAGGTAATACAAATCTACTGGATAATCCTCAGTCTGGCGAACATGGACTTGTAATGTTTTCTCATTACCTTGTAAAACCACAGCAGGGGAAAAAAATGAACACATTAAGCTTTGTATTAGATCGGTCACTGGACCAGTGTGTTAAGTCATTTCAGAAATATGTTCCTAAAGGAATGGCTGGTAAAAACAGTGACAGTATACATTTCATAAGCTGATATTCCCATGCAAACTCTTACCATTTATGTATAGAGCTACAAAAGGACATGTAAGGCAGGATATTTTATATCATCTTGGGAAAACCCCCATCCATTTAGATTTAAGATAATCTGATTTCTGTGGTTTCAAAGAGGTAAAGCAAACCAAATGGCAGACTGGAGCTGCATTCAAATGCTCAAAGAAATGTGAAACAAACCTGAAAGGCATTTGCATTTTTTCTTTTAAAAACTTAAAGATTAAAACTTAAGTACAAAATAAGAAAAGAAAAAAATGTTATGTACACAGCAGAATGTAAGAGAGGAGTCAATATATAGCAATAGATTTCCATTTCACGAAAGCCTATGTAATAAATACTACTAGTTGTATTGAGAGCTATCCATCTTTTCTTTGCTCCCTTATAAGTTTTCTTTTGTTCTCTGCTGTGTACTTTTTGCTTTGTTCTCCCCCACCCCTTCCTCCCTACCCCCCCAAGGCTACAATTATGCATTGGTTTTTTGTTTTTTTGTTTGTTTTTTACAGGGCAAGGACACAGTTGCTGTTTGGCAAGTTTTTCAATTCTCTGCTAGGAACATTAGTAACCCACACAAGTAAAGACATCGTTGTTGGCTAGTTTAATTTATATAAAAAGAAATCACTTGTGATTCATAATTATAATTGGTGGTATACAAGCCTAAACACATATAGTCTGCTTTGCACTGGTGACATTGGAAATTTTGTTGTATGAATCAATGGAAAAAAGAAATGAGACTACAACATCATATTAAAAAGGTGCTATAACATACCTGGTCGCAATTTTAGAACCAAGCTTTGGGGTGAAATTTGTATAATATCCGAACTATTTTTCTGACTTCCTATACTCAACGGCTTATTTCTAAGTATTTCTATTGTGGAAGTAGGATTTTCAATGGCATGCAGCAAACATCCTTTAGCCAAAAGATTCTCTGCAGTGTCACACCTTTCACCAATTCCAGATGGATGAGTAAAGTCCTAGAAAAGCAAAGCAAAGCAAAGCCAAGACTGATGAAACTAAGCACAATCTTTATTTATTTGTAGAATAATGGGGCATGATTTGTGCAACATGTGATATTCATCTTTCCCTCTCCATTTAGGGATCAAAATATTCTCACATCTACTACATTTGTTGTATGTCCAAAGTTAATTCAAATTAGAAGGCTGTTAGAGTTCTTGGTAAAGTAAGAAAGTTTTCCTTTTTATTTCAGCATCGTGGCTTCACATACCAATTTCTTCTTCTCAAGAAACTTTTCAGTAGTTAGATATTGAATCTTCTGCAGGATTAAACTGTTTATTGACATGTAAATGTATATATTTCAGGTATAATGAAATCACCCATTTCCTATAAACTGTCCACAGGTAGGAGCTATATCTTCTTAGCATATAACTTCTAGGACCTGATACAGTCATCAAGGACTATTTACTGTTGGAAGTATTATGGCATTATATTATTATTTTATAGCACCTTTGGCTTCTCTCCTGGACTTCAAACCCTAGCTCTTTAAATGTTGCATATTTAGTGCATTTCAGACCTTTCTCACACATTCAATGTACAAGTGAGTATAAGACAACTATCTTTTGCTGGACGGCAAAGGTTTCCCTTCTTGACTACTACTTGTTATTGAGCTCCCAATATAATTTCTCTCTGGATGGCAGAAGCTGGTGACCTGGGTATAGCAGAATAGAATCCAGTTTATGCCATGCTAGCAAGTGCCAAGTGGGGCCACCAGTTACTGGATGTGCAAGCTATGAAGTATCAGTCAAGTGGCAGAAGGGTTAATGTCTATTCATTCATGGTCTATGAAGAAAACAGCTCATTGGATACGTAGACCATATCTGCATTGGAGCTGTGAGGCTGCCATGTGGGCATTTGTAGATTTAAAAACCACTAAATCTTTGGTGCTAAGCATCACCTGTCAGTAAAACTACTGGTTTGTTATAGTAGGATAGCCACTAAGAACAATATTTTAAAAATAAAGCTTCAAAAATAAGCTTTTTAGTCTCAGGATTTTTTTTTATATGATAGTTACAGGATAAAACCTGCCAAGATCTTCAATCAAATTCCAACTTTAAAGTTTTGTGTCTATCTAAGTTATAATGATATATAGATTAATCCCTTTAATAGTATGTACTCCTTTGTGTTTGTTATTGAGTTGTTTCAGTTGTGTCCGACTCTTTGTGACTCCATTTGGAGTTTTCTTGGCAAAGATACTAGAGTGGTTTGCCATTTCCTCTTCCAGCCATTTTACAGATGAGGAAACCGAGGCAGGCAGTGTTAAGTGACTTGCCCAGGTCACACAGCTAGGAAGTGTCTGAGGCAGGATTTGAACTTGGGAAGATGAGTCTTCCTGACTCCAGGCCTGGCACTCTATGCACTGTGCCACTTAACTGCCCTATTCCTTTGTATATGTATTGCTTACCCTGACAAAGTATAGCCTCTTAGCAGTAGGTGAGGGCGAGAGACTGTCATTTTTTCTTTATGTTTCTAGTGCCTGGCATATAATAAATGTATATACTCATATGTGTCTATATATGTACATATACATATATTCATATAAATATACATGTACACAAATTTGTATATACACATATATACAGGGATACAGTGCTTTGACTGCTCTAAGTACAAATAAGTAAAAATCTATATCAAATACACTTTTTTTTTCCCAAGCTTATGTATCAAAAGTACAATTGGAATACGTGGGGAGGCAGAGTGGGGTGGAGCTAGCTCTTTTGGAAATTAACTCCGTGATGAACAGCTTCTTAGTTTCAGTGGGGATCACGTTTTTATGGTTAAGTCTGAAAGCACATGGAAACAAAACTCCTGTGGTCCTACGTCTAGACATACTTGTGGATCAGAGGCATCGTATCAGGTATCATCTGTAGTCCGAGCGAGCGAGCGAGCGAGAGAGAGACAGAGAGAGAGAGACAGAGAGAGAGAGACAGAGAGAGAGAGACAGAGAGAGAGAGAGAGAGAAAGAGAGAGAGAGAGAGAGAGAGAGAGTGTGTGTGTGTGTGTTACTACCCCGGGAATTCTGTGAGTCCCTGGTCACAGTGTTTCTTGCTTTGTTTGATCTGACAGATGAACTTCTGCCCTATGAGCAAAGATGTGATTAGTGACCTAGGAGCCCCTGAAGGGAAGGATGATCCTTTTTGTTGAGATGAATAGAAAATAATCAGGATTTTTCTGAAATTTTTGCATTGGAGTTCCCAATTTCAATTTCTGTTGCTTTCTATGAGATTACTGCAGGCTAAGAAATGCTGACTCCTTCATGTCATGTTGGATGTTTGAGGTGACACGACTTCAGTTGTCCAAGGAGGATGCTATGCTGTGCCAAACGGACCTTTATGAATTTGAATTAGAATTGTAATTTGAGTTTTAGTTTTTAAAGCTCTTTCCTGATAGGAATTCAAGTGCCTTTCTAGTATGACCCCTTTCCAAAGGATGCAGATCTTTGAACTACAGATTCTGTAAGTAACCACAAAATTACTTTATCCGATCCATTATATAGAAATGGAAACACGAACAGCAATCCCTTCTAATACATCTGGAGGAGTGCTTCATCTCATTAATCATTTACTCATCATAATTTAATAATACAAGATTAATAATATTTAGAGTCATGTACTGGATTTTAGGGGGTAAACATGAAACATTTTTCCTAAGCCACTCTAGTCTGACCATTCCAACATTAGGGGTCTGAGCAAAGGCTATGATTCTTTTGGGGACCCTCATTTTTCCCCTAGGACAATATCTGATTCATTTAACTTACTAGCTACTGAAAAGTGCTGATGTTTATACAGGGTGTCCCAAAAGCTCTGATGCAGGTTTCAATTCTTAAAGCTTAAAAGTGCAAAAAGAATTTGAGGACACCCTCTATAATCCATATAGCTCTATAAAGGGCTTAGATTACACTGTCAGCTTCTTACCAGTAGATAAAATAGGTATTACTATCACTATTTCACAGATAAGCAAAAAGAGGGACAGGGAGAATGAGTAACCCTCAAATGTTATACAAATAATGGGTAGTAAGGCCATTATTTGAAACCAAGCCTCCATTGTTCTTTCTATACCTGAGCTGCCACTGAATGTGGTTTACTAGAACTACATATTTTCCAAAAAGTCCTGTTCTTCCATTTTGTTGGTGGTGGTGGATCATTTCAGGCATGTCTGACTCATTGTGACCCTATTTAGGGTTTCCTTGGCAAAGTGATTTGCCCAGGGTCACACAGTTAGTTAGTGTCTGAGGTCAGATTTGAACTCAGGAAGATGATTCTCCTGACTCTAGGCCCAGCATTCTATGCACTATGGTGCCACCTAGCTGCCTTTTTTTCTACACCTGAGCTATAATTGAATGTAGTATTATTAGAACTATCTATTTTCCAAGAAGTCCTATTCTTCCATACCTGTCATTTAAGTCCTTTTTTTTTTAACTTAGATGTTGCAACAAATGACATGTAAGCACAAGGTTGGCAGGACTTTCACAGCACTGAAGCCAGTTCTATTGCTGGCTATGCAATTGGATCATCTCGTCTTGGGGGCAGGCTTGGTTCATATGAAGCTGGGTAAAAAGAACTTTAAAGAAAAGCTGAATATTCTAATGCTACAGGTGGTAAGTTGTATTTTCCAGAATAACTTAATATCCCTTCCCTGACAAATTTTTCTCAAAATTAAGTAAATGAGCATCCTATTAGCACAGGTAATCATCTGCTATACTTGTCCAGCCACCAGGACTTTAGGGCAATTCTCAGGGCTGATGGCATGAACACAAAAGCTCACACAAACACTTCTCTTGGAAATTCTTTAAGATTATTTGCTTTACCTCTTGAGAACACCAGGAGCAGTGTGGTCCAATAAGCAAGCAGTCTTCACAGGTCTCTGCATTACCCACAGCACAGCTCCCTGTGTTTAAAGCCAGACAGAGGCAGGAGATTAAGGATACATTCAATCATTGTGGTGATTCAAGCATAGGAGTAGGACAGAGCTGAAGTTTATCTTCATCGTCGGTAAACAAGTTCTTAAAATATTAGTAATTCTTACAGAACTTTCAGTTTCCACATAAATTAGTGTTAATATTTGTGGTAAAATCTTCCTATCTTATGTTAATAATAATATTTTTCTTTTTTGAAATATAAAAATGTCATATATACTTTCAAATGCAACTTGATTTTATTCATCATTGAACACTTGTCCTTTTTAAAAGTGTTATTGACATGTGTGAAGATAAATGTATTGGTAAATCATCTTTATTTTTATAAGAATATCTAGCCAAATGAGATTTCTTTCTCTTCTGAGATTTTCCTTGAAATACAACATGCCATAGCATAGGGAGGGAGTCCTTGGAAGCAGGAAGACCAGGGTTCAAGTCCCACTTTTTGACACATGCTAGCTAAATGACCATAGATAAGTTACTTAACCACTTAGTGTTCCAAGCCATTCTCTAACATTATAACTGGCAGATGAGTTGATTTGCAAACAGTAGAGGGAGTTTTCACACTGAGAATTCCTACACCGATGACTGACACTGTGTGCCCCCCTCCCCTAAAGAAGTCATCCTTAACAGGAGTGATTTGCTGTATGTTCGCATCATTTCAAGAAGATTCCAACTGGAGGAAAGAGAGGAGGTCATTGGGGAAGGACAGTAATACTCAAAAAAAATGTACTTAAATATATATTTTAAAGTTTCCAAAATAATTACCACTGCTATACACAAATTAATTTTTTGCACATCAACTCTATTGTGTTTCTTGTATTAAAGTGCCAAAGCAACCTTGCAAATCCTGTAATCCTGCAGGGTACCTTGTAGAAACAGATCCCAATAGCTCCCCAGTCCTGTATCTAAGGTCTGTTAAAACATTTTCCCTCAAAAGCAAGAGGCTGTGGGATAGACCAATTCAGAAACTGCTCCCCATATCTTGTTAAACACAGTGTCGCCAAACATTCAGCGACAGAAATGGATGTGAGGGCTGACGGAGTCTTACCTTGAACATGGTTATTCCTTCCCAGAAATAGAAAGAACAGGCAAAGCAATTCAATCCCCATTCGTTTTCAGTTCTCGCTGTGCAGACAGATTAAAAAGTGAATTACCTTCAACATAACAAGATCAAAGTTGAACATTGTAAAAGACTTTCTTTCTTGAAGCGGAAAATGGTAAGTACTACTTACACTGCTTTGAACAGAAACTCTAGATGGAAAGGGCAAAAAAGTTTTCATTAAGACTGAAGTGAAAACAAGCTACCTGGACAGGTAAAGAAGAAAAGCCCTGCTTAAGAGCAACTTCAACATGATTCACTTCCTTGTTCTCCTTATAAGGAAGGCAGGTGTACAATCACTAAGAAGGTGGGGAAACTCATTCAGGTAGAAATTTGGGTGTAAATTCTAGCAGTCTCTCTGGGTCCTAGAGAAAGTCAATATTGTAAATGAATTTGTGATCAATGAAATTATGAGAGAGCAATTCTTTAAAATGTGATTTTCATGTGTTTCCTATGTAACTTTGATGTACACAGGAAAAGTAATAAAATACTGTCCATAATGCTACTTTAAAATAGATTATAATATTAGTGAGAA
>CM053622.1:644248788-644298631 GCA_028646595.1 Phalanger gymnotis | reverse complement strand
GAGGTCCGTGTGGGACCGACCTTACCCAGGGACCATCCAGGCTGTCCTGCGGTGGAGCCCTGCTTCCCTCTGCCACTTTGTGGGTTCTGCAGCTCTAAAATTGGTTCAGAGCCATTGTTTTATAGGTTTTTGGAGGAACTTGGTGGGGAGCTCACGCCAGTCACTGCTTCCCGGCCGCCATCTTGGCTCCGCCCCCCCACGCCCCCACACCAATCTCTTAATCAAGGCATTTGACCAATTCCAAATTGACTTAACTATACTGTCATCCTTCCCACATCAGCGTATTGTCCAAAGCTATCACAAGATACTTGCTCGTTGTTTTTCTAGTCAGAATACCTGGGCTTGGAGCCCAGCTCTTTCTCTTATTACCACTTTTGACAGTAGGAAGTTAGTTTCCCTCCATAGTGTGGTTTCCTCATTAGTAAAATAAGGAGCTTTGACTCGATCACTAACATCTCTTGACTTTGTCGAACACCTTGCTAAAATTGTGGTATGCCATCTTTACGGCTTTTCATTGATCCATTAGTCTATTAATCAGGTAAAAAAAAAAAGAAATGAAGTTAATCTATAATTTATTACATTGAACCAATGCTGGCTCATAGGGATCTCTATTTTCCTTTCTAAGTGCTTACAACTTCCATACTTCAATGGATCAATGATCTCATTGATATGAATACTTCTTTCACATGTGCAAATGTCAACCTATCTCTACCTCCCCATTCTATATTATTACTCAGTATTCTGCTATATGTTTTCGTTAAATATCTACCCAAAGCACTGGAGACATTCCTATAAGCTTCATTCGTCATTTGGTCATTCAGTGTCAGATTCTTTGTGACCTCATGGATCATAGCACTCCAAGCCCTTCTATCCTCTATTATCTTTCAAAGTCTGTCCAAGCTCATATTCATTGCTTCCATGACACTATGTCATCCTCTGACATACCCTTCTCCTTTTGCCTTCAGTCCTCAATGAATCCTGTCTTCTCATTATGTGGCTAAAGTATTTAAGCTTCAGCTTCAGTATTTGTCCTTCCAATGAGTTGTCTGAATTAATTTAAGTATTGAATGAATACCTGAATTAAATTCACCCATTGCCATCCATTTAAGTTCATTGACACCCAAGATGTTGGTGTTTAATGTTTCTATCTGCCCTTATTGGAAAATAGCCTTCAAGAATGCATCATGGTCTATCAGGTAAAATGCGGTTTGTTCCTGTTATGCTTCCTTTTAATTAATAAGGAATAATCACAGAATGATCTTGTATTCTTTACATTTTCCAATACTTCAGGCTACTTCCAAACCATGCTTTTTGCACTCTGGACATTTTTCTCTTCTCCTTCCTCTCAGAACCCTGGACTTTATTCCTGGGATCCTGGATGCTGATCAAAGAGTTTTTATTTTATTCAGCCCAGAACCAGGCCTCTACATTACTTCCCAGCCATTTCTAAGCCTTGCTGTCCCTTGAATACCTCCCCCCTCTCCCTGTCCAGTACCCTCTTTGTGTTGTCTTTCACCATTAGAGTGTCCTCCTTGTAGGGTTTATGCTGGTAAATGTTTAATAACAGGAATTCTGTGGAAAATTGTACCAAGATACATTTTTATGTTTATTCTATATTATTAACAGTTTCTCCATCACTTTCTTAAGCCTAGACAATCAACAAACCAAAAAAATCAAGACCTGATTTTTAAACTTCACTGATTTCCAAGGCAAAAATGCATTCACTGAAAATTTAACAGTTGGCTCTTGGGAGCCAGTTTGAGCTGTCTCCAGTGCACACCTGCAGAGACTGTCTTGTTTGTATTTTTTTTACCAAGTGTTTGGCCAGTGCCTCAAATACAGTAAGCCCTTAATAAGTGCTTTATCATTCATTCATTTGTATACGAATATGAAGATTTATCTCACTATACAAATTTGTCTTTAAAAGGCTGACTGTATATATATATATTTTCATGTATAAACATTTCTTGTAAAAACTTTATAGAAATGAGAAATTAGGCATATGGTTTGGTTGTTGCTGTTGTCTTCCTAGTCATCTTTTATTTTGGTAAAAATGCCATCTGTGATTTTTTCCATTTGGGCACAAATTGCCCAAATGTAATCCAGCCAAGTCTCTTCCTTCTTTTTATATACCTTGGAAATCAACTTATCAACACTTTCAAAATTGTTTTGCCTTAATTCTAGTGCCTTCCCTCTGTTAATTATTTCCTGTCTATCTTGTAAATTGTTCATACATAATTGTTTGCAAGTTGTCTCCCTCATTAGAATGTGAGCTCCTTGAAAGCAGCAACTGTTTCTTTTTCTCTTGCCTTTTTTTGGTATCTCCAGGACTTAGCATAGCGCTTAACATATACAGTAGTAGGCACTTAATAAATGCTCATTCCCTGACACTGGCTTCTATTTTCAATTTGTCATTGGTGAAGTCTAGCCGCTTTTCCAGACTTCATCTTTTTAAGTGTCATTTCTATTCCTCATCAATCAATTAATTGACAAGAATTTATTAGTTTCCTACTTATGTGAGATGCAAAGACAAGAATAAAACAAGCCTTGCCCTCAGGGAGCATCCATTCTATTAGGGAAAAATACATATATAATACATATATGTACATATAATGCATATATATACATATATAAAGATATATGTACATACATAAAGAATTATCTCCTCTCTTCTTTCTCTGTCTCTGTCTCTCTGCATCTCTGTTTTTTCCTCTGTTTCTCTCTCTCTCTATATATATATGTACATTTACATACATATATACATGTACAAAGTAATTATTAAGCAATCTTCTTGAGGGTGATTGAGAGGTTGGGACCAGGAAATGTCTCTTTATAAGTTCTTCATCTGAGCTTCGATAAAAGGTAGGACCCTAAATGTCAGAGGTGAGAAGGGACTAAATTCAGATAGACAGCTGATACAAAGGGCACAAATGAGAGATACAGTGTTTGTCTAGAAGGAACAACAAATTAGCTCATTTGGTTGGAATATAGAGTGCATGAAGTAGGGTAAAATTTAATATACCTTAAAAAGTAGATTAGAGCCATATTGTAAAAGGCTTTAGTTGCCATCAAAGGAAAGTATGCTAGATTTGGAGTCAGAAAACATGGATTCAGATCCTAATTATTCTATTAACTACTTATGTTTCCTTGGACAAATCACCTCATTTCTCTGAGACTCGGTTTACTCACCTATAAAATGAAGGAGATGGATCAGATGGTCTCTAAAGTATTTTTTTAAAATATTAATAGCAAGCATTTAGATAGAACTTCGTTTGCAAAATGCTTTTAAACACTATCTCATTTAATCATCACATCAACCCTGGGAGGTAGATATTATTATTATTCCCATTTTATAGATGAAGAAACTGAGTCAGATAGCTGTTACACAGGGTCATGCAGCTAGTCTGAGGCTGGATTTAACTTTTCCTATTTCAAGGTCAGCTCTCTTCCCACTCTACTATCTTGCTGCCTTTTAGCATTAAATCTAGGATATTATGAGCAATAGAAAAATACTGGAACTTTATGAGCAAGGGACTGACATGGTCAATCCTGTGTTTTGGGGATATAATTTTGGCAGCTATGTTGAGGATGGATTAGAGATAAGATACTTGAGTCTGAGAGACCAATTGGGAAAGATGAACTGAGGAGTAGATTCCAAATATGATGGCTCCGTTATCATCACTATGGGCAATAGATCACCACAGAAATCAAGACAAATTTGCCCTATTTTGCATTTATTTGTTGTTCTTCCAGTTTCTTCAATAAATGTTCTTGGGATTATATGGTTTAGTTGAGTCTCACTTTAAGATCTCTCTGGGTTCATTTCCCCTTGTACTGATTTTTGCTGTTTCGTGAGGTAATACAATGGCCAGTGAGGTGTCACAGTGGTTAGAGTGTCAGGGCTGAAGTCAGGAAGATGTGAGTTCAAATCCAGCCTCAGACACTTGCTGGCTGTGAGACCCTGGGCTTAACCCCATTTGCCTCATTTTCCTCATCCATAAAACAAGCTGGAGAAGGAAATGGCAAACCATTCCAGTATCTTTGCCAATAAAACCCCAAATGGAGTCACAAAGAGTCAAACATAACTAAAAATGATTAAACAATAATAACAACCAAGGCAAAGCTGCTTCTAATCTTCAACTTATTTCCTCTGTAATATTTCCTCACAAAATGCTCCTTTAACAATTCATTATAAAATAGGCAGTTTTCACAAGAAGAAACACAAGCTATCAATGTCCACAAAAAATTCCCAATCACTAACAATTAGGTAAATGCAAATTAAAGCAACTCTGAGGTTCCCCTTTATTCCAATCAGATTGGCAAGTCTGACAAGAAAGGAAAATTAAAAATGCTGGTGGAGCTATGGGAAATCAGGCACATTAAGACACTGTTAATTAGCCATTAGGTCAGCCATTCTGAAAAGCAATGCGGAACTATGTTACTAAACTATGCAATACCCATTGGAGACATAATACTAGTATGTTACTACTCCAAAGAGATTTTGAAAAAAAGGAGAAAGGACATTATCTATGTATCTATCTATGTATCTATGTATCTATGTATCTATCTATCTCAGCAATTGGGGAATAGCTGAACATAATAGGGTATATGAATGTAATGGAATAATATTCTACTATAATCCAAATGCAAAGAATGGTTTCAGAGAAACCTGGGAAGACTTGTATGAACTGATGTGAAGTGAAGTGAACAGAACCAAGAAAACAATTTATCCTATGCCAACATCATAAAAATGAAAAACTTTGAACAACTTAAGAATTGATCAATACAATGACTACAATGACAGGGGACTCGTGATGGCATATCCTAACCACCTCCTGATAGAAAGATGATAGACTAATGGGTAAATTGAGACATATGAAAGAAAGAAAAACCAAACTTTTGTTACAAATATGTATAACCAAACAAAAAACATTTCTGCATTGGTCATGTCCAAAAAATATTGCTAGTATTTATATAGTGTTTTAAAGTTTGCAAATTACTTTAAATGCTAGCATATTTGTTATAAAGATTTGTTCTTTCTTTTTCATGTAGTAGGGAGTTGTAAAAGTAGGAGGGGGTAAAATAGATTTTTGTTAATTGAAAAAAAATCATTCTAGCATATCTCCAGAGATCAATATCTATATCACAAAGACAAGTTTTCAGAATTTTACTTAAGTTATTTTTCAGTTGTATCTGACTCTTCATCATCCCATTTGCGGTTTTCTTGTCAGAGATACTTGAGTGGTTTGCCATTTCCTTCTCCAGCTCCTTTTACAAAGAGGAAACTGAGGGGTTAAATGACTTGCCCAAGGTCACACACCTAGTAATTGTCTAAGGCCATATTAGAACTCATGAAGAGGAGTCTTTCTGACTCCAGGCCTGGAACTCTATCCAGTGTGCCACTATGTTTTCCCTTTTTATAACTGGTATACTTGACTCCATTTTTCTGGTACCTTCCCTGCCTCCCTTCCCTTTTTTCTATTATTCTTCCAAGATGGCAGCTGTTCAGTAAGACCCTTTCTTTTGAGATTATTCATAGACTCTAAGGGCCCTATCAGCTTTAACTCTATGACCCTGTGACTCACAGATCATCAGGGAAAGAAAATTTAGCAAGGCTTTCAATTTAAAAATGAGAGAACTGATACCCAAAGGTGTTTATCAATTAGCAAACAGTGGTGCCCAGGCTAGAACTCAAGTCTTCTGACTTCATCACATGAATAAAAATATTCTCTCTTTACTGGCAGTCACCTTTATAACTGGAAATGTTCCCAAGTTCTTTCTAACTTACAATCACATCAAGAGGCTTCCTTCCTTCCTTCTTCTTTTCTTCCTTCCTTGCTCCCTTTCTCTTTCTTCCTTCCTTCCTTTCTTTCTTTCTTTCTTTTTTCTTTCTTTCTTTCTTTCTTTCTTTCTTTCTTTCTTTCTTTCTTTCTTTCTTTCTTTCTTTCTTTCTTTCTTTCTTCCTCCCTTCCTTCCTTCCTTCCTTCCTTCCTTCCTTCCTTCCTTCCTTCCTTCCTTCCTTCCTTCCTTCCTTCCTTCCTTTCTTTCTTTCTTTCTTTCTTTCTTTCTTTCTTTCTTTCTTTCTTTCTTTCTTTCTTTCTTTCTTTCCTATCTATCTGTCTGTCTGTCTGTCTGTCTGTCTGTCTAGTGCATAAGCTAAAGACTGGACGATGCTGAAGAAGATTCAGAGAAATGGCACTCGAATAACTTCCTTTCTAAAGAAACCAATTGGTGACATTTCAGAACCATAACTAGAGCATGGCTTTCTTTGTCCTTCCTTCCTTCTTTCCATCTTTTCTTCCTTCCTTCCTTCCTTCCTTCCTTCCTTCCTTCCTTCCTTCCTTCCTTCCTTCCTTCCTTCCTTCCTTCCTTCCTTCCTTCCTTCCTTTTCTTCTTCCTTCCTTCCTTCTTTCCTTCCAATCTATCTATCTACCTGTGTATCTGTCTGTCTGTCTGTCCATCTGTCTAGTGCATAAGCTAAGACTGGACAATGCTGAAGATGACTCAGAGAAATGGCACTTGAATAACTTCCTTTCTAAAGAAACCAAGTGGTGACATTTTAGAATAACTAGAGCATCGTTAATCTGAATTTAGAGGGTGCTAACAGAATTTGCAACGATATAGCTTAGCAACTTGTTATCAAGAGTACTTAATTAAAATAAGATCCTGCTGCATTGTGGCCTGGGGCAAACACCCCTCCCTACCCACCCTGCCCTATTCCTACAAACCTGCTTTGCATTGCTGCACCTGGGCATAGCTTTGTGGTCTTTGTCCCATACAAAGAAATTCCTAGTTAACCCTCTGATGGGTTTGGTAGGAGGCCTTCTTTTGTCAGGCCTGAATCTCTGACTCAATACAATTCTTTATTGAAGACATTTTTTTCATTTTTACCATAAACCCAGTCCTTGAGCATGACCACTGTAGTCATCTTTCAAACCTTATATTCAAAATTATTACTGTTGCTCTACAATTTCCAGTTAAATTATCTAGTAAACATCTCATGCAATGTCAAAGTGCTGTTACGTTTGATGCCTAAACCAGTTAGATTTTTTTGCTTTCTTTTGTGTCATGGACCCTTTTGGCAATCTGGAAAAAGCTATGCACCCCTAATCAGAAGAATGTTTTTATACACATATAATAAAATACACAGGACTACAAAGGAAACCAATTATATCAAAATATATGTGAGATTATAAACAATTATTGAAATGTTGGGGAAAAATAGTTCATGGGCCCTAGGTTAAGAACTCCTGTCCAAGGGGCTCCTGACTTACTCTCCAGGATGGATTTATTTCTGTGGTTATTAGTTTGAAGTATGATGGTTACTGGGGGCAGCTGACTCATCTCTGTGAGTTCAAATCCAGCCTCAGATGATTGCTAGCAGTATGATCCCACATAAGTGACTTAACCCTGTTTATTTCATTTTTCTCACTTGTAAAAGGAGCTGGAGAAGGAAATGGCAAACCACTCCAGTATCTCTGCTAAGAAAACCACAGTTGGGGTCACCAGTCTTTCATGAGTGAACAACAGCATTGTGGTTACTGATAGGTAAATAGAAGTTAAACAGATACCACTTGGGCCCGGCTATTGAACTCTGACTTTGTTATCAATATGCCTACCTACAAGTGTGCCTATTAACATGCATGCTTACCTATTTCTCCAGTAGTCTATCTTATAGATTGCTGAGAATACTTGTGAAAACAACATTCAATTGTTCACATAGGGAAGTACTTCTCTGGGTAATGAAGTTTTCTCTAGCACTTATCTTTTCTCTGATCCTTTCCCTTTTTTCACATTCCAGGTTCAAGGACCCATCCATAAGAAAGTGTAAATAGCCTTAGCGTTTGGCTCCCTTAGTTCATATGGGAACTACTGGACTCCCTAATTGAAACACAGAAGCAAACAAAATTTTAAGATGCTTCACAGTGCCCTGAACTAGACCTTTATTTAAAGCATCCTTTACAAAGGAAATCAGAATGAATATAAAATGAACAGGTAATTTGCTGTCTTGTGGGTTGTCTAAAATATCATGGAAAGACTAGGTAACATTCAGCTTATTTTTCTAGGGAAAAAACTAAGAAAGTATAAATTAAGGATGAATATTGAAGAAGAGTTAATTTTGGCACAAAAAATTGAGATAATGTTTTGTAGCAGATAAGACATAAAATTAGGACTTTATTTTAAAGGTACACTTAAACGGGGAAACAGTTTCTTTACAGAGCTCAGAGAAACTCATTTGACAAGACTGATCTTGTCCTTTGAGTTGCCTGCAAATAACAGGGTGGTGGTCAGAATCACAACATGGAAAGACTTAAAAATAGAAAATTGTAGTGTATATAAGGATATTCAACTAATTTTCCTTGATCTACTATATTATTTCCTTAGAATGAAACAAAGTTGTAGCTAAAATAATGCATAAATATATACATATATACACATATAATAGGTACGTACATTTAAAAAATAACTCAAAGTCAATTTATTGTGGAGTATTTTATAATTAAGTACTAAGCAAAGTAAGGAGAGGCAGTAAGGAGCACTGGATAGAGAGCTGGCCTGTTATTCAGAAAAGACATGAGGACAAGTCCCTCCTATGACACAAACCAGCTACATGAAACTGAGAAAGACACTAAACTCTTCATTGTCCCAGGCATCTCTCTAACACTATAATTTGCAGAATAGGTGTTGATCTACATTGGTGGAAGGAGTTTCCTCACAAGGAGTTCCATATGTCACTGAAATCACAGGTTGAGATCAAAAAATGGTAACGTAATAGTAACATCCCTTTCAATTCATATAATCATTTCACGGAACACTTAAAATTCAAATTTTTTGTTTGGAGGGTAGAAAATCAAATTTTCCCCTCCACTTCAATTTCCTCTTATTTGCTAGCCTAGGAGGTATAGCAGGAAAGTGGTTAAGATATATAACTAAGAAGGCAAAATGGATGCCCTTACGATAGATCAATACCCAGAATTCTCAGTCTTATGACAAAATCCCATATGGCCTGTAGCTTTACATTGTGAATAGTCTTTATTACTGATATTTGTAGCAGATGCTTTAAGTTCACTACACCATGAAGCTAATTCTTTGCATCAAATAGCTCTTTTAAAAGTCAGAGGTCTGAAGAGTATAATGCATCAATTGGTGTCCTATCCACAACAGCATTGTTCACAATTGACCTTTACTTAAAATGAAGCCTTCCAAATTGCATATACTTAATATTGCCAGGCAATGAAAAAACAGTGTGTCTTAAATTTCCTAATGATTTTTAAATTGCATGAATTTGGTAGTTCTTACTGGAGCCTAGCTTCTTTCAATATTTTTGCTCAAAATTCTAAGCAAACAGCAGAATCCTACTTGAGCTAACAAGGGGTTATCCTCCCAAAAGAACTACAGAAAAGTTCCCTAATGAAAAAATAGCTACTGTGTAAGAAAAAGAATAGTTGTAGAGTTGCCCCAACAAGTCACAAGAAATAAAATCCAAGAAAAGAGCTAACAATAAAATCCAGACCCTCAGATATCAAATGTACAAAGTGTGGGTGATAAGCAAGGTGAACTATATAGGTACAAAAGCAAGGAGGCAAATTCGACCTCAGATGCATTACTGAGACTTGTGGGTGGGGGTAATGTATGACTGAAACATGGCTCTGGAAGGGTATATCATTTAAAATGAACAGAAATGGAGTGTAGAATTGCAATGTGTATGAAAAAAGAAATATTCGTGAAGAAAGCTAGAAACCAAAGTGGGTAAATAGGTTGTAAAACACTTATTAGAGGATTAATAGAAGGAAAACAGAAACAACCTGGTTGTTGAAAACACAGACCACCTGTATAGAAGGAGGAAATAGATGAGGAATTCGGAAACATCATGAACCTAGCGCAGGCATGACAAGGTAATGAGGGATTAACTTTCTAGTCATCTATTATAGCTTTCTCTATAACAAGCTAATAAACTCTCGGTCTGACTTAATTTTCTTTCTTCTTATGCTTCTCTGAATGAATTAGATTTGTCACTATGGTGAAATAAAATACTATTATATTCACATGCCACGATTTGTTCAATCATTTTTCCCAATCAATAGTCACCCATTTTGTTTTTCATCTCTTTTTTTTTGGCATGAGGGGGGCAGAGGGAAAGGGGGTATACTACTAAAAGTGCTTCTAAGGAGATGTTGGTATATTTGAGATTATTCTATCTTTGACCTCCCTAGCGATCCCACTGTTAGGCATGGAATGACCTTGAAAATCAAAGTTTTTAGTATAAACAGCTTAGCAACTTTTCTCATGTAATTCCACGGTGTTTTCTAGAACTGTTGACAGATATATAAGGCCAACATATTATTATGCTTTTCTTCCCACAGCCCCTCCAGGACTATTTTCATCATCTCTTCCTTGCTAATGTACTAGATGAAATGTAAGAGTTGTTTTAATTTACATTATAATTTGTATTTCAAAAGGATAAAGAGAAGAGTAAAGAAAAGTCAGGTAAGAGAGGATGAAAACAAAAGTTTGGCATAGCCTTATATCAGGAGCACCAAGACAGATAATGAATTGAATTGAGACTGTCAGTGAATGCTTAGGACAATAACAAAAAAGGCTTTTAAAAATGATAAGTTGGGAGAAAGAGGAAGGTTAAAAAAATAAAACTCCTGTTTAAAGTGGATGGGACAATGGTAACAGATTACTATGAGAGAGCAGAAATATTCACCTCTTCTTTTATTTTTATTTTCTCTGTCAAGGAGAACGATCTTTGGATTGAGAGAGAAAGAACAAAAATGGTTAATAGAAAGTAGAAACTCAGGGCAGGGAAGTAAGAGAACACACAACTTGGTGAGTTCACATCATGAATCCTAGATAAACTGCTGTCCAGAAAAAAGAAAATAAGTAGATGTGATTGTAGAATCACTTTCAATGACCTTTAAAGGATCAGAGGAAAGAGAAGAGGTGCTGAAAGACTGGAGAAGGTCAAATGGTCTAATTTTCAAAACAGGGAAGGGATTAGTATCTGAAACTGTATGTAGATCAGATGACTTCTAATTATAATGAAATTCTAGAACAATTGCTATTTAAAGGATGTTTGTGGACATCTAGAAAGGGAAGCAATTATCATGAGACTTAGCATAGCTTCATTAAAAGTAGCTAACACAGTGGACCATGTCAATATGATAAAAAGATGACATTACTTAATTTATGGATTTAATGTTATGCTAAACAGTAAGGGTTTTACTTTATAGAGCAAGACAAAATAATAATAGAATTCATTTTGATAAGCAACATATCTAGAATCTCAAGGGAAATAATAAAACCAAAGGAATGAAAGAAGAATGGCATCATTAGATCTCAAAGTATATCATAAAGCAATAGTCATCAAAACTATTTGATATTAGTTAGAACATTTTTAAGTAGATCAGTGGAATAGATTAGATAAGCAAGACTCAGAGTCAACTGACTACAGTGGTCTTGAGCTTCAGTGGCTCACTATTTCCTCTAGGATCAAATAAGAAATCCTTAGTCTTCCATTAAAGTACTACATGATTCCACAATTTATAGGTGGTCAAAAGACATGAATAGGCAGTTTTCAGATGAAGAAATTAAAACTATTTATAGTCATATAAAAATGCTCTAAATCATTATTGATTAGAGAAATGCAAATTGAGACAGCTCTGAGGTACCATCTCACACCTATTAGATTGGCTAATCTGTCAGAAAAGGAAAATGATAAATGTCAGAGAAGATGTGGGAAAATTGGAACACTAATGCATTGTTGGTGGAGTTGTGAACTGATCCAACCATTCTGGAGAGCAATTTGGAACTATGTCCAAAGGGCAACCAAAACATGTCTACCATTTGATCCTGCAATACCACTACTAGGACTGTATCCCAAAAAGATCATGAAAAAGGAGGGGGATCCACATGTACAAAAATATTTGTAGCAGTTCTTTATGTGGTGGCAAAGAATTGGAAATTGAGGGGATGCCCATCATTTGGGGAATACCTGAAGAAGTTGTGGTGTATGAATGTAATGGAACACTATTGTCCTATATGAAATGATATGCAGGCAGATTTTGCAAAAAACCAGCAAAGATTTACATGAATAGATGCTGAGTGAAGTGATCAGAACCAAGAGAACGCTGTACACAGCAGCAGCAACATTGTGCGACAATTACCTATGATAGACTTAGCTCTTCTGAGCAATACGATGATCGTAGACAATTCTGAAGAACTCTTGATGGAAAATGCAATTGACATCCAGATAAAGAACTATGGAGTCTGAATGCAGATTGATACATACTATTTTCACTTTTTAAAAAATTCTCATGTTCTGATTCTTTTGTTCTTATTCTTCTTTCACAACATGACTGATGTGGAGATGTGTTTAACATGATTATACATGTAGAACCTATATTAGATTGCTTGCTGTCTGGGAGAGGGGGAGGGAGAAAAATTTGGAACTCAAACTTTTGTGAAGATGAGTATTAACTGTCTTCACATGTAAAAGGAAAAGAAAAAGTCCTGCACTATCTGACAAAATGGTTGAGTCATTTTGTGTTGCTCCTCCTGCAGCTTACATTACATCCAAATTAGGCTACATAATGTTTTCTAACCTCATATTTATACATCTAGTCCCTGGGATTTTGTACAGGCAGAATGTGTAGAACCTTCTCCTTTATGATCTCTCCCTACTGGGACCCCTGACTCCATTCAAACTTCTGCTCGCGTGCCAGGTCCTAGGACTCCTTTCTCATCTCATAGTTGTTAGTGTCCCCTTCCTCCTGCTGCTGCACAGTTACAATTATATTAACTCTGAATATAATTTGTATTTAATTAACTGGTACATGTTGTAGATACATCGAATGTAACCCTCTGGAAGGCAGAGATTGTTTCCTTTTGTTGTCTTTGTATTCCAAGCATCTGGCACAGTATCTGCCCTAGCTTCCTTTGGAAAGGATCTTTGCTAGGTGGCACAATGGATAGAATATGGGCTTGGAGTCAGGAAGAGCTGAGTTTAAATCTAGCTTCAGATACTAGTTGTATGATCCTGGGCAAGTCACTTAACCTCATTTGCCTCAGTTTCCTCATCTGTAAAATGAGCTGGAGAAGGAAATGGCAAACCACTCCAGTATCTTTGCCAAGAAAACCACATGGACAGTGTGGTCCATGGGATCCTGAAGAGTTGGACACAACAGAACGACAACAGCAACAACAAAAATCTTGCTGAAGAAAGTCCCTCCACCAATGTAGATGAGTACCCACGCTGGAATTTCGAGTTTTAGAGAGTTTCTAGTGGTCTTGAAAGGTACAGACTTTCCTAGCATCACACAGCCGGTATCCGTCAGAGGCTCAGAGGTGAGATTTGAACTCAAAACTTCCCAGTTCCAAGGCTGATTCTCCCTCTTCTATGCTAAGGCTGTCTCTTTATGTATTTGTAGAATGGCACATGAATAATAAATGCTCGTTGAATTGAAATGAGAGCTAGGGGAGAGCAAAGCAGCTTTATTTCAAAAGAACCTGAATTAGAGGAGAGAAAGTTTGTTTTTTAAAGAGTCTCTGAGAACATTGTACAGAGTAACAGCAACATTGTGCGATGACCAACTTTGATAGACTTAGCTGTTAGTAACACAATGATCTAAGACCATTCTAAAAGAATCGTTATGGAAAATGCTGTCCACATCCAGAGAAAGACCTATGGAGTCTGAATGAAGATCAAAGCATGCTATTTTCTATTTTTTATCTTTCTCATGGTTTTTCCCTTTTTCTCTGACTCTTTTTTCACAAAATGACTAATGTAGAAATACGTTTAGATGATTGTACATGTATAGCCAATATCAGATTTCATGCCATCTTGGGGAGGGAGAAGGGAAGGAAGGGAAGGAGAAAAAAACATTTTGGAACTCAACATCTTATAAAAGTGGATGTTGAAAACTATCTTTACGTGTAATTGGAAAAAATAAAATACGATTAAGTGGAAAAAAAGAAATTAACCAGAGACGTGAAAAAAAGAATCTCTGAGTTTGCCACCTTTCGAGTCATTTGTTTAGTTGGTTTCCTTACAAGGACAGCAATGACTTGAATGGTAGAAGAAAGAACAAAAATGAGGCAATTAGGTGGTGCAGTGGATAGAAGGGTGGACTTCAGCCAATCAGTCAATAAATATTTATCAAGCTCCTATTATATCAAGCACTGAGGTAGACCCTGGGATACAAAGACAGGCAAAAGACAGCCCCAGCTCTCAAGGAGCTCATAGTTTAATGGGGGAGACAACATGCAAACAACTATGTACAAGCAAGATGTATACAAGATACATTTGAGATATTGATAGATGGAAGTCACTAGGAGACTATGGAAGGTTTCTTGCAGGAAGTGGGATTTTAGCTGGGACCTGAAGGAATCCAGGGAAACCGGAAGGTGGAGATGATGGAGAATGTTCTAGGCATGTGGGGAAACCAACAAAACTGTCCCAAATTGGGAGATGGAATGCCTTGTTCAAGGAACAGCAGGGAAGCCAAATATCACTGGACTGTGGAGTACATGGAGGTGAGTAAAACAGGGGTGGAGGCAGAGATGGTGGCAGGAGGCTACTGGGAAATAGGAAGTTAGGAGGAGGGGAGAAGGGAGAGCTCTCAGCAAATTGCCTCAGTTTTTTTTTTCTCAGTAAAATATAGGCAGCAGAGTTCTTGAGATTGTGAGAAGAATGGAGAGCTATGGAGGTTGTGAGTAGGGAGACTTGGAGTTAGGATAGACCTGAGTTCAAATCCTGCCTCAGACACAAGTTATGTAATGACTCTGGGTGCATCACATAAGCTCTTCTCACCTCCATCTCTTCATCAATGGGGACAATAATAATTTATTTAAATGGGGATAATAGTACTTACCCCCCAGGGTTATTGTGAAGTCACAAAGTGAAATAACATCTATAGTAATTTGCAAACCTTAAAGTGCTATAAAAATGCTTGTTATTATTGTTGTTACTATTATCCCAATAAGGTTTTCATTTAACCAGACCAGGGGCCTTCCCACTTAAAAAACCAAAATAAAATGCTGTTTCCAGTGAGTCCTTCACTGTTTCCTGTCTTTTGCTGGTACAGTTATCTCTTCCATATCATGACTTTCCCCTTTGCGGTTTCAATATATTGCAGGTTGTCATAAGAAATTAAATGGGAATTTTGTGGAAGCCACAGAAAAAATACAAAGGCCAGCAGATGACTCAGAAAAAGTTTAGAAACTCAGAAATGCATGAAATATACATATAATACTATAAACAACCCCTAAAAGAAAAAGGAAAAAATTCAGACCTTCTTTGGTATGAAGAGGGGGCCAAAAATTTTTAGGTGGATTTTTCAGATCGCAGGGGAATTGTGCCCCTAACCCCCTCAATGTGGAAGGAATAACTATATTCCACCCCCTGCATATTGTGTAGTGTAAGCTAACTGGGTGAGGCAAGGCAGGAGAGGGTTCATGCAGCTTTCCAGTATGGGTGAGTCACTGCTTTCCAGCTCCCTATTGCTTCATTCCTCAGTCTCCCCCAGGGCTCCCTCCCTGGACCATAACAACTTATATTCTATTAGGTAAAGAATGAGATTCGATGAAGGAAAAATGATGGTCTTGCTGGACTGCTATAAGGCTATAAATAATAAGTCTAATATGGTTTGCCTTCTGTCTTCTAGCTCTTTCCTCACTATTTTACTCTGGACATAAGGAGGGGAGGGCAACAAGCCCAAGAAGACCAAGGAGTAGCCTTACTATGACTGAGTAAAGGATGGATCTATGATTTCGTTGGTTTGGGGAAAATTCTGTGTGAAGAGGGTCTCTTTACCAATGATGGGAAGCATCTTCTCTAAAACCCATAGTCTTAAGAGAATTGCCTAGAACTATGGGAGTTTAACTGACTTGCTCAGGCTCACAGAGACAATATGTGTTGTGGGAAGCTGGGGGGAGGAGGCATCAAACCCAAGTTTGTCCAGACTCCAAGGCTGACTCTCAATATAGCGGGCCATACTGCTTCTGTACTATGACTTTTGCCACTGATAATTGACTTGCCTGACATTTCTGGTAAACATGCATAACCTGTGCTTTGTGTTCCTTCTGCCCTCCCCAGAGGTACTGCGGAATAGCCTTGAGGAGTCACCATGAAATTGGGGGAAATAAAACTTTCTTATGCAGAAATAGGTAATAATTCATCAGCAAATGAATTAAAAGGACAAAAATGCAAAAGCATCAACTGTGGATTGAGAATTTCAACATAGCCGTAGGCTTGGAAAAAATAGTAACTATGGAGAATAATTCAATTCAGTGTTTGAGAAGCTACTTTTTTACTGGCACTGGGTTAGGGTTCAGTGATGAGGGAGACAGGGAAGTGTAAACCTGCAGTCTCTGCCTTAAAAATGTTCACAATCTTAAATATGTATATGTAAAACAGTTTAAAGACCCTGCCAAAAAATGGGGGTTTAAGTGCCAAAACAGTGGCACTCAAGGTTTCTGTTGGCTTGGTTTGAATAAGTGATCTCTGGTGGTAATATTTTGTTGCAAGCATTTCACCAGGAAAGCAATCTGGAAATGTGAAAACTTACTCCCACAAACTTGAACCCTCTAGGATGCCTGACAAAAGAGACTACATTTATTTTGGGGGCCTTGCTAAAAAATAATCTTCATGATTTATTTTGTTGAGCATCTCCCTGTTCCCATCCAAGATTTTCCCTAAGACTAGCAGAATTTGGCTCTTGTCTCTCTAGGGACTTTTAGTCAGCTCCACTTGAAAGTACTAGGGCTAATAAGACATTGATGTAGAACAGATTTTATTTAACCTGCCAAAAAAGAAATAAAGAAGAAAAGGAAGGAAGGAAGACAGAAGAAAGAAAAAAGATTGAAAGAAATATAAAAGAAAGAGAGAAAGGAAGGAAGAAAGGGAGGGAAGACAAAACAAAAGAAAAAGAAAAAGAGAAAAAGGAAGAAAGAAAAAAGAAAGAAAGGAAGGAAGGAAGGAAGGAAGGAAAAAAAGAAAGAAAGAGAGGAAGGAAGGAAGAAAAAAGAAAGACAGAAAGAAAAGGAAGGAAGGAAGGAAGAAAGGAAGCAAGGAAGGAAGAAAGGAAGGAAGGAAGGAAGAAAAAGAAAAGCAAGAAAGGAAGGAAGGAAGGAAGAAAGAAAGAATGGAAGAAAGAAAAGGAAAAAGAAATTTAAAAAGAGAGAAAGAAAGAATACTAGGTTCATACCTGAACTCTCAAAAGTCAGGAAAGCTCTCATTCCTTTTCCTGAGGACATCAAGCAACCCTTCACTGTAAGTTAGCCAGTCAGAAACACTTCATGTCTGGACCTGCACCTACCGCATGATTCATACCTGAGTGACTGAGTAGGCATGAGTTATCCTCAGTGTACATGATTTCTTCCCATGCAGATTTCTACCTTTGAGGCTAAGTAGATGATGTGGCCTCTAGATTTCTCTCCAGCCCTAAATGACCCTGAACACCTTCGTATTCTTTAGCATCTTCTCTCCTAGTGGCTCGAAATTCCTTTTCTTTCTCTCCCTCTAACCCCTTCTCTCTTATTGAGGTTTCTTTTCTACCTTTATATCCCTACCTAATGAAATAGCTCTTATGTGCCCATGGTTAATGCCTCTGTGGCTGTGTCCTTTGCTGAAGGCAATGATACAGTGCTGGATTTGGAGTCAGAGAAATCTGAGTTCAAATTCCTGCTCTGTTAAAACACTACCAATGTGACCTTGGGCAAATGATGTAACCTATCTGTGCCTCAGCTTCTTCACATATAAAATGAGGCATTTGGACAAGAAAACCTAGCTGAGGCAGCTAAGTGGCCTAGTGGCTAGTGCTGGGCATGGAGTCAGGAAGACTCATCTTCCTGAGTTCAAATCTGCCGTCAGACACTTTGCCAGCTGTGTGACTCTGGGCAAATCACTTGAGCCTGTTTGCCTCAGTTTCCTCATCTGTAAAATGAGATGGAGTAGGAAACGGTAACACACTTCAGTCTCTTTGCCAAGAAAACCCCAAATCGGGTCAGGAAGAGTCAGACAAGGCTAAAAACAGCTCAACAGCAAAAAGAGTGGACTAAATAACTCAGAGGGTCCCTTCAGACTCTAAATTTATGATCCTATGAAATGTACTAATGTAAGAATACTCATTGTATTTCTTGGAAACTTGTCCTAATTTTATCGAAGGAGCAAGAACTTTTCATGTGGCAAGAGTAGCCATGTGGTAGAAAGAACTACGGACGTGGAAGCTTTGGGTTCAAGTCTTGTACCGGCTTTGCTGCTTGCTAGCTGGGTGAACATGGAGGCAAATTACTTTGCTTCTCTGCGATTGCTACCTCATCTGTAAAATGGAGATAAATACACTTTCACCCCTGTCCTCCCAGGGCTACTATGCAGAAAGCATTCTCTAAGTGGGAGACTCTCTAGTGTCGTATGAACTGTAGGCCCACCTCTCACCATTTGCCAGGCCTCCCAGGGCTTTGCTGATCTTTGCAATCATCACGTCTTTTGCCTCAGTGAAACACCTACACAGCTCCATACTCCCAAGATTTAACCCCTCTGGGTGTCCTTGTGCTGAGTGCCAGGGTGTTTTCACCTTAGAGGGAGAAGATTCCCTAAGGATTCAGAGATCCAACCCAGATAAAGGCCTTACGCTGATTTCATTTCCAAAGGACCTCCGAAGCTGAGGCTTGGGAAATTGCCTGCCTGCTTATGTTAATCTGTAAATCCCCAGGACCTGCTGCTTCTAGTCAGGATGTAAAAATCCTGAGTGCTCGAGCTTCTTTGGAGGCCTTCTGGTCAATATACTACTTGCAGAAAAATTTTGAAAAGCTTGGAAAGGTTTGAAAATGAAAAAATGGGGGGGGGGGTGCACGAGGAAGGAGATGATATGCATTTTCTGCTTAAAATAGCCCCTCTTGAAGGAGATGAGAGGAAATTTTGAGTTTGTTTTCACCTTAGACTCGAAAGATTATGAAATATAAGAATTTTAGGGCTTGAAAAGACCTAAGACAGGATTCCCCAAAAACTCCAGGCCCTGAGGGACCATTTACTGTCTCTCCTTTTTTGTCTATGTGATGACTAACTCACCTGTTCACCTGCATTCAGCTCTGAGGTGTGTGTTAGGACAGATGAGTCACCTAGGCAAGTGTGTTCCTATAACTAATGGAGAGACAGGCAGACGCACACACACACACAAACACAGAGAGACCTACAGAGGCAGACAGAGAGAAAACCCTGACTGTGAATCTAAACAGACTTGGTAGCCTGGAGTAGTTTCAAGATTAGGGAAGGGCATGCTGCCAATCTTTAGATCACCTCCTTAAGTCACTGATGGCCATCTTTTTGGATGACTGTATCTGTGCTATAAGCATAACATAATGACCATGGAGTGGTGGGGACTTCCAGCCAGACTGGAAAATGGTTCAGGATTTTTCATGAGATTTTTTTATCTAAAAACTTTAGGGTGCTTTCCAATTTCCAATCACTTCCAATTTACTCTCTCTCTGTGTCTGTGTCTCTGTGTCTCCCTGTCTCTGTCTCAGAGAGAGATAGAGATAGAGACAGAGAAAGACTTACATAGTAGTTTGCATTCCTCTCTCCTCCCCCCTTCTCCATTCCCACTTTGTGAAGCTCTCTTGAAGGCAGAGACTATTTTCCCTTTACTTTCATCCCCAGTGATTATTATAGTGCCTGGCACAGATACTTGTTGACTAATTTACTTTATAATAATCCTGACCTTTACATATAACTTTCAGTTCAGAAGGAAGCACAGACAAGCGGGATAGTTTTGAAACTATGGTCTCTAGAACCTGATGTAGGTTCTATTCCAATAAATGCCTGAGCTTGACAGTGTAAGAATTATACACCCATTTTACAGATAGATAAACTTGCTCATGGTCATATGCCAAGGCCCTTTCCACCACACAATCCTACCTCTCCAATTTTGAAATAGTTTTCAGCTCTTCTTAAACTTTGGACCACAAATTTGGCAATAGTAAAAGGTTTCTGAATGTGCAACTACCAAAAATTAATTCAAAATTAAACATGTAATGAATCTGAGGTGTTTCTGGCAGCACTTGCCCATGTTGCATTGGCGCAACTTCACTGCAGCCTTGGTTCTAAACACAAAGCATGTGCACTTTGTACTGCGCAGGCTCTCATGTCGCGCAACACCAACTAATGCTGCCAAAACAGGAAAAGGAATCGGGGACGGAAAAGTTTAAGAAGCCCTGGTTTAGATGAAGGTTTATAGATCAAAGGGTCCTCATGTTGAGCTGTTTCTCTACTCATTCCTATTCACAAATGACTATTTTAAAAGATGCTTAAGTAACTATCGCCACGGACGTAGATTTTAATGATTTCTATTCCCCAACTGATAGTGCTGCCCCCAACTCAAAAATCACTTATATTGACTATATATTTTGTTTTTACTTATATGCAAACATGCTGTGTAGTGGTAGCTAGGTGGTGCGTTGTGACTAGCGGGTGTGACCCTGGACTTGTCATTTAACCTCTGTTTGTCTTAATCCACTGGAGAAGGAAATGACAAACTACTTGAGTATCTTTGCCAAGAAAACTCCATAGACAGTATTGGCACGGTATGGTACATGAGGTCATGAAGAGTCAGACATGACCAAACAACAGCCACAAGGTGGTGCAGCGAATGGGAGTGTTGGACCTGGAGTCAGGAAGACGAGATCCAATCACCTTACTAGCTGGGTGATCCTGCACAAGTAATTTAACCTCTGCCTCAGTTTCCTCATCTGTAAAATCATTGGTAATAGCATTTACCTCTCAGGGTTGTTGTGTGGATCAAATGAGAGATTTCTAAAGCAGATCTTTGTAATCCTTAAAGTTCTATATACAAGCAACCTATTATGAAATTCTCAGGGCAGGAAGTTCATTTTTGTCTGTGTTCTCAGTACCTAGTGCAGCCCCTGGCACATAGTAGGTGTTCAATTATTACTTTATGATTGATTTTTTTTAATTCAAGTCCTCTGGGTAATTAACCATATAAGGACAAATGATCCATAATACAGAACAACCTTTTTGAGATCCCAGGCAGCCAGGGCATAGTAAAGCTCAGTTCACCTGTATTAAGTCTTAGATTCAATCTTATTCAAAAGAATTGTCACATTCTTTCATCTAGGGGATAAAGGGTAATGTGCCTTGTTTTTCTCTGGGTATAAGGAAATACTTGTTCTTCTGCCTTGGGACACGTGAGGCATCTCCTTTATACTTCGTACCAGGTTATTATTTTTTGGTGCTCATTTTTCCTAAGGGAAAAGAGTTTTGGCTAGGGGTTTGAGGAAAACATGCTGATTTCTTCATTCGTTTCTTCGTTCATTCCACAGAATTTTAATGCGCACTTACTATGTGCAAAATATCATCATAGGTGCTATAGGGGATATAATTAACTGGAAGGGATTTCAAACATTATAGTCCAACACTTTCATTTTCTCAGATGATGAAACTAAGATCCAGGGGGATTAAGTGATTTGCCCAAGTTCACCCAGCTCTCAGTAACAGCAAGTGGATTTGAACCCAGCCTCTAGAATCACTGATTTTTTTTCACTATATCCCATGCTGTCTCCTTAGGGCACCATTTTGACCCTCTACCACCAGTTGCTTAGAATAGGGCCAAGAAGATGACATACACAGAGAAAAAAATTATATATATATGTATATATATGTAATGTGTGTGCATCACATATATACATATGTACATATATGAATATGTATATATGACAGTGTATATAGTATGTGTCATTGTAATTAGAGCATGGAAAAAGAATTTCCATTTGGGATAGTTGAGATAGATTCCATAAAGAAAGCTACTTTTGTATTTGGGCCTTGAAAGAAAGATAGAATATGAATGACCAGAAATGGGAACGAAGGCCTGCCTAGTAGGAGAAGAAACTTGGGCAAAGCTGTGGAAGGTGGAAAGCATGAAGTGAATATGGGGATGATGAGTTTGGTTGGAGCAGAGTATTCATATAAGGAGAGAGTGGGAGATAAGCTAAGAATACAGGTAGGGAATAGTTGTAGAATGGTTTTTGTGATGATTAAAAAGCTCAAGAGACCTAGTTTCTGCATAATTATTCATGTTATTAATAAGGCTGGCAGGTTATTTATAAAAACATGGTCATTTGGCCCTCTCTCTTAGACCAAAGACCTCTTAAAGGTGGTGGGCTCACAGTTTTATGCCTTTTGAAGAAGAGGTGTTCCTGAGGGGTGCCAATCAATTCAGATTTGTGAACACAAAGACAGGTGTGAGCTATATTAAAATGAAAGTCTTGGGTATGAGACTTAGGGTCATTCAAATCTTGGTCAAGGAGACACCAATTTCCACATCACCTGTATTGCTAATAGGGAGAATCAACCTTTCCTCAGGCCTGTCTGAGCAAACACAGTGAACAGGAATACACCCATTAGTTCATTCTTAGAATTTCTTTTACTGTCTGATTAGATCTTGGCCTGTGTAGATCTCTAACAGAGATCTCCCACACAGGTTAGTTTCCAGATGAGAAAGTAAAAAAGGGGGAAAACTTGGTCCTAATACAATAATTAATTATTAAATAGAAGAAAGAAATATTTATTTCTCACATTTCAGTGTTAGGTTAAGGAGTTTAGATTTTATTCAGGAGGCCATGTGATGACTTTTGAGCAATGGAATAATACGGTCAGAGCAGTTTTAGGAAAATAAATGTGAATGCTGTATGTTGGGATGATTGGTTGAGGGTGGAGCCTGAAGGGAGGAGACTATCCTTCCAAAATGAGCAAGATTGAGAGGTAACTATTGTAATATTGCGATATAGTCTTCTGGCCTGAGCAAAGGTGGTAGTAGTGGGAATGGAAAGGAGGGGGCAGATATGAAAAGGTAATGAAGGAAAAATGATCAGGACTGGCAATTGATTGCATAGAGAGACCTAAAGGGGAGGGAAGAGTAAAAATCAATTCCAAGTTTGGGGCTTAGGGGTATAGGATGATGGTAGGGAAATGAGTGAGAAAGAGCTCAGATGTAGGTAGATGATACAATTTTGGGCAAGAAGAGACTTAGAGATCATTTAATCCAACTCCCTCATATTACGAATGAAGAAACCCACAAAGGTAAAGTGCCCAAGACCATTCAATAGTAAGTAGCAGAGTCAGGATTTGAACCCTGATTTCCTGGATCCAAAGTCAATGTTATTTCCTATGTCTACACCATGATGGTTTGGTATCAAACATGATGAATTTAGTTTCAGACATGCTTAGTCTGGGTTACTAGGTAGCCATAAAGAGAGAAAGGTCCAGTGAACAATTGGAAATAAAGAATTGACATTTAGGAGAGGTGAGGATTGGAGCCCCAAGATGCCTGATCCCATTGAGTGAAACCAGAGTTCTTTCTCCTTGTATTTCCCTTTCCTTTTGTGGCTAAACTCCTTGGGAAGACTTTCTACTTTCCTCTCATTTTCTTCTTAACTCTCTACAATTCGGCTTCTGACCTAGCCTCAACATTCCACTGAAACTACTCTTCCCAAAGTTAACATTAATCTCTTCAATGCCAAATCTAAAGGCCTTTTTTCTTAATACTTATCCTTCTTGATCTATCTGTAGTCTTTGACCACCGTCTTTCATTTTTTTATTCCTTGACACTTTCTTCTTTCCAGGTCTTCCTGACACTGCTCTCTGGGTGCTCCTCCTATCTGGTTTCTTCCCAGTCTCCTTTGCTGGATCATCATCCAAGTTGTTCCTGCTACCAGTAGGTGTCCTTCTAGCTCTGTCCTGGACCCTCTTCTTTACTACAGATTTACTATTTCATTTAGTGATCTCATCAGCTCCCGTGGTTTAGTTATCATCTCCATACTGATGATACCTATCAAACTCTAGCCTCTCTCCTGACTCCTATCTCATATCTTGAACTCCCTGTTGGATATCTTGAATTGAATGTTCTGCAGACAACATAAACTCAACTCATTCTCTTTCCTCCTAAATCCTCCCTGATTCTGAACTTCTCCATTATCATCCAGGGCACTATCATCCTTCCAGTTGCCTAGGCTGGGTGGAAGTGACATCCTCAGTTCCTCACTCTCTCTTTCCTCCCTGACCCAAATCCAATCTATTGCCAAGGACTATTGTTGCCACTTTTGTAATATCTCTTGCATATACTTCCTGTTTGCCTGGGACACTACTACCACCCTGTTGTAGGCCCCCGTCACTTCAAGCTTGAGCTGCTGAAATTGTTGTCGTTACTCCTCCTTTGCTCTCAGAGAGGACCAATGACATCATGAGGGTGATGTCTTGACTTGCTCATGAATTGAATTTAAATGAGGCAGACATGCAAAGTCACAAAGTCATCAGCCTCATTCTTTCCTCCTGAGTCATCGAAGTCCAATTATCTGCTGATTGGTCTCCCTACCTCAAGTTTCTCTCTGCTCCAGTTTCTCCTCTACTCATTTGTCAAGCTGATCTTATTTATATACAGGTCTGACCATGTCACCTCCACTCCTTCCACCCATTTCAATAAACTCCAGAGGTTCTCTGTTACTTCCCGGATCAAATATAAAATCTTCTGTTTGACATTCAAAGCCCTTCACAAGCTGATTCCCTTCTCCTATTACAATCTTCCTATACCTTACTACCCACCATACGCTCTGTTCCAGTCACTCTGACCTCCTTGTGGTTTCTCCCAAAAGATCCTCCATCTTCCAACTCTGAATTTTCACTGTCTGTCCCCATGCCCGGACCTCTCTCCCTCCTCACCTTTACCTCCTAGTTTTTCTGGCTTCCTCTCGGTCTCCACCATCTCCATTTCTCCTTGTTAAAAATCTTTCAAGGCCCAGCTGAAATGCCACCTCCTTCATGAAGCCTCCCTTACTCTTTTTAAAAATTATTTTATTCTGAACTTAACAAACACCAAAATAAATGAGCATTGTCTGTGAAACTATTAATATCTGTTATAAAGAGCTTGCTTTTCTTTTAAGTGGTTAGATGATAAAGTCAGTCACTTTCAATGTTATTTTATTTATTTGTGATTCTGTCTGACCTTTCTTCTCTTCCCATTTTTTTTGGAGGAAATGTTATCCTTAGCCATCCTTTTCCTTCTACCTTTCCCTCACAATTGACAAGAAAGAAAAACAAAACTCTTTTGAGAAATATATACCCTCAAACAAAGCACATTCTCACATTGACCATGTCCAAAAAATGTATTTTTCATTTTGCATCTACAATCCATCACTTTTCTTTAAGGAAGTAAGTGGCATGCTTCATCATCTGGACTCTGGAATTGTGATTAGTCATCATGTTATGAATCAGAGTTCTTAAGTCTTTAAAAGTTGTTTTCTTTACAATGTCATTATTATTGTATTCTGTCTTTGCTCACTTCACCCTGCATCAGTTCATCTAAGTCTTATCCAGGTCCTCTGAGGGCCTTGCCACTGGCCCCCTACGACTCTGGAGGACGAGGTGAGGCCCATGACTGTGCACATGACTGCACATGACTCTGTCTCACTTAAATCCAATTTACTCACAAGTCGAGACATCACTCTTGTGATGTCATTGGTCCTCTCTGAGAACTAAGGAGAAACAACCAAAACAACAACAAAGTTTCATCTTCTTCAAAAAGCCTTTCTCAATCCTTCCTTTTCTCTGAGATCATCTCTAATTTAGCCTGTATATACCTTTGTACGTAGTTATTTGCATGTTGCTTTCCCCATTAGACTATGAGTTCTTTGAGAGCAGGAAGGGTCTCTTGCCTTTCTCTGTTTCCCCAGTGCTTAACAAGTACCTGGCACATAATAGGTGCTTAATAAACCTTGGTTCACTGACTGTGGACAGACTATTAGAATTTCAAACTGGGTGCCCAGGAGATATTTCAAATTCAACATATTATATTAGGGCCATTCATTGTAACAATTAGAATGAGGGCTCCTAAAGTTCCAGGAGGTTAAAAATGCAAAAAATGAATAGTTCCACCTAGCCATTTTCATTCCTTCAACTGTGGACAAATGCTTCCCCAACTGGTGATTATGTGGTAACTGGAGTCTGTACCAGAGTGGGGAAACGGAAGTGTATACACAAGACTTACATATCCGAAGGGGATATGTTAAAAGATATTCTTTTGGGGGGGGGTAATTAATCATTTTATTAATCATGATAGCAAATAATTAATAAAAGGAGTCAGTGGCACACTCCAATGCCAAAGACACCTAATAGAACCCACTCAATGCTTATATACTTTTGGAAGAGTGCGTGTTCCTGAGGGTAGCAGTCAACTCTGATTTGTTACCAATTAATAAGAAGAATGAATGTTATAATGAGAGGTAGACCTATTCTAATAAGAAGCTAGCTGGAGATAGAGGTGGCATGTGGTAGGCCTCTTGATCTGTGGCTATATTAGGATGATGGGGCAGGAGATCTGCAGGCTGGGATGGTAGGGCAGTGCCAAAGATTGCTCCCCTCTTTTCCCTTTTTGTATAAGAATAATTTGTATTGGAGATATTCCCACCTTTTTAAAGATTCCACAATGGTGATTGGTGAGGAGCAAGGTTTTACCTGCTACTTCTGCCTACAGATTTATGCTTTGGGTTCTCTGAGTATAGTCTTTGGGTGAGAGGGATAAGAGGAATGTTTCCTGATTTACTCAAGCTTAGTTAACAAGGGAGAAATGAAAGGCTTTATCTAGACATCTAGGTGGCATGGTGGATAAAAGACTGGACTCGGAGGTAGGAAAACCTGATTTCAAATCCTGCTTCACACTCTTACTAACTGTGACTAGCTAGGCAATGCACTTAACCTCCCTCAGACTCTGTTTTCCACTTGTAAAATGAGGATGATAATAGCCCCTCACAGGGCTGTGATGAGGATCAAATGATATAATATATGTAAATTATTTTGCAATTCTCAAATCACTTGTGTGTGTGTGTGTGTGTGTGCGCGTGCGCACTGGTTATCATAATTATTATTATCTCCAGGCTGCAACTCTTGGACTCTATCTACAATGCCCCAGAAATCTCTTCACCCTGGAAGCTAGCTCTAATTTAGTATTTTATTTTCCCCAGTGACATGTAAAAATAATTTTTAACCTTCATTTATAAAACTGTAAGTTCCAAATTCTCTCCCTTCCATCCTCCTCACCCTCCTCATGGAGAAGACAAGCAATTCAATATAGGTTGTATACGTGTAGTCATGCAAAACATTGGAAGCTAACTCCAGCCTGGGACTTCACACATTGGAAGAACTCTCAGCTCCTACAGCCCCAGACACTTATTGGCTGGTTTTAATTAGAATCTCCACTTTAAGGAGGACACCCACACTACTCACATCTTCATTCCTCTCCAGGTTATGCTCCAGACTCTTCTAGAATTTCTCTACAATACCTCCAAATCAGATATATTTACTCCCTCTCCCCTTTCCAGCTTTTACGTTTTGTCTTTAGCCATTCAAATACAAATTTCTTGAGGGCAGACTATTTCTGATGTATTTTTATTCTAGTACTTAGTATAGTACCTGGCACATAGCAAGAGACTAATAAAAACTTGTTTCCTTGACTTCATTATCCATGATGCCAGATTATATGTGGCCATCTAGACACTATGAAATTATTGGGAAAAGAAGAGGAGAACTTTTTGGATGCTTTTAGGAGTAAAAGCAAAAAAGCAAGGGGGCAATTAATGTAGAATGCATGCCAATTATCTCTTAAGTTCCAGAAAAGTGGCCTTGAGTTATTCTCTTAAGTGAGGAATCAAAGGCCTTATAAAGATACCTGTAGATTCCCCCTACCCTGGCCATGGGAAAAAGGCACCAGTTAAAGTTTTGCTGACCCAACCACACATGTCCAAAAGAGAATTCATTTATTTCCCCAAACCCTCCCATCTATTGAACTTGTTAAGAGAAACATCATTCTTTAAGTCTCTCAGCTTTATAACATTAGCATTATTCTGACTCCCCACTCTCCCTTTACCCACACATTCAGACAGTTGCCAAATCTTGCTATTCCTACTCCTTCAGTATTACTGACATCACGCCCCTTCTCTCTACTCTCTACTCAGATACCACTTTATTTCTGTCCCTTACCACCTCTCATCTAGACTTTTGCGATGACTGCCTAATTGGTATCCCAGCCTCAGGTCTGGGATCCTTATTTGCACAAATGTCAAAGTGAAATTTTTCAGAATACATCTGAGCATGTTGTTTTTCTACTCACATTCCAGTAGTTCCTATTGCCTTTAGGATCGTCTATATATAAACTCCCTTGTGTGGTTTTTAAAACCCTTCACAACCTGGCCGCAACTCATCCTCCCAGTCTTCTTCTCTTTCCAGTACCATATTGTACAGCCACACTGGCTTTCTCCTTGCTCCTCTTCGATGGCACTGGATCTTCCATTTCCATGCCTTGCATTGGCCATCACCATACTCCTGTAATATATTTCCTCCTTCTTACTACCTCATAGAATCCCCTTCTTCCTTCAAGAGGTAATTAGAGCAACACTTTCTACACAAAGCAACCCCCTCTCAACTGCTAGTCCTTTCCCTCCCTAACTACCTTGTCTTAATTTTCGATATATTTATTCTCTATAATTTTTCTATATTATTTTCTCTAATAAAATGTGAGTAAGCTGCTTGCATTATTTCATTTTTATCTTTTTATTTACGTTGCCTGTACGTAGTAGGCATACAACAAATGCTTACTGTTAGATCGATTAAACTAACATTCCATATCTTTTAATGAATTTAGGAGTCAGATGGACTGATTTAAATTTCCCTTCTTTTCCCTTGCTCTGATTTTTTTTTGTGCTGAGAGGGAAATGACCAAAAGACCTGGACAATTCACAAGCACAATTGTTGTTTGTCCTTGGTTTTTGAAGAGGACCAATAACATCACAGGGTGATGTCTTGACTTGAACACGAATTGAATTGAAATGAGAGAGATTTGCACAGTCTTCAACCTCATTCTCTCTTCCTGAGTAATTGAAGTCCAATGGCAAGACAAAACTCAAGACAACTGGTGATGGCCCAGGATGCAGTGGATGACCTTGGTATGTTCAGTGTCTGACTGAGCTCTAAGCACTTCACAGAGCCTGCTTCAGCAGCCTTCATGGTGGTTGGAACAAATTGTTCTCATCTGTCCATTCCATGGGAGGAATGGACATATGTATGCTTGGGGTAGACAACTCCCTGACTTACTAGGTTTGAGGTCTGTTGGTTACCCTCAAATAGATTTAGCCCATCTACTGCGATGGCTTTATTGGAGTATGGCTGCTGTACATGCTATAGCTTTGTGGAACCACAGGTGAGAGTTGGGTGACAGGTGAACACCAAAGGTGCAAGCCCTCATGCCAGAGGTGCTAGTGTTCCCTGAACAGCCCATGCACCCAAACAAAATAAACATCTGAATATCACCCATGTCTATTAATTTGGCCTTCTCTAAAGCTCCTTGAAAAATGTAGAAAATGGTCTGATCTAGTTGGAATGCGATTTCAAGTGCTCCCAATTCTTTACTTGGAGAGAATAAAATAAGTGTAGTAGGAAGCTAGGTAATGTATAACTTGTTTCTTGGAGCATTACATACTACAGAAGTGGATAGAACAATTCTTGTCCTAGACCTTTTTCCTATGCAAAGATCCCGGCAGAAAGTAGCCCAAATTGCCAAAAGTCTTCATCAACATTGAATCACCAGAGGAATGAAATCCACAGGGCTGGGTTGACATGCATCTTTTTACCTCCCTAGCCCCTAGCTATTGCACATCTGCTTAGTACAACAGCACCATTGTTATTTCCTGCTTCCCCCTCCTCCCTACCCTTCCTCAGTTCACTTATGTATTTTATGCCTCCTAAACTGGTAAGTCTGAATGTGTTCCCTATATTTTCTTGCCAGGTGGTCTTATGTCTTCTTCATCTGTTAATGTATCTCTTCAGCTTGAGGCTGCAAGTTTTGTGGGGGCAGGGACTGGGTCTTCCAGTTCTTTGGCAAACCCCCACAATGATTAGTATAATATTCCATATGTTGTAGCTGCTTAAGTAATATTTCTGTTTCCTAATTGACTGATTATTTCTAGTGGCTCCTGTTAGTATGGACATATATTTGGTGAGAAAGTTTTTGCAGTCAAGGTTGACTTCTGGGATTTCTTCTTGGGTGAAAATTTCTTGGTGAAATGATTGAATTTTTATATTGTCCTTGTCCAGTGTGTCAGGGAATGATATTTGGAGAGAGGACCTCCAGGGAGTCAGTAAAGATGGATTTTTGAAAAGTGTGAGTTTTTGAATGGTAGACTAGAGCCCCGAGAATTATGGATGTATATGGGAAATAGCCCAATCATGTACCTTGACTTTCAGGTCTTGAAACTCTAGAGACAGCTGATAGTGCATATCCTGTGTGATATCATTCTCCTTCTCTCCTGGTTTGAGCTGAAATATATTTTGCGTCCAGCTGAAGAGCCCATTTATTCTTGTGTATCCTTTGATACATTCTAATCTAGAGAACTTTCATTTCTATTTGCTGTTACTTGGATAGATGGGTTTACTTGCCATTCATTATTTATGGGGGTCTTTTGTGTAACTAGTGTTTGATGGGAAGGGACTATTTAGGCAAGGATAAGTTAAGAAACTATCCTCCTTCCTTCCTAATGATCAGGGATGTGGCTTTTGTTTGAATCTGTTGCACTCCTAGCCTGAAAAATATTTGAGGGATAATAGAGAGATCTAACTCAAGTCTGATATGCCTCTTGGACATATGTGATAACTCTCAGCTTTGGTGGTCCTGGATCTTACCTGTCCTTCTTCCCATTATGTTTCCAGAGCTATGTTACTGGTGGTATGAGCATGGATATCCTACTTTCCACAGATGTGGGTCAGACCCCCAGATTATATCTATCTATGCCACCTATACACCATGACTGTATATTTAGACAAACCACATGATACATACCCCACGTATATCTCAAGCCCAACATGTTCGAAATGGAATGTGTATTTCCCCTAAAACCTATACCTCCTTCAAATATCCTTATTTCTATTGGTGGTTATAACCACCCTCCCAGTGTCATCCTAGACTTAGTTCTCCCTCATCTTATACAACAGGTTGGAAGCTCTTATTGATTCTACCTTTCCAAAACCTCTTACATCTATCCCCTTAGTATCCTGCCTTGAATGTTGCAACAACCTCCTAATTACTCTTTTGCACTTGATTTCCTTTCCCATCCATCCTCCATGCAACTTCCATATTCATATTTCTAAAATACAGATCTAGCTGGTACCTCCATACCCAAAATCTTCAGCATCTTCATTTTGTCTCTAGGATAAAAATAAAAAAAATCTTTAGCTTGGCATCTAAATCCCTTCACAATCTGACTTCCCATGCACTTTTTCCCCCAATCTCATTTCATATTATTTCCCTTCAGGCACGATCTGTTCTAATCAAATTGACCTTCTAGCTGTTCCCTTGACATGACATTTCACTTCCCATCTTTGTGAATTTGCATAGGTCATTCTCCCACATCTAGAGCTCACTCCTTCCTCATTCCTGCCTCTGAGGATCCCTAGATTCCTTCAAACTATAGCTCAAGTGCTGCCTCCTACAAGAGGGCATTCCTGAGGGCTCCCCGCCCCCGTCTGTGTTCACACCCTCTGTAAATTACGTTGTATAACTTTATATATACTAGGCATTGACTTGTCTGTGTACATTTTATTTTTCTATATTTCTTCAACTCAGCAAGTATCATGGACGTTTCTTGAGGGCTAGGATTGTGTTAATTTTGTCTTTCTATCTCTGGTGTCCAGAAGAATGCCTTGCACAGAGTGAATGCTTTTCTGCTTATTGAACTGAAAACAAAAATTCGAAGTTGTAGGAGGAAAGAAGAGGACCTCCTGGGGGAAACACTTAGCTCTGAATAATAGGTGTTTTAGAAAATGCACAACCGTGGCAACTACCACAGACTGAGAACTCAGCTGACATTTAAATGACCTAAATCTGATGTTGAAAACACAGTCTTTGTCCCTATACAATTTTCTTAAACCTGTTACCACCCTAGTGCAAAATGAAGAAGTATTTAATGGTGGTATATCCCAAAGTCACTAGCAACCTGGCTTGGACCTGAGGATTTCTGATGTTATTCCTTAAAGCCAAGTGGGTTTCCCCTCTCCATTTTCTTTATTCCACAGGGATTGCACAAAAGTGCTTCTACTCCTTCTCTTCCCAAGACAACCTCTGAGCCAGTCCCTGGAGGCACTGGGTATCTGAAATTTCCAACTCTCAGAGAGGTTAGCTTCTTGGAAGTTAAACACCGTAAGAGTAAGGTTGTATGTTATTTTAATATTGGATTCCTTCCAGAAGGTAGCATAGTTCTCTGCATATAGTAAGTGCTTAATAGATATTTATTGAAATGGATTGGATTTAATCAAAAACTTCTTTTCCTTGGTGAATGGCCAAGTTCACAAATGATGCCTAAGGTATAAATATGACAGGAAGCCTAACCAAAAGCTAACATGAAAAGGAAATGTCTTTGCTAATGTTTTATTTCAATACCTTTTTCAGAGATAAGAGTGACCCTGAGTTCACAAAGGTCCCATCCATAGGTGATGAGTAGCAGAGTTGGATCCTAAACCTAAGTCATTTGAACCTATATCCAGGGTTCTTTCTTTGCATCTTGTATTTAGGATCCTAGAATTATATATTCAGAGCTTGCAAGGACCCTAAAAGTCATCTAGGCTAGGCTTCTCTTTCTGCACATGAGAAAACAGGTCCTAACAAACTGGAAAGTTTTCATGTGATCAGCTATTTGTCTGTTGTCTGAGGACCTGCTTCGCACAGTTTAGAGAGGCCCATTACCAGAGGGAGGGTTTGCCATGGATTAATGAGGTTTTAGAGGGCCCACTAATGTTTATGGAGACCCCAAAAGGGTTTTGTCCTGCTGCAGTGAAGAAACTGACAGGCTCATAGCTCTAGAACTGGAAGGGACCATAGCAATGCTTAATCTAAACTCCTTATTTTTCAGATGAGGAAATTGAGGCTCAGAGAAATTAAATGATGTGGGTAAAGTCACAAAGGGAGTCAGTCACAGAACTGGGATTTGAATACAGACACTTTCACTTCAAACCCAACACTCTTTCCTCTCTGACATGAAGCTTAGTGTTTCAGTATCAAACTAGGTCTTGGTTCTGACATGACTTCTGCACAGTACAATTAGTCATGGTATGAACAACTCCTTGTACACCAAGAAAGTCAGAGAGCCTGAATTTTATCTCAGCACTATTTTTTTTTAAAAAGGAAGAGAATAAGAAAACCCTCTCCCCTTCCCCTTTTCCCCAAGGTGTTTGTTGATAAACAAGAAACCTAATATTGGTAAGTGTTATGCTATTATGCCCCTTCAGAGCATCAGAAAAATCCAAGATTAGCCAGACATGAGAATGCTTTTTTTTCTCCATGTCTGAGACTTTCTCCTAATGCTGTCTTAGTCACACAGGGTTACTCATTATCTGGCATGACATTAAGAGTTTATCCACAGCCAGTGTACATCTTGTGCTATTTTGTTAAACCAGGAAAAAATACAGACGATTGAGTCATAGTTATCAATTATTTTTTTCAATCTAACCTGGAACAAAAATTTCCAAACCCATAATAATTTTTATTGTACTGCCTCTGATCACATACTTTGCATGGTAACTGATTTTTTTTTAGGATCATAGAATTAGAGAATGTCATAGCTGAAAAGAACCATAGAAATCACTCCATCTAACACCCTCATCCAGAGTGCAGGATTTGGAGTCAGAAAAACCAGGGTCTTACTGATACTGCCTTTGTTACTATGGGAAAGTCAAGCCCTACAAGCCCCAGAATCCTTATCTGTTATATGGGGTACCTGGGGGCAGAGGTTGCTGTGAAGATGGAAAGAAATAATGTTATTTATAATTATTTACAAACCTTAAAGTACTAACTATAGATGTTTAGTAAATATTATTATTATTATTTTACAGATGAGGAGATACCAATACAAAGGAAGTAATTTGCCCAAGACCCTAGAGCAAATTGGTAGAAAAACCAAGACTACAATCGAGTACTTCTGATGTCAAACTAATCACTTTTTTTCTTCCAGGGGGTACATTGTCAACTTCCCTTTTAACAGATGAGAAAAAATACAATGAAGAAATATTAGCTCATATCTATGACTTGTAGAGATATGACTGAAAAGTAAAGAAGAATTACATGGAAGTATCAGAGCCATACCCTCCTACTATGAGATGCACTTTACTTTCTAGTTTAGAAAGGTTTTCATTCAATTCCACTTAATACAACAAATTTATTGAGCAGCTGTTATGGGTCTAGCTCTGTGTTTAGTGCTATATGCAATTCATTTATAATATTCATTGAGTTCCTTTTACATGGAAGACATTATGTTAGATTTTGTATGGATACAAAGATATACAGGACACAGTCCTTTCTCTCAAGAACTTTCAAATTGAGTTGAAAGACAAAGCATAAATGCATAAAAAAATTAAAACAATAATAACAGTGCCATATGATAATGGTCCAAGTAAGAGGTATAAAAATTAGTGTAAAAGGAAGGAGGAGAAGGAATAATTGTGGAGTGGAGCAGTCAGAAAAGGTTTCAGTGAAAAGATGAGATTTGAGTTGGATGGATTTCCAGAAGGACAAGTAGAATTTGGATGCAGGAGAGGGAAGTGGAGAAAGCAAGGGAAATATCATTCCAGAGGACCAAAGATATCTGATGATTATACCAAACTTGTAAGACAGTAGGAAGTCCACCAGGATAGAGAGAAGAGTTCTCGTTGACTCATAAGAGGCGTGGGAGATGATCACTTAGTAAGCTATGGTCATATTTTAAATTGTATTCTTGGAGCTTCATGAATTGTGCTCTTTCTCCTGCTGTGTTTTACCCTGACCGAAGACGGTTGAGTATACCATATATGGCAATTGTACCTTACAACTACTCTTTTATCTTTTTAAGTACATTCCTTTAAAATAGGAAGATCTGAGCTCAAGTCTCACCATTGATACACATTTGACTTTGACTCTGGGCAAGTAGCTTAAGCTCTTAATTCTTGAAGCAACTCTTTAAGATAATTAAATTGCAGAAGAAGCACTGACTTGAAACAGTAGAGGAGTTTCTTTAATTGAGAATTACCTATATCAATGAAATCACAGTTCCAGTCTCTGTTCCTATTATTGGGCTCCATGGGTGCAGTCAGGAGAGGAAAGTCCTGCTTGCTTCATCAATTTACAAAATAAAAATTAAGGCTGATTACTCTCACAAAACTGGTTTTGAATTTGGTACAAGAGTAATTGAAGCTAGTGGCTTCACCATGCTCCATGGGACTTCTGTGCAGGAATAAAGAGAGAATTTATCGAACAAGAGATAAATAGCTATGAGTATTTGTATGATTTCAACTATTGCTGGCCAAATTAATGATGAATTGCCTAGCTAAAGAAGGGATGGTGGGAAGAAAGAATGCATGTTGTACAGTAATTGGTGAAGTAATCAGGCTTGAACAGTGGCAGGACCATTTAGTGGGCAGCTTATCCAAATGGGGAATAACTCTTGTAGTTAGTCATTTATGTGTTTTTTTTCCTGACATTTGGCTTTTCAGGGTTTGTGTCTCCATCTGGAGGCCTCTCCATCTCAATAATCAAGAGACTCACATGTAGCAGATTCACAACAGGCAAATTCTAAACTTAACTTGGCTGCAAATTTGTCATGTGACTTGGTATGTCTTATTTAGCTTCTTATGCAACAGATTCTTCATCTTTAAAGTTGGAGTGAGCTAGGCGAGATGGCACAAACCTATAGTCCCTGTGGCTGTGGAAGCTGAGGCTGATGTATGCCTTGTGTCCAGATCAGGTCTCTACACTAAGTCTGGTACCAATATGAAGAGCCTTTGGGAGAGGAGGCATGAACTGGTAGAGTTCAGAAAAATGGAGCAAGTTAAAGCATATATTGGATGCACAAAACCAAAAGGAAATTCATAGAAAAATAGAGCTGGTAGGGAAGCAATAGTCTGATATCCTGATTTTTGCAATTAGAAAACTGAGGCCTATAGAGGTTAATTCGTCTTTTCCATTCCATTCCTTTGGCTCTCTTTGCCACAATAGTTCTTTAGCTGCCATGTCTTTCCTTAATTATGAGTGGTCTGAATGTTTTTACCCTTGAAGTCTTTAACTGACACTTTATACCCTTTATTAGTAATCTGCCAAACATATTAAAACCTTAGATGGCACAGATCATTTCTTTAAAATGGTATGATCCTATAAACAATTAGTAGAGAACCAGATCATATAGTTTTCACAGCTATGGCTATGAGGAGAAGTCTTAACTAAATAAGGGATAGATAGAGATTGCAGAAGTAAATAGATAATTTTATTCTATGAAATTAAAACGCTTTTTCACGAACAAAATCAAAGCATCTAGAAGATGAAGGGAAGTTGTTGATTGGAAAGAAACTTCACATCAAATATTTTTGACAAGTTTCCAAAAGCCAAGATTTACCAGGAATTAACACCAATATATGAAACCAACAATCCTTACCCAATTGATAAGTGGTCAAAATATATGAATAGATGGTTCTAAAGAATTTCAAACCATTAACAATTATATGAAACATTGATCCATATCATTAATAATGAGAAAGCTAAATTAAAACAACAGTGAAGTTCCTTATACCTAGAAATTAGTGAAGAGAAGAGGAGGATAGTCAATGTTAAAGGTCCTTCCAAAAGATCAGTACCCAAGTATGCTCCTAGTGAAGCTGTGAATCGGTCCAGCTCTTATAGGAAATAATTTAGAATCATGGCAAGATAGTGACTAAAATGCTTATATTCCTTGACATTCAGATATCGCTTCTAGGTATAATCTCTAACAAAGTGAAAGACAACAAGAAAGGCCTAATATATGCTAAAATACTTATAGCAACCTTTTTGTGATAATAAAGAACTGGAAATAAATTAGATGCTAAACAAATTGTGGCATTTGCATATGATGAAATGTTATATCATAAAAATGATGAATATGAACAATTATGAGAAACATAGAAAGGAAGATTTATATGAACTAATGAAGGGTAAAATAGCAGGTCAAGAAAAGGAACATGTTCTGGGTTTGCATTCTGGAGTCACAAGTCTTTGGGACAACCAGATGGCACAGTGGATCGAGTACTGGCCCTGGAATCAGGAGGACCTGAGTTCCAATATGACCTCTGACACTTACTAGCTGTGTGACTTTGGGCAAGCCACTTAACCCCAATTGCCTTGCAAAAAAACAAAAAACAAAACAAGAAAAGGCACATATGCAATGACTACAACAATATAGATGGAAAGAACAAAAAAAAGTAAACTGAACTTGGTTTTTTTTTCTCCTTAGTCTTTCAAATCCTTTGTTTCAAGGGATGGCCATAGGGTAGGTGAATGGGTGGGATATATTAGGATAAGAAAGTGATGTAATAGCAAAATATTTAAAAAATAAAGTGGTTCTCCCTTCCTCCCCTCTCTTTCCTTCTCCCTCTCTCCTTCCCCCTCCCTCTCTACCGCTTTTTTCCTTTTCCTTGCTCTCTCACCGTCCTTCTCCTTTTCCCCCCTCTTCCCCTTTCCCTCCTCCTTTCCCCTTCTCTCTCCCACACACGCGCGCGCGCGCACACACACACACACACACACACACACACACACACACACACACACACACACAGAGTTAGTTATACATATACAGACACACTGGACTAGGAGTCAGGTGGCCTGTGTTTTAGTTTTGCTTACCTAATGTGAGTCAGATCTCTCAGGCTCTCTGGGCTTCCATTTCCTTTTCTATAAAATAAAAGAAGAGGACTAGAGGATCTCCCAAAGTCCTTTCAGTTCTAAGATTCTAGGTTTCTGTGAAGCCTAATCATAGTGTTATACCTTAGAGCTGGAAGGGGCCTTAGAGGTCATTTAGTACAACTAAATAACAATTCTTCGGGAATGAGCAGATGGAGGCCCAAGCATGTCATATCACCTTCCTGAGGCCACACAAGGTAGACCTCCAACCTAAACTGAGATCTCCAGATTCCTAATCTAGCACTCTTCCTGTTACTCTCTACTAATCCTTCTGTGCCTTTCTGGGACTTTCCTAACTGATATGAGACTTAATTTGCCAGAAATTAGGTAGATAATTAAGGTTGCACCACAGCCAGACTGCTCAGGGAATATGAGCAAAGCAGGCAGGTAAATGAGAGAACCGCTTACAATTTACTTTGGGGAGGAACCTCCTTTTTCCATACTTGGAGAGAAGTAGAGTTGGGAAGGAGGAGAAAGGGATGAATTTAACTGTGACACCTGCTTCCCTCCTCCTCCCCACTAAGTATTCCTTTATTTTCCAATCCAATAAACATTTATCAAGTCTCTACTATGTGCCAGGCACTGTGCTAAAGCTCTGGGTTTATATTTAATAAAAAGAATGACAGTCCATGCCCTCAGGGAGCTTACAATCTAACGGAGGGAGACAACGCACAAAAGGAGGCAGGAAACAGAGTGGAGGGACACCAGTGGGTACTGAAACCAGGCAGGGAGGTGACGCAAAGTGGAGTCTCCACTAAACATTCTTAAAAAGAGAATTTTGCTTTGTTCTGGTGAATGACAAGAAGGGCTGCCTGCTCTAATGCTGCACTGCATGGTGCCAATAAAGGAGTGTTGGATTTAGCCTCAAAAGACCTGGGTTCAAATTCTAACTCTACAACTATAATTATATGAAACTGGGAAAGTCACTTAATCTCTCTGGGCCTTGTTATTCAGTCATGTCTGACTCTTCATGAACCCCTTTGGGGTTTTCTTGGCAAAGATACTGGAGTGGTTTGCCATTTCCTTTTCCAACTCATTTTACAGATGAGGGAACTGAAGCAAACAGGGTTAGGTGACCTGCCTAGGGTCACACAGCTAGTGAGTGTCTGAGGCCAGACCTGAACTGAGATCTTCTTGACTTCAGGCCAGATGCTCTATCCACTGTGCCACCTAGCTGCCCACTCTGGGCCTCAGTTACCTCAATTATAAAATATAACAATAAGATCTAGGTAAGCTTAAAATTCTTTTCCATCTCTGATCATAAACTAATTCCTACTAAGGTATTAATGAGAAGTTAAAGTCATGAAGAACATTATATATTTTTCTCTTTCAAAACTATTCATTTATTTATTTTTAAAATAATATTTTATTTTCCCCTAGTTACATGTAAGGAAAATTTTGAACATGCTTTAAAAATTTTTATTGAGTTCAAAGTTTTCTCTCTCTCTCTCCCTCACCTTCCCACTCCCAGAGACAGTAAGCAATTTGATATGGGTTAAACACGTTCAATCATAAGCATTATATTTTTCTCAATTTTTAACATTTTTATTTAAAGTTTTGAGTTCCAAACTTTGTCTTTCTTCCCTCCCTCCCTTCTCTCTTCCCTGAGATGGTAAGCAATAAGATATAGGTATACATGTGCAATTATGTAAAACAGTTCCATACTAGTCATTTTGTACAGGACTCAAAAAAAGGAAAAAATCAAAGAAAGAAACTGAAAAATAGCATGTTTCAATCTATCTTCCATCAATATCAGTTCTTTCCCTGGAATGAGATAGTAGGCTTCATCATTAGTCCTTCGGGATTATCTTGGATCATTGTATTGCTGAGAATAGCTAAGTCATTCATAATTCTTGATCAAACAATATGCTGTTACTATGTACAACATTCTCCTGGTTCTGTTCTCTTCACTATGCATCAGTTCATGTAAGTCCAGGTTTTTCTGAAATCATCTTGCTTGTCATTTCTTACAGCACAATAATATTCCATTCCAATCATATACCAATAGGTTGTTTAGCTATATACCAATTGATGGACATCCCTTTGATTTCCAATCCTTAGATTCCCAAAAAAGAGCTGCTATAAATATTTTGGTACAAATAGGTCCTTTCCTCCTTTTTTTGGATGTCTTTGAGATATAGACCTAGCAGTGGTATTGATGCGTCAAAGAGTTATGCAGTTTTATAGACCTTTGGGCTTAGTTCCAAATTGCTCTCCAGAATGATTGGTTCAGTTCACAACTCTACCATCAGAGTAGTTTCCCAGTTTTCCCACATCCTCTCCAACATCTAACATTTTCCTTTTTTGTCACATCTGCCAATCTTATAGGTGTGAGGTGGTACCTCAGAATTGTTTTAATTTGTATCTCTTTAATCGATAGTGATTTAAAGCATTTTTCACAACTACAAATAGCTTTGATTTCTTTGTCTTAAAACTGCCTGTTCATATCCTTTGACCATTTATCAATTGGGGAATGTCTTATATTTTTATAAATTTGACTCAGTTCTCTATATATTTGAGAAAGGAGGCATTTATCAGAGATGCTTATTGCAAATTTCCCTCCTAGTTTTCTGCTTTCCTAATAATTAGCATTGCATTGGTTTTGTTTGTGCAAAAATTTTTTAATTTTATATAATCAAAATTATCTATTTTACATTTTGTAATGCTCTCTGTATCCTCTTTGGACCTAAATTCTTCCCTTATCCATAAATCTGACAGACAAACGATTCCATGCTTTCTTAATTTGCTCATGGTAGCACCCTTTATGTGTAAATCATGTACCCATTTTGACTTTATCTTGGTATATAGTGACAGATGTTGGTCTATATCTAGTTTCTACCATGTTTTTTTTCCAGTTTTCCCCGCAGTTTTTGTCACATAATGAGTCTTTGTTCTAAAAGTTCGGATCATTGGCTTTATCATATACTAGATCATTATGGTCATTTACTATAATTTGTACCTAATTTATTCCATGGCTCCACCACTCTATTTCTTAGCCAGTACCAGTTGTTTGATGATTACTGCTTTATAATGCAGTTTGAGATCTGGTACACCTAGACCACTTTCTTTTGCATTTTCTTCATTGATTCCCTTGACATCCTTGAGCTTTTCTTCTTCCAGATGAATTTTGTTATTATTTTTTCTAGCGATATAAAATAATTTTTTGATAGTTTGTCATGGCACTGAACAAATAGATTACTTTAGAGAGAATAGTCATCATATTTTTCCAATTTCTTAGATCTGGCTTTGTGCAAAAAGTGTTTATAGTTGTGTTCATATAGTTCCTAGGTTTGTCTTGGCAAGTAGACTCCCAAGTATTTTATATTGTCTACAGTTATTTTAAATGGAATTTCTATTTCTATTTCTTGCTGCTGGACTTTGTTAGTAGTATATAGAAATGATGATGATTTATGTGGGTTTATTTTGTATCTTGCAACTTTGCTAAAATTGTTAATAATTCAAGTAGTTTTTTAGTTGATTCTCTAGGATTTTCTAAGTATACCATCATATCATCTGCAAAGAATGATCATTTTGTTTCCTCATTGCCTATTTTGATACCTTCAATTTCTTTTTATTTTCTTATTATTATGGCTAACAATATTAAATAATGGAAGTGATACTGGGCATCCTTGCTTCACGCTTGATTTCCCAATAGGGAAAGCTTCTAACTTATCCTCATTACAAATAATGCTTGCTGATGGTTTTTAGATAAATATTACTTATCTTCTTAAGGTAATCTCCATTCATTCCTATGTGTTATTCTCTAGTGTTTTTAATAGGAATGGGTGCTATATTTTGTAAAAGGCTTTTATTGCAGCTATTGAGATGATCATATTACTTATATTGGTTTTGTTATTGATATGATCAATTATGCTGATAGTTTTCCTAGTATTGAACCAGCCCTGAATTCCTGATATAAATCCCACCTGGTCATAGTATATGGTCCTTAGGATTTATTGCTGTAATCTCTTTGCTAGTATTTTATTTAAAATTTTTGCATCAATATTCATTAGGGAAATTGGTTTATAATTTTCTTTTTCTGTTTTGGCTTTGCATAATTTGGGTATCATCATTATATTTGTATCATAAAAGGAATTTGGTAGCACTCCTTTGCCTATTTCAAATAATTTGTATAGTATTGAGATTAATTGTTCTTCAAATGTGTGGTAGAATTCACCCGTGAATCCATCTTTTCCTTGGAATATTTTGCTAGGAAGTCATTGATGGCTTGTTCAATTTCTTTTTCTAAGATTTGGGTTACTTAATTTTGGGGGTTTATTTCATATCTTATGTTAATCTGAGTAATTTCTGTTTTTGTAGATATTCATCTATTTCATTTAGATTGTAAAATTTACTGGCACACAATTGGGCAAAATAGCTCCTAACAATTGTCTTAATTTCCTCTTCATTGGTGATGAATTTATCTCTTTAATTTTTTTTTTTGTGTGTGTGAGGCAATGGGGTTAAGGGACTTGCCCAAAATCACACAGCTAGCAAGTATCAAGTGTGTGAGACTGGATTTGAACTCACATCCTCTTGACTCCAAAACTGGTGCTCTATCCACTGCATCACCAGGCTGCCCCTTTCTCCTTTAATTTTTGATACTAGCAATTTGGTTTTCTTTTTTTTTTTCCTTTTTAAAATCAAATTAAATTAAATCAAATTAACTTTATCTATTTTGTTAGTTTTTTTCATAAAACTGGGTTCTAGTTTTATTTATTAGTTCAATTATTTTCTTACTTTCAATTTTATTGATCTCTCCTTTGATTTTCAGGATTTCCAATTTGGTGTTTAATTGGAGATTTTTATTCATTTTTTTACTTTTTTTTTTAGTTTCATGCCCAATTCATTGAGCTGCTTTTTCTCTATTTTATTGCTGTAAACAATTAGAGATATAAAATTTCCCCTAAGAATTGCTTTAGCTACATCCCATAAATTTTGGTATGTTGTTTCATTGTTGTCATTTTCTTTAATGAAACTGTAGATTGTTTCTATGATTTGTTCTTTGACCCACTCGTTTTTTAGGATTAGATTATTTAATTTCCAATTAATTTTTAATCTCTCTATTGTCCATCATTGAATGTAATTTTATTGCATTATGGTCTGTAAAAGATGTTTATTATTTCTGCTTTTCTGCATTTGGTTGTGAGGTTTTTATATGCTAATATATGATCAATTTTTGTGTAGGTGCCATGTATCCATGAGGAAAAGGTATATTCCTTTCTATTCCTATTCAACTTTCTCCAGAAATCCATCATATCTAACTTTTCCAGAATTTTTTTCACCTCTTTAATTTTTTCTTTTTTTATTTTTTGGTTAGATTTACCTAGTTCTGAGAGGGAAAAGTTGAGGCCCCCCACTAGTGTAGTTTTATTATCTATTTCCTCCTGTAATGCATTCAACTTCTCCTTCAAAAATTTAGATGCTATACCATTTGGTGCATATATGTTTAGTATTGATATGACTTCATTGTCTATGGTATTTTTCAGCAAGATGTATTTTCCTTCTTTATATTTTTTTAATTAGATTTTTGCTTTTGCTTTGTCTAAGTTCGAGATTACTACCACTGCTTTTGCTTCAGCTGAAGCATAATAGATTCTGCTCCAGCCCTTTATCTTTACCCTGTGTATATCTCTTTGCTTCAAATGTGTTTCTTGTAAACACCATATTGTAGGATTCTGGTTTTTAATCCATTCTGCTATCCACTTCTATTTTATGGGTGAGTTCATTCCATTCACATTTATAGTCATGTTAACTACCTGTGTATTTCCCTCTATGCTATTTTTCCCTTGTTTATCCCATCACACACCCTTTCTCTCCTCACAAGTGTTTTTACTTCTGATCACTACCTTCCCCAATACGCCTTCCCCCTTCCCTCCTTTCTATTATCCCTGTCCCCCCTTTTTTGCAGGGGGGAAGGCAGGGCAATTGAGGTTAAATGACTTATCCAAGGTCACACAGCTAGTAAATGTGTCAAGTGTCTGAGGCTGCATTTGAACTTAAGTACTCCTGACTCCAGGGCCAGTGCTCTACTCACTGTGCCACCTAGCTGCCCCATCCCTATCCCTTTTTACTTCATTATAAAGTAAGATGGATTTCTATATCCAACTGTGTATATTGTTCCCTTTGTGAGCCAGTTTTGATGAGAGTAAGCTTTGCCTGCTACACCCCCCTGCAGTTTTCCCTTCCATTATATTAGTTCTTTCATGTCTCTTTTATGTGGGATAACTTACCAAATTCAGTCTCGCCCCTCCTTCTTCTTCCAGTGCAATTTTCTTTCTCACCTCTTCATTTTTTTTGGTATCATTCCATCAAAGTCACCTTACATTCATACCCTCTGTCTACATATACTCCTTCTAATTGCTCTTATAGTAATAAGGTTGTTAAGAGTTACAAATATTATCTTGCCATATAAAAACATAAACAGTTTAACCTTATTGAATTTCCTATGAATTTCTTTATTTTTTTGTTTCTTATTTACGTTTCCCTTGAGTCTTATACTTAAAGGTCAAATTTTTTATTCAGATCTAGTCTTTTAACTAGAAATGCTTGAAAGCCCTCCATTTAATTAAATTTTGTTTTTTCCCCCAAAAAATTATATTCAGTTTTGCTGGGTAGGTGATTCTTGGTTGTAACCCTAACTCCTTTGCCTTCCTGTATATTACATTCCAAGCCCTCCAGTTCTTTAATGTGGAAGATGCCAAATTCTATGTAATCCTGACTGTAGCTCCAGCATATTTGAATTGTTTCTTTTTGGTTGCTTGCAATACTTTGTTCTTGATCTGTGAACTCTGGAATTTGGCTATGATGTTCTGGGAGTTTTCATTTTGGGATCTCTTTCAGGCAGTGATTGGTGGATTCTTTCAATTTTTATTTTGCCCTCTGGTTCTAATGTATCAAGGCAAGTTTTCTTTGATAACTTCTGGAAAGATGGTGTGCAGGTAGTCCAATAAATTTTATATTATCTCTCCTAGTTCTGTTTTCTAGGTCAGTTTTTTTCCAATGAGAAATTTCACATTTTCTGCATTTAAAATTTTTTTTTTGATTTTGTTTTTATTGTATCTTGATGTCTCCTAGAGTCATTAGCTTCCACTTGTTCATATATAATTTTTAAAGAATTATTTTCTTCATTCAGCCTTTGTACTTCCTTTTGCATTTGGCCAATTCTACTTTTTAGGTAGTTATTTTTCCTGGCAATTTTTGGATATCATTTCCCATGTGAGTGACTCTTTTTTCGTGATTCTCTTGCATTACTTTCATTTCTTTTCCCAATTTTTCTTCTACTTCTTTAATTTCCTTTTTAAAATCCTTAAACTCTTCCAGGAACTCTTTTTCAGCCTGAGCCTAAATTACATTTTTCTTTGAGGCTTCACATGTTGCCATTTTTGACATTATTGCCTCCTTCTAAGTTTATGCCCTGATCCTCTCTATTACTATAATGACGTTCTATAGTCAAACTCATTTTCTTTTTGCTCATTTCTTCTGCCCTTTTTTTGTGACTTGGTGTTTTCATGTGAGAGTTGGGCTCTGGTCCTGCTCTGTCCCAAGCTTTTTTGTGCCGGGACTTGGTCTTCCTGCTGACTTTCATGGGACTTCAGGGCTTAGTTGCTTGCTTTCTCTGGAGGGTAGCCTTCCCTTCTGGCTTGTACCAGGGGATAAGGGCTCCTTGTTGGTCGCCTCTGGGTGTGAGGTTTAGTTGCTAGCCTGCTCCAGGGGTGGGACCTTGCTGTTGGGTTGCTATGGTAACAGAGTCCTTCTGGTGGCTGACCCTGGAGGAGGGATCTTGTTGTTGATCTGTCCCAAATGTGATACAAGGTCTCTCTGCTGGTAGGCCCCAGGGGTGGGGTTTTGCTGTTGGTCAATGCCATGGGAGTACTTCACTGCTGGTCAGCAATGGGGCCAATGCCTTCCTGGTGGTTTGTGCTGGGGGTGGGGTCTCTGGGGTGGGACTTTACTATGCTGCATAGATTGCTCATTTGCCTAGGGGCCTGCTAGTTTGCAGGAGGATGGGACCTTGCTGGCAGATTGCCCCAGGCTTGGAGCCTTGCTGCAGGCCTCCTGAGGTGAAGTTGGCTGCTGCCTCTGGTGCTGCTGCTGCTCTTGGACTTTGTTCCCTTTCTGCCCCAGCGAGACAGATCTTTCCTGCTGTGCTGGTAAGCTGCTTCCCTGCTCCTAGATCAATTCTGAAGTAGCTTTCTACTTGTTTGGAGAAGAATTTAGAAGGGCTTCAGAGGGTTACTTCCTTACTCCGCCATCTTGGCACCTTAAGTCAGCATTATATTTTAAAAGAGAATTGAGTAGAGAATTCAAGAGCTAACTACAAAGAATGAGTCTCTAATGGTAAAATTTCAGGCTCTGTGTCCTTTGGGGAAAAGATGCTAGAAAGGCTCCTTTTTTGGAGTCCCCTCAAATTAAATAACAAAGTCAATGTTCCACTCTGTCTAAGGGTCAAAGACAGAGTACAGAATATGGACACACCCTATGTGTCTTGTTTGTCTTGAAAATGAACTGCACAGCGCTGCCAATGGCTGCACAATGTGGTAGAAAGTGTGCTGGCTTTGGAACTAAGGTCTGTGGATTCGAATCCCAGCTTTGCCACTTATTTATTACCTGTGGGACTTTGGGAAAGTCGCTTAACCTCTCTTGGCCTTAGTTCCCTCATTTACAAAATGAGGGGATTGGATTGGATGACCTTTAAGGTCCCTTCCAGCTCTAAATACATGACCCTGCTCTAGACGCTCATTTGTAAGCAGATGGATACAGCTGGTAAGGTGGATGAGGTGCAGGCAGTGCCTACAGCTGACCATAACATTGCTTCTCAGATAGCAATACCAGTGATTAATTTCCTTCATGAATCATTTTCAATCTCATGTTTAGTCTGAAAGGACGCCAGACACATGGCATTAATCATTAATCAGGTCAGAATGAATTGAAATCCCCCACTAACCCCAATGGGAAAGAAATCCTTATTCTAAACACTCCTATTGTATATTCTGCAGACAAGAATGCCAGACACCCCTGTCAGTCCTGAAGATGGACAAATTCACTGCTCTTGGCACAGAAAGACATCCTTTGCTAAATTACAAACAGAGGCCTGGGCTGTTCTTCCTGTACAAAGATCAAGCGACTGGCCAAGACAGTAAAAAGAAAGATGCAGTAGTGGAATTAAAAAATTTATCGTACATAGCTTTGGCCTCTCCTTTTGCAAATACATCTCAAGAGCTCTTGTGACTCAGCCTAGCTACTTGCCTCTTGATATTGATCCCTAAATAAATACCAGTATCCAGGCAGTGGCAAACTCCACGATTAGAAATCTGGGACTTTCCTCACTGACATAAGAGTCCTAGCCTGCCTGAAATTATCTAGATACCTAATTATAGCACTACAAAGTTGAGAGGCAGTCTGTTCATCATGAATAGAGAGGGTCAGCCTTGAAACCAGGAAGGTCTGGGTTCCAGTTTTGCCATTGGCTCATACTAGGGGTATATCAAGGCAAATCACTTAACCTTTCAAGGTACCAGGCAAACCTGTAAGATTCTAATTTTTACATGACTTGTCAATAAGTTAGGGATGTAGAAAGTTGAAGCAAAAAATAAATAGGTCATAGTTTAATTTATTATTAAACAAGAACATTATTATAAATAATTGTAAACCCAGGTCAGAAGGACCTGTGTTCATGCTTTGCTTCTGATGCACACTGTCTCTGTGACTCTGATTAAGTCATCAAATGAAATAGTATTTGTAAAGGACTTGGCACAGTGTCTAGCACAGAATAGGTGCTATGTAAATGCTAGCTAATAACGATAGTGACTATTATTATGATTTTGCCTTTCAGCGCTCCAGGCAACTCTGTAGGACTGAAGGTTGCAGAAAGGTAATAAGCCTGTGCTGGAATAGAAACAGTTTCCCATGGGCATGAAACCATAGATCCAGTCCAAAAAACTAACAATACCTTGAATTTCTTTAGTGCTTTTAGATTCTCAGAATGCTTCCACTTACATGATCTCATTTAATCCCTGCAGCATCACTGGGAGACAGGTAGGCCTCAGAATTATTATCCCAGTTTTACAAATGCAGAAAGTGAGAGTAAGCAAGTTTTCTAAAGTTCCACAGCAAATTAATGACAGAGGCAGGATCATGGGACTTAGAACTTGTATATTCTGTCTCTCACATTGATATTCTTTCCATTACACTACAAAGGACTTTTTTTTTCCTCCTCAAGTTCTCATTTCCGCTGCTGGAAAAGGATGAAGACGATTAAGATAGTCCTGGAAACTTTTCAAGGAATAATCCAATAAGTGCTATAAGGAATGCAGAAGCCTATGAGACTAGCTGATTTCATGAAAAACAATACAAATGAGGGCGCAAATGAACATTCTCGAAATTCATATGAAAGAGGGAGTCTGCTCAACTCCACAGGCCAGAACAAACAGCAGTACGCCCTAATTGCAGAGAAGCAAATTCAGTATTTGTTTAAGGGGGAAAATAATCCCAATAATTAAAATTGTCAAGAAGTGGAACAGGATTCTTTGGGAAGTAATAGGTTCTCCCTCACCGAGGGTGTTCAGACTGGATGGACACTTGATAGGGATGTTATACTGTAGACCCTTGATAGGGATGTTATACTGTAGACCCTTGATAGGGATGTTATATTGTAGGTACTTGATAGGGATTTTATACTGTAGACACTTGAGAGGGATGTTATAATGTAGGGACTTGATAGGGATTTTATACTGTAGACACTTGAGAGGGATGTTACATTGTAGGTACTTGATAGGGATTTTATACTGTAGACACTTGAGAGGGATGTTATAATATAGGCACTTGATAGGGATTTTATACTGTAGACACTTGAAAGGGATGTTATATTGTAGACCCTCGATAGGGATGTTATACTGTAGACAATTGATAGGGTTGTTATACTGTAGACATTCTATAAGTATGTTATACTGTAGACACTTGAGAGGGATATTATATTGTAGACACTCTATAGGGATGTTATATTGTGGAAAGGATTCTCTGCAGACACAAGTTCAGCAGGATGTCCTTTGGGGTTCCTTCCAACCCATGAATTCTATGATTCTTGAAACATGGAGAGAACAACTGAAGACCAAATGGCCTGATCCCATCAGTAGAAGAAAGAAGGTAGAGACTAGAGCTGTGATTTCACTGGTATAGGAAACTCTGTGGTAAGGAAAGTGCCTCATACCAATGCAAATAGAATCACTTAGACTTGCACAGGTGTCAAATTCACTGAGTGTGACTGAACCAGATTAAAATGTAATTAGCAAATGTGTAAGAAAATAAATAAAAAATACAACATAGATAATGTTAACTTACGGTTTTCTAAGTCAACCTGCAGCAGCAGGGATCTGTTTCTATTTGAGTTTGATACTACTAGTTCTGAGCAGTTAAATGACTTGCCCAAGGTCATTCAGCTAGTCTGTCAAAAGCTTGACTTGAACCCTGGTCTTCTTAGCTTTTTGGGCTAAGTTTTTCATCTATTACTCCACACTGCCTTTCATGACTATTAGAGAAACAGAAGAAAATGAAGCATTCCAAAATTTTAGACTCTGATATCCAAGTATAGGTGAATTCCACTATTTAATATGGTTCATTATTACATCCTTTTCCATTCTTTTTTTCTCCTTTTCCTTCTCATCCTCTTCCTCTATCATCTTATTATTCTCTTCAAGAGAAGAATATTGAGGCAGCTGGTGGTGCAGAGGATAAAACCCTGAGCCTCAAGCCAAGAAATCCTGAGTCCACATCTGGTCTCAGTCACTTACAAGTTGTGTGACCCTGGGAAAGTCACTTAATTTCTTCTTGCATCACTTTCCTTAATGGTAAAAGGGAGACAATATTAGCACCTACCTTGAGAGTTATTGTGAGAATCAAATGAGATAGTATTTGTAAAAAGGAGCTTGGTGGGGGCGGAGCCAAGATGGCGACTGGAAAGCAGTAACTGGCGTGAGCTCCCCATCAAGTCCCTCCAAAAACCTGTAAAAAAAAATGGCTCTGAACCAATTCTAGAACTGCAGAACCCACAAAGTGGCAGAGGG
>CM053622.1:644217432-644248288 GCA_028646595.1 Phalanger gymnotis | reverse complement strand
AGTGGGTCTGTTACTTTGGAGCCTGAATAAATGCTTTAATTCTTCTGCCTTCTACTTAGAGAATTCCTTATATCCTGTGGTTCTGAACCGTTCAGACATATATGTGATTCTCTTTGAAATCATAAATTCTGCCTTCATAATACAGAGTCAGAAGGACTGGGTTCAGAATTCTGTGGAGCTGGAAATACACAAGCATACTGATTATCACAAAAGGGAGCTGAGCAAAAACCATAAACTCGTGAGTTTGATTCTGATTTCTGGCAAATTTTTAGAACATGCTATGAAAGGAATGAACATTTCAGAAAGGTAGTAGTGATTTTAAAGAGCCAATATAAAGAAGACCTAATGCCAGACCAACCTCGATTTACTTTTTTTGGCGTTGGTATTGGCCTGGTAGAGATCAAGGGAATCCTATAATTACAGTTTTCTTAGATTTTAGCAAAGCATTTTGTAAAGTCTTCAATGTAATTCTCATGAGAAAGAAGGAGAGGTTTGGGAATATGATACAATAATTTTAGTCTGGCCATTCAACCAGTTCTGAGTCCAGTAAAAAGTAGTCATGAATGACTTAATGTCAACTCAGAGGGAAGGCTCTAGTGGAGTGCCCTAGGGATTTGTGCTGGGCTCTGAGCTATGGCGCATTTTTATCAATTATTTAGATGAAGACATAGATGATGACAAGTTTAACAAATCTGCAGATGATGTAAAGCTGGGAGGGACAGCAAACGTAGTCAGGGTCTAAAAAATCTCATCAGGGAAGAAATTTGGGCCAAATATAATAAGATGAATTTTAATGGGGTAAGTGTAAAGTTGTACACTTGTATTTTTAAAAAAAACTCAACTTCACAAGTATAAGATGAATGAATGATTATATAGCAATGTGTCTGAAAAATATTTGGGGTTTTAGTCAATTATAAGATTAGCATATCAGCCACAATAGCTAATGTGATCTTAAGCTGCATTGGAAGAGGAAGAGTATTTAGAATGAGGGAAGAGATAATACTACCATAATCTAACTTGGTTAAACCACACTTGGAATATTGTGTTCAGTTTGGGGTGCCATATTTTAGGAATAACATTAATAAGATTGAGATCATCCAGAGGAGGATAATCAGGACAATGAAGGGCCTGCCTTTAAATTGTGCCACAAGGCTGAATGCAGCAAGGTGCCTAGAGGCAGAGAAAGGAAGCAGCATGTACCATGCAGGTTAAGCATCCATTACCATCTTGACCGCCATCTCCCCTCAGATCCTGACAAAGGCAGCCCAAGACCCTGAGCTCAAGAGACTTGGGAAGAGCAGTGTCTTTCAGACCACCACACTTGCTTTCAACCCAGCATCCACAGCCATCATTTATAGGAGAAATCATTATGAAGAAGGGGTCTAACTTTTTTCATCACCTCCAGCAAAACTACTGGCCAACTGCCGCCAGTAGTCAAATAAATAGTCACAGGAGCCCTGGGAGTGGCAGCCTCTCCTAGACCAAGGATGCCTCTTCAAGATTAGCCCTCACAGCTATTATCCAAGTAAGCAATTCCTGTGGAGAAGGGCCAGACATCTCCACCAAATGCCACAGACAGGGCAGGCAAGTTAGCCTCACTGAAAGAGAGATAGGAGACAGCAAATGTATCAGGTGGCATTAAACCATTACCACCATCTTCTCTGCTATCTCTCCTTAGATCCTAATGGAGGAAGCTAGTTCTTTGAACTCAAGAGCCTTGGTAGTAGCAATGCTTCCAGCCCAGCACCCTCAGTCATTGTGCTGGAAAGCAACTCCTGTAGAGATGTAACCTGGCAACTCGTCCTTCAGGTGCTATACCTATAGCTACTGAAGACTCAGAAAAGAAAGTTATTTCTGTCAAAGTCCCAGCACTGTCAAATGGTTTAACATTAGATACTGATATAATTTTTCATGAGTAATCATCCTTTTTATTGTACTCTGTTATGGAAATACTTGTTTATTCCATAAACTAAAAAAAAAATAATATGAGTTCCTTGAGAGCACAGATTCTCTTACCTTTCTATTTGTATTCCCCTGGCACTAAGCACAGTGCTTTGCACTTTGTAAGTGCTTAATAAATTCTCCCATCATTCATTCACTCAATCATTCATAGCTTATACTCTAATCTGACTCTGGTACAGGATGATTAGTTCATGTAAATGAAGATGTTTAGCCTATAAAGGAGATTTCTAGGGGAAATGATAACTGTCTTCTAGTATTTGAAAGGTCATTCTGGAAGAACGAGTATCCTTAGACCCAGACAGAAATAATGGGCATAAGTTATAATGAGCAAAGTTTAGACTTAATTCAAGGAAAAACTTATTCACAATTATTCAAGGAAAAAATTCCAAAAGTGGATTAGGCTACCTTGGAACACGTCTTCAAAAGAAAGCTGAACAATCATTTTAAGGGAGTGTTTTACAGGTGATTCTTAATCAAGCATGCATTGGACTATATATGGTCTCTGAGAACCTTTTTAAGTCTGGGATCCTGGGCTTCCTTCCTTCCTTTTCTGTCTTCTCTTTCCTAAGGCCACTGAAACAAGACCCAGAGTTGGATATGAAGGCAACAGGTAACTCTGTGGTGATTATAAGAATGCCAGGCATTTCCCTCTAGGGCTTCTAGTGTTTTCTGTATACTTATCAGGGCTTCAGGGTAATTTTCAGGCTAAGAGCTGCTTACCAGGGGACCTCCCTTTGAAAGAATAAAGAAAAAAAATGCAAATGTTATCCCCAACTTCAAAGATGCCCAGCAGGAGGTGCTAACCATGTGTGTTATACAATATATCACCAATACCTTAAGGCAGGGGCAAAGTGAATGTAATTCATATGCCTTTACTTAGCCAAGAATAAGGATGGGAACCATGGTGCAGAGAGACATGAGCAAGTGAAATCTTATGACTGGCTTAGTGGCTCTTTTATGAGCCATTGGTCAGAGGATATGGGCATATTTTACTACAAACTTTAGTTTAGATTCATTAACTAGCCTGAAGCATGTGGTCCAGCTGGTCTCTCTAAAAAAAAGGACAACATTTCCGAGGCAGTAACAGCAGATAGCAGCTAAGAAGCCAGGAGAGAAGCATCACTGTTGAAGACACAACAGAGAGCAGCACTCGAAGGGGGCACTCCAAGAGAATATTGCTAGACCCAGAGGAGTAATAGAGAATGCTAGAACAATAGAGTGACCGAGCAGCTCATTAGTTTGACAAACGAGGGACCAGATGCAGGGTAGACCTGAGAAGTTGAGAAGTTTCCAGAACATGCCAAGGAAACTGCTAGAGGCAGATATATGCAGACTTGGGCAAGAAAAGTTTTCCAGCCACAAACCCAAGGCAAATGTTCCTATTTCCAAACATGAGGTTTGGGGGAATAGATTTTCTTTCCTACCGACCTGCGAGTCAAAAGAGAGAGCTGAGGAGTGGAGGAAGAGAAGTGGATAACAATGGTAAACCCAAGATTGCGGCTGTAGTATTTAGTTGGTTAATAGGCCTGTGTTGGTGCTATGCATAGTGCCCAAGGACGTTAGGAGAATTGATTAAATGAGCAATAGTAACTAAAATCAACTGACAATGAAAGTCCTGTTCTTTCCCCTACATACACTCTTCTTATCAAAGTATAACATGGCAAATGGTGTTGACATAGGAAGCTTCAGCTGTATTGATTGCAGTAAAAGCTTATAAAAGTACTTATTATCCAAGGTGAACTAACTGGAGGCACATTTTGGGCTCTTTGTGTAGTGGAGCCCAATAACTTGACCTAGAACTATGAGTCTAGATTAGAACTATGAGCTACTAGGTCTAGACAAGTGAATGGCCAGCTGTCCTGAGTTTCATTTACTAGCCTGGATTTTGAAAATTGTAGCTTGGTTTAATCATCAGGCATAGCTGCAGCTGGAGGCCTTGAGGGCTATGTGTGTGTGGAGAAGAGGGGTTGGCATCTCCTTTTACAGAGCACAGTGTCTGCACATAATTAAACCTCAGAACTTTTGCTTCTCCCTAATTAATGAAGAAACAGCCTGGAACCTTCCATGCCCCAGAATGCTTTGCTACCATTGTGTCTGAGTTGTTCTGCTTTGTTCCAAATCAAAGAGGATTTCTCTCTAGGCTTTCCTTATTCTTCATAAATTAAAATGTTCTATTCGTAGTTGTGAAAGATATGCAACACAAATTCAGCAATTTGCCTGCAGTTCCTGCCGTAACACTAAAACCCTGAATAATAAATTTTAAGAAATCATAATGAAAGAAGCTTTCTCTCTCTGACCTAGAATTAATCACAACAAAGCAACACCTTGTGTCTAGAAAATTGCTAATGAGCTTTAATGGCTCCTCCTAGGGGCCAACCAGGTTATTGGGAAATCTTCACAGGATAGAAAGGGGAACTGCTTAATGATCCACTAAGCTTGCCTCTAGGTTTCTCAAGTGAGTTCACAATCCCCACATTCAGGCTCGTGGGTTGAGGAAACTAGCTTTGAATACAATGTTTTACACATTTTTAAGCCAGACTGGTGACTCTACAAGCATTTAAAGAGCTCCAAGTCAGGAAACTCACTCTCCCAAAGCAGATTGGCAATTACTCTGCAACTTGCTGTCAATTTAATAAATATTTACTAAGGACCTTTTATGTGACAACACTTTTTTAAGCATTGAGGATGCAAAAGAGGCAAAACACAGTATCAGCCTTCAAGGATCTTATCATCTAAAGGACAAAACAACATACAAACAAATACATACAAAACAAGTCTTTGAGAATTATCTAGGGTCCTGAAAGGTTAGTCGAACTGTCCAGAGTCATAAAGCCAGAGGTAAAGCTTGAAGCCTCTTGCTGAATCTGAGATTTCCTCTTTGGAAGTGAAGACTTCCTCTTTACCTGGCCTATAGAAGGATGCTTTTTTGAATGAATTAACACTGAACAAGGGCAAAAAAGTAAGGATGCAGTGTCAAATATCTCAAGGACTGTTATTTTAGTGGGAGCTGGTATCCCTCTAGTCCAATCTGTCATCAAGGAAGGGGAGTTTATTTGTAGTCTTTAGCATTCATAGGTCTAGGGCAGTGGTCTTAACCTTTTTTGTGTGTGTCATGGATCCAGTAAAGCTTATGGACTCTTTCTCAGAATAGTGTTTTTAAATGTATATAGAATATAGAGGATTACAAAGAAAAATGAATTACATTTAAATAGGTATCAAATTTTTTTTTTAAGTTTATGAACCTCAGGTCAAGAAATCCTGATATAGGGGGCATGTTTATGAACATATGCGTACATATATATGTACATATATTTGTGTTTGTGTATATGTAAAGGTATATGTAGGGTTATGTATACACATGGGTTGTATGTGTTTGCAGGGGTAAACATATATTTGCAATGGTATGTTCATTATATATGTAAGTAGGTATGTCTAATGTGCTTATAGAGTCATATGTACAGAGATATATACACATATATGCCACAAGGGGGGTCATAAGTATGTATATGTAGAGGTATATGTATATGGAAGATAGAAATACACAGACACACATATATATTTATGTTCAACGGGTGTATAGTATATGTGTATGTAGAGATATGAATATATGTGTGTGTTTGTGAAGAGGTATATAAATATGTCTGTAAGAATACATTTTGGATGTGCCTGCAAGGTGTATATATAGTAGCACATATATTTATATATGTTGCAGTTGTTTGTAGGTGTGAATACGTACAATGGGGTGTATAGAAAATTGTATTTGAGTTGTTCATATGTTAGAGGTGTGTGTGCATACATCTGCATGCATGTGAGATCGGGCAAGCACAGAGGGTAAAGTTTGCATATCCATATGTCTGCACAGCAGTTCTCCTCCTAAGCAGATTCTCCTTCACGCATCTCAAAAAAGGTACATCCCCTGGCCCTTCCTTCTTCTCTTCCAGGAGCAACTTATGGTGGGCCCATTGTTTCATTTGGCTGCCAAATGTTAATAATTAAAGCAAACATTGAGATCAGAGTTAAATATTACTCATTGTGTTTCCTCCTTCTGTAGCTTCTGGTATAAAGAACCTAGTATGGCAGGAGCCCTGAGTTAGGGCTTTGTCTTGCTGTGTAGGAGACCTAGTTTTGTTTCCCAAGTTCTCCTTCTTCATGGAGGCTGCAATACCTGACGGGATCAATCACTACGTTAACAAACGGGAGCACCTTGCATTTCTGCAGCTCTCTGATGTACAGTGTACTTTCTGACCCTTCATTGTCCTGATGTAACTTCACTACAGTTTTATGAGTTCGTCCGGGTGGGTTAGATACAGTAGTTAGTGCCACAGGAGGGAGCATGGGTGTGTAACTCAACAGTAACCTTGCCTAACTGCTCCTGGGGCAGCGTTAGTGGACACCAGAGGCAGTGCAGGCCTGGGTTCAGTTCCTTAGGCACAAACTTCAGATTTTGAGTGTGGTGATGCAGTGAAACCCAGAGCCCCAGATGCAGGTGCCTCAGCTCTCTCCTGACATTCTAGGCGCTGTCCTCTCACTTCCCCACTTCTCATCTGGGGTTTCTGACACTGATGCATCAGCCCTGTGGACTATGTTCTCATCCCTAAGAAATAATATTGGATTGATTTGTATGAGAGACCAGAAGATGCATGATGGTGTTAACTCAAGAGGATTTCTTTGGTTTGGTGTATCAAAGAGCTTCAAACTCCTCCTCAGAGCATGAGAAACCAAAGTCCTTTTTCTGTCCATCGAATATGCTCCACAGAAAATGCAGCTATTTTTCCTTCTCCTGTATGCTTTGACAATGACTGAAGAGATAGATAGTTCTTTCAGAATGAAGGAAGCTTCATTCCAAATCTCTTGTTGAGGTCTGCTAAAGAGGCAAGTGAGGAAGATTTGGGGGATAGATAGTACAATTCTCTCCCAGACATAGAACCCAATCTTTGATTCCCCCCTCCCTTTTTAGACACTGAGTAGTCAGTAAATGAATTACGTCAATAGCCTAATGATGAAAAAGGCTATATTTCCCTAACTAAATTTCCCTGGCCCTATTGCTATGCATTGAGGAACTATTGGAAGATGCTGACACAAATAAATAAATAGATTTTTTTTTAAAAAAGAAAGAATATTGGATCAGTGCCTGCTTGTAACTGGTGTTAATGCGGACTGACAAAGCTGGCAATGAGGCTGCAGGGTGGCCCAATCCATCTGAGAGATGGACAGAGGTGCAATACTGTAAGAGTCCTGCTTATTATTGTGCCTTCTATGAGATTATCAGATTGTAAGCTCTTTGAGGGCAGGGATTGTGTTAGACTCATTTTTGAAAGCCACAGCCCCTCTCCTCTCCTCAGCACCTTGTATGTAGTAGATAAAAATAAATGTTCCTTGAACTTTGTTAAATAGCTTCCCACCCCTTGTCCTTCCCGTTGGCCAATACTTTCATATTCTAATTATTCTGTATGTAAGATTTTAGGTGGAAAGAGTACAAGGCTAGGACTCAGTCCTTAGATATCAGTTAAAATTTTTCCCTCAGTTTCTCCATCATTAAAGAGGGTGAGACTAAAATCTGCCCTACTTTCCTCCAAGGCAATTCAGCAAAGATCAAATGAAACAATATGCATGTAACATGTGTAAGCATTCTCAGGAGTTAAAAGGATCATGCAAATCCAATGTATTATGATTCAGTAGATCCCCTAGAGACAGAGGCTGCTCAGAGGTCAGAAGGGAGAGCCTAGGTAAGGACTTCAGGTTAATGCCGAAGGTTTCTGAGGTTTGTAAAAGCTCCAATTCCAAGTCTGACATTTAAAGCTCAGCTTGGCACTGTGCTTCAGCTCAAAATAGCAAAATTGACTTTTCCCCATAGAAGCATATTCTAAATTATGCTGAAAATACTTCATTCCAGGCTGCTTGAGACCCGATGCAACCTTAAGCAGCTTCCATAATATACAAACTGATTTATAACTGTGATCTGCAAAGAAGAGTGGAAAAGAGCCAGGATGAGTTTCTCTTAGACAGAAATACTGGCATGAAATACTAACATCATTAGGACTCGGCTCATGATAGGCTGTCTCCTTTTTGCATGCATCGAAATAGGACATTTGGGGGCAAGACAGAAAGAGCCTTCGGGTTTTCCAAAAGGGCTTAGTTGTGAGGTCCATGAACAAAGGTGTAGTATGACCTTGGCAGCCGCAGGAGGGCTGCAGACAGGACCGCTACTGCTGTGTGTGGGAGTGGAGGGTGGGGGTAGGGGACACAAGGCCAGTGCAGGGTCTACTGACTTTCCCTGGCTGAATCTGCATGTCCCTTTTTCCCTAGGAAGAGTGTCTGTGACTGCTGCTTGCAGGCCCTTCTGCCTGTATCTTTTCCTACCTCTTCCCTTTCCCTTTCCTAAAGGGATTAAGATAGCTGCAAAGGAAAGATGTGTGATAAATTCCAGCTGTCTTTGTTTAGCATAGAATGATTACTTATGAATCAGCCATTTGTATTAGACAGGATTTATTAGCCAATGAATTAGGTATGCTAAAGAGAATTAATGATATAAGACAGTATATAACTGTCCAAGGAGTGGTAGAAAAGGCTAAATGTAAGAGGCTATGGGGCCCACTTGGTAGAACACTGGACTTGGAGTCAGAACAATTGGGTTCAAATCCTGCCTCAGACCACCCAATTATTCAGAACTTCAATTTTGTCAACAGTAAAATGGGTATAATAATGCTTGTACTGATAGGGTTTAGACTAGGGGAGCCCTCTTGAACTCCCCTTGAATCTTCCCACTAGATGAGGTGCTTGCCTGAAGCCATAAGCCTTTCATTATTGCTAGGCCCAAATCTCTAGGCTAGGTTACTCTTAACCTAGTTTAGCCCTCCATTGTCTGGCTAGTTTCAACCCTTGATCCTATCAAAATGTCTATCTGTTACCCTTGTACTAGCCTAGCCCTACATTGTCTGTTATCTCTAGGGAGGCTTCAGCTACTTCCCAGCCTTAATCCCATTCTCTTGGTTCCAGGAGTCTGACTTCACCCCAGTCCCATCAAGCTCCTCCTTAGACTCCTCCTCAAGACCCTCCCTAAACCCCTCTTTCCATCACCCCAGGACCACCCTAGATCCCTCCCATAATCTTTCTACATATAAGTTTCATCTTGCCTCCATGAAGATGCTCAGATTCCATTTACCTCAGATTGAATCTGGCCCCCTTGTGAAAACAACCATCAGAAAGGATGAGATTTCTTAAGACTACCCAGTATGGCAAATCTGTAATAAACTTTGTTTTTCTCTGGCTGTGAGAAGGTTTGAGTCGAATTCAATCGAGCAGGATCTGGTATGTCGGTATTTTGAGCACTCCCAAAGAAACATATGGCTCCCTAACCTCATCAGTACCACCAACCTTACAGGACTACTGTAAGGAAGGTGGTTTTCCAACCTTAAATAAAGCATGATATGAACATAAATTATGAAGTGCTACATGTTGAGAGGAGGGAAAGATCCCTAGATTTAAGATGGCTGAAGATGCATTGGAGGTCTGGAGCTAAGCAAGTTTTAGGTAGGCAGGAGTGAAGGGCATGAAGTGCTCTTCTGAAACAAGAGAAACAGTGTGTGGAGAGGCTGAAAAGCCCAAGGCACTTTGATCCTCCTGGAAATTCTCTAAGAAAGGAAGTGATACTGGCATTTCCTCACTTCTCACTTGACAGAAATGGAAACTGAGGGCCAGTAAGATTAAGGGACTTAGGTTAGCCTCAGCTGAGATGTGACAGTTAGAACTTGATCCCAGATCACACGACTCCAAATGCCATGTTCTTTCCACTACACCATAGCTGTTCATCCGTCAAACTAAACCTGATAGTCCCTTCTTTGTATACCATGTTTTAAAAATTATCCTGATTTATACCTCGGGTTGAGATTCCTCATAAATCAGGCCAAGGATTCAGCATAAGCATCTAGCTCATATTTAGCTTTAATTTTGGGACAGTTTATATTGAGCGTGGGAATGGCATGGCACAGGCAACTGCTTTCCCCAACGTTGGAAGAGGAATTATGTTTTCTGAATAGCCTGGAGTAGGTGTAAGTTTATAAACCTAGTGATGAAGTCGTGTTTGGCTCCAGAGTGATTTAATGGTTGGGAATAATGTGCTGGGAAACAAGTGTTTTCCTGGATATAAGCTGTGCTGAGCTTGCCTTGAGGCCTCACATTGTTACCAGATTAAATAGTGGATTGAAGTTGGGACTTTGCTGTAGCTACAGCCTTGTTTAGTGCTTAGGCCATGTACTGAGTTTATTAGCGGGAGAGGCCAAGTTATATTAGATGCCTTGTCACATCTGCCACAATTTCAGGAGCTCCTGAGATCAATCCTCCCTGCCCCATATGGAACTGGACAACACACTCTCTGGAAGGACTGTTCTGCTCTAGGAAAGTCAGGCTCCCTATCTCGGTTTCCTGACTTTATCCTCTATTTTTGTTAGACTCATGGACAGGGGTGGCAATTTCAATGAGGCTTCCATTCTGCCATCAACTTTGACAAGTCTGACTCCTATGTGGCCTTTGCTTCTGGTTAGCATTTGTCTGTTGCCTGATGCAGTAGGTGAGATGAGTTACTTCCTCTTAGTCAAAATACTTGTTTGTTTTTCATTTTGAAGAGGACCAATGACATTACAGGGTCTTGACTCATGTTTGAATTGGATTTAAGTGAGCCGGTGACACAGAATCATCAGCCTCACTCTCCCTTCCAGAGTCATCCAAGTCCAGTGGCAAGACAAAAGTCAAGATGATCAGTGATGGCTCAGAATGCAGTGGATGGCCTTGGCATCTCTGATGTCTGACCAAGCTCTAAGGTCCACAATGCCTGTTTCAGCCACCCTCATGACTGTTGGAACAAATTGTTCTCATCTGCCCGTTTTATGGGGAAAGTCTTCACGTGCTTGGGGTAGACATCCCCCAACTAGCTGAAGGGTTTGAGGCCAGTAGGTTACCCTCAAACTGGTTTAGCCCATCTGCTGAGGTGGTTTTTACTGGGGTTTGGCAGCTGCTGCTTGCTATAGCTTCTTGGAGCCACGTGTGAGAGTTGGGTAACAGGTAAACACCAAAGGTAGATGAACAGCCCTGAAAAGGGCTCAGCAAGCTCTCACACCAAAGGTGCTAGTCTGCCCTGAACAGGTGGTATAGTGGATAGGGAGAGGGCCTAGAGACTGAAAAACCTGAATTCAAATCTAGCTTCAAAGGCCTACTAGCTATGTGACTGACTCTGGGCAAGTTACTTAACCCTGTTTGTCTTAGTATCCTCATCCATAAAATGAGTTGGGAAAGGAAATGGCAAACCACTCCAGTATCTTTGCCAAAAAAAACCTCAAATGGGGTCACAGTCAAATACTACTGAAACTACTGAGTTAAAACAAACAACAGTAATACTTAATGGTGCATTACACATAGTAGGAACACAACAAATATCTGTTGTCCAAGTGATTCTTGAAGACATTTTAGTTAAAATAGGAGCTAAGGGAAGGTAGGCCACTGGGTAGAATGACATTTTGAGGAGCGGGGGGTAGGGGTGGGGGTGGCAAGGCACTCTTTAATTATGCATTTTAATTATTCTTGTAATTCTAATTATAAACACATGTATATATTTTTTATGCTAGGAAGCTCTTCTCTGTGTGGCACACAAGTCACATGGCATATAACAATTTTAAATTGTACCCAAGACATATAAATGCTCTCCCCTGAATCTCCTTCATAGATTTAGAGCTGTTAAAGACCCTGGAGGTTATCTAGTCCAACCTTCCATTTTATAGATGCTGAAACTGAGGCATATGTGGAGATTTAATTTCCAGACCAATAGTGCTATAGGCACTGGGGGAAAACCTTCTTCTCCTTAGTGAAAATGGAACAAGGTATATTCAAGAAACATTTCACAGAGGGCAGTACCTTTTGCCTTTAAGATGTTCTGGGGCTGAGAATATGATTGTTATACCCTACGGCCAAATCTTTTTTTTTTAAATCACTTTTCCTGGGAGCCAAAATCTTTGAATCCCTCAGTATAACTTGGTGGATCCAAGGTACAAATGTTGCCTTCTTGGAAAAAGCATGAGCGGCATATTGTAAATGTCATTTTGTGAAAATATACCTTTCCTATTACAAAGTCACCAGAAAGATGTTATTAGTAAGCAAGGAAGGCAGAAAGTGCTTTAGCCACGTATTCAGAGATGGTGAACCATTTTTTAATGGGACTGGTAGCCATTTTTAATAGCCCAGGGTCCAGAATTGTGATAACGCTAGGGTAAGGGACCATCAATTCCCCACAGTTGTTATAATAGAAGAACTAGGATTTTAACTTTGAGCTCTTTTTAGACCTAGTACTCTTTCCATGACACCACACTGACTGTTGTCTCCGACCCGACATTTTCTTTTGGAGTTCAGACAAAAACATCTGGCTAGCCCCAAGATCACAGACAACTATAACTGAAAACAATTCTTTGTCAATGCCTTCTGTTCTATGCAATGTTATTGAATGAAGAGGCTGCATCAGACGCTGTATTTCAAACAGTAAACACTAGAGGGAGGGAGTTAGGCAAAGGAAGAAAAGCAAACAGTGGGAGTGTCCAGATCACATGTGTGAGCTTCTAGGGTAAATGAATTCCAGCTCTCACTAAGGCAGAACAAAAGATTTTGTTTAGAGAGATTTTTCTCTCTGTGTCATGCTTGGGTGTTTTCATATTATGTCCATATTTCTACCCAGCATAGACCTACTCAGAGTATGGTAGAAGCTTTCAAGATCATCTAGTCTCATTTTATATATGATGAAACTGAGGCCCAGAGGAATTGGTCGAAGAGTCGTGCCCTTTGTTTAAAAAGCAAATAGGAAAGTAAAACATAATCTTTAAAAATTCTCTGGCTAACTTCTCACTGACAAGGACAGACCTTCTCCCCAAGCACTATCTGCTAAACAAAGATCTGCTAAATCTGTCCCAGGACACAAAACAAGAAAGGGCATCAAGAGCTGTTGCTGAAACCCTGAGCTAGCCTAGGCATTTTCACAGACAATGTGATCCAGCTCCATGATGTAGCAGCACGAAAATGGAGAGCCGCAGCCTCAGAGTCAGGAAGAACTAAGTTCAAAGTTCTGTCCCTGACACAAACTGGGAATGTGCCTCAGGGGAAACACTTCATTTTTCAGTGTCCCAGGCAACTCACTAATATAAATTGCAGAACAGTTGCAGATCTGCATTGGTAGAGGGAGTTTTCTCACTAGAGAGAGAGCCCTTAATCAATGAAATCATAGGTCTGTACCAAAGGCCCTACCCCCACCCCACAAAAAACCCAAACAACCACAACATAACAATTCATATTCACATTTTAAAATAACTCTTTAGCGTTTTGACCACACTTTTCTCATCACAGTCACATGATAGGGAGAAGGTGAATTTCATTAGCCCTAATTTACAGATTAAAAAAAAATGGAGGCTTAAAGGAGTTTGGTGAATTTTATAGATCCACAGAGTGATGGAACCTGGGCTTGAACCCAGGTCTTCTGGGGCCAGGTTCAGAGTTCCCTCCATCACCTCACATTTGCTCTCATTTCCCAACCCTTCCTCCAGAAAGATCTATTCTTCTTCTTATAGATCAATGGCCTTAAGGTCCCAGCAGATACTGAGCTATTTTCACAAGCCTGGTAGTGATTCTTTGGCTCCCCATAGTGAGGACTAGTAAAGCGCAACAGTTGTACAACACTTTTAACAATGTCAAGTCATCATCCTAGATCCAAGTGTCCTCTGCCCTTTCACAATCTTTCCACAAGTTAGTTCACTATGAAGATCTCCATTTTACATCTAGAAGGAAATACATGGAATTGGGTGATGAGCCCAGTATCATACATAGCTCAGCAGAAGCTGGCATTTGTACTCTGTGCTCCAAATTCCCTCAGTCCTCATTCTATTTTTGTTCACTGGAAATGTCAAAAGGGTAAAGAGAATCCATAGGCCTAACTGATCATTAGAATGAAAGGAGAGAAGAGAAAAGAGGGTGATAGGAAAGAATAACTTGAAATGTCCTTGAAAAGAAGATTTAACTAAAAACCTACATTTCTATGAAACATCTTGAGTATAATTAAATTTCATACAGAAAGCAGGTCCTCTTACGATAGATATTTAAAAGTTCCTTATTAACTTTCATTTAGTATCATCATAATAAAACATGCTACATTAATAGGGGGGATCTGCCCTTTCCTAGTACTCAGGGTTAATGTCTTACCTAAGATATTAACTTATATATCATGAGAGCAGTAATTAGATTATGATCATACTTAGACAGCCTCTGTTGGTCACTATAAATTATACTGACAAGAAAAACTAAAAGCCAGAATTTGGGTATTGAATTTGTTAGTCATGCATTATACTACTTACCTTTCAGGGCAGACCTTTAATTTCAGAAAGTGCTGAAATGCATTACTGCACCCGTTATCAAAAATCTTTGGCAGACGTATCATTTATCCTTGTTGTGGTAATAAACAGATTTACAGTGTTCTGGTATTAACAGTCCAGGGGGAAGAAAAAAAATGCATTCATTTAAATTTCCCTTCTACAAATAAAATGAAACATTGGATAAAAAGCACTTGGATTTAGAAGACTCTGGAGAGATACTAGTGAATGACAGAACGTCTGGTTGATTTACATGAAGCACCAAGTGCTTGTATGAGAATAGGTTAGATTTAGATTGACGAGCAAATGTGTAACCAGACTTTTGGCTGACAAATGGCAGAACTATGCCAGGGTATCACTTCTAGAGGGATCCTATAAGTAAAGATAGGGGATAAAGTTCATACTCTAAAAGACATTCGAACAGTGGGAAAATGAATGTCAGAGTTGCTGGAGCAGGCAAAATAAGAATATGCAAATTTTAATATCCCAAAATAGCATTGGGACAGTTTGACAGTTGTCCTGGAATACAGACCGGCTGTATTATATGGACTGATCCAAGGACTGATGGTGTGCATACTCTATGCATGTCTGCATTCACATTCCTTCTGGGTGATTGTGTCCATTTTCAGATAAGCCTGTTTCATTGGCCCCTTTTTGGGTTAAGTCCCTATCCCCTAAATGGGTCTTATTAACTTAAATGAGAAAAAGCTAATGAAAACTGATTAGATAACCCTACAGTATATAGACCAGTGCCAGAAATTTTATGGTCCAAATTGGATTAGTCTTATTATGGTTGGTGCAGGAGAGAGGGAGGGAAAAGAGAGAGAGAGAGAGAGAGAGAGAGAGAGAGAGAGAGAGAGAGAGAGAGAGGGAGTAGAATATAGACTCTCATATGCTTCCTGTCAAGGAAGACAAGTTGTTTTGACCACATCATTTTCTTGGGTGTTGAAACCAATTTAGTGTTTTAGTTTTGCCTTTTAGAAAGTTGTAGTAGCTCTACAAGAGACTCACTGGCAAAATGGGTGAGGGGTTGCCAAAGCAAGAAATCTGTGGTGTTGAATAGACATTGGCTTTGGGGGAGGGAGGCAATCAGTTTCCAGTGATAAAGGTCCACATTTGATTTTTAGCTCTCCAAGGGCACTCAGATGGATGGTGTCTAAGTCTGAGGGAAAATTCCATCTAAGGTAAGAGCTCTAATTTAAGCTCTGCCATTGAGATGTCTTTGCTTTCCATCTTCTCTGGAAAACAGATGTGATTATAGCTTTCATTTGATTACCTTGTAGAAGTGCTGTATTAACCAATAATAGTCTAGAAAGGAGCTACAGTGGTCCTCTAATTCCTAGCACAACAGTATCAAATCAAAATTCTTCAGCCCACCATTTTAGAACTCACATTTGTATGATGCTTTTGATAGGATACAAAGCATTTTCATCACAATAAGCCAATGAGGTAGGTACTGCTAGTGTTTTTAATACCACATTACAGAGCAGGCAATCAAGTCTCAGAGGACTAAAGGGATGTGTGCATGGTGACATGGGTATGAAACAGCAGAACCCAGACAGATATTCAGGTCTTCTAAATCTAAGCTCAATTGTTGTTTTTTCTACTATCTCAGCCAGTGACTTCTTAATGTTTTTCATTGCCTCATTCTTTCTAAATTCATTTTCATTTTCACTTCTCTGTAGATTGCTTCCTTACTACCCCAAGTATGTACTGTCGCTTCTGTGTGTGTGTGTGTGTGTGTGTGTGTGTGTGTGTTATTTCCAACTGTATTGTAGATTATTTTCTATTTCTTTTGCACTTTCACCCCTTGGTGCCTAGGCTAGTGTTCTGTACTTAAGTGGTCAATAAGAGCTTTTTCAAAATTCATTGTATTGTTACTCTCCTTTCTTTCTATTCCTTCCCCCAAAGCTGGCTTTGATCTGAAAGTTGTGAACTTTGACACTAGTCATTCAGGAAACCACATATTTGGAATTCTTCAGTTATATTTCAACAAATCAATCACTGTTTTATTTTAGTATTTCCCACCCTGCCTCAATATTTTTAAAGAAAAAAAAAACAACTGTTAATATACTTTAGTGCTATCTCCTTAAAAGCAAATTGCTAAGTCCAAATTAGCTCGCGGAAACTTTTTTTGATGATGGAAATGTGTGCCTTGGCTCTAAAGCCCAAAACATTCATCATTCTCTACTCTGCATTCCTATTGTATCAGATAACATAGCCTGCATTTGATGCAGAAGGCAAAGCTGGGAAGTTCCTTTGATGCTGTGGCTTGTGACGCTGAAGCCTGAATCCATTTGACCAAATGCCAAATAATACTGGTTAGGAGTGTCAAATATAGTACAGATAAGCAGATGGGGGGAACAAGCCATTGAGAGAAATGCTGCAGGAGGGACTGTCACAGCTTGCATGTGTGTGGGGTGGAGGGTGCGGCATGGGTGCTTTCCCTAGAGTAAAACTTTCATTAATCAGAATGCTTGGGAAGTGAGGCATTCTGATGAATTGGAGGCTAAAGAGAAAGTACTTTTTGTTGTTGGAAATTTTTCTGAAATATGTCCACTCTGTTTCTTACCTTAACATTATAGAAAACATGACAAAAGCTTGGATCATATGGCAACTTGAATCATCATTTTGGACCCAACAATTCAATTCAAAGAGCATTTATAAGAGCCGATTATGTGCCAGCCATCATGCTAGGCACTGGCAATGCAAAGCCCTTACCCACCAGGAGCTTATATTCTTCTGAGCATTAGGTATGATTATGTAGTGTGAAATATTAGAAGGAGACAGAACAAAATAGGCATCCTAGAAGGTTAAAAAAATGTTTTCTTGTGCTTTCCTTCCCGCTTACAAAAGTATACTGAAAGGACCTTTCATGAGGAGCTTATTTTTACTGGCCTCATCCTCTGAGGACAGTGACAAGATCTGTCCTGGGGTTTGTACTAAAAGCCTTCCCAGTATAGTAGGACTTGCTGGAGGTTTTGCTTCACTGACATGGCTTTTGGGAACTTTGGGTCATCTTGATCTTGTGAAAAGGCTTTGGAGGAGAGCACCAATAGAAAACTTCATACCTCCTCCTAAAGGTAATAATGACAAAAATCCACGGTCAGCTGTATTCTAGTGTGTTCAGACTCAAAACATTCTCTCAACTCATAGGCACAGTAACAGGTCAGGTTTCTAGTGTAAGAAAGGCTAAATTTTCCCCTAGGCATTCTACAGGGTACCCTGAGGGGTTCAGATGATTCTTGTCTAATGCTATTGGCTCAAGCCCTAGTAAGTTCTAGCCAACGTTAACCACCAGTTATAGTTACTATCTCCCTATATAACTGATTAGCCCAGTGATTAGCATCTTGGTATCCTTTAGCTAATTGACATCAACTAGTTTTTACAAAGGGATATTTACAGAGAATAAACCACAAGGATAGAAGTATAATCATTTCTCCCCAGTCCCTGAGGGCCCCCTCTCCCCTGTACTATGTGTAACAACAATGTTACTCGCATCTATTGTGGTTGTGTAAAGCCAATTACACCAGCACATAAGAGGGCTGCTAGTACAGATTCTTTGATATGCTTTTCTAAGGAAAGGAACTTTAAGGGGTTAACAATCTTACTTTTTTTTTTTAAGGGGTTAACAGTCTTACTTTAATTAGACACACATATATCATTCACTGAGTTCAGGCAGAAAAGCCTGAACTTCAGAGAAAACACAAACAGAAATACAAGCAGAAATTATATAAACAGAGCAAATAAACACAAATCAACAGACAAGCTTCTGTCTGACCATAGCAATACATACACAGTTACCAGAGAGAGAAGCATCAACATCTGGGTTTTCAAAGCCAGAGGGCTTCTTAATGGCTACCCAGAGTCTGGCCAAATCACTAACACTCTTCCAATGAGTGAGCCCCAAAGCAAAATGCTAACCTCAGAGTATATATATACACTTCTTCAGGGTCAGAAGGCATCGCAACCACCTGACTCAAACCCGTGTGACTTAGGCTTTCTTGTGACTTAAGCAGGTCATCAAAGACTCTTGATTGAAACAAAGGCAAGAATCAAAGGCACTTGATTGCCTTAGTGCTGAGAAGCACTCCAAAAAGAAAAACAGCAAAAAGTTCAACCCTGCTTGCCATTACACCATGTCAGTTCCTAGGGAGAATGGCTAAAACTTAAAGCAATTTCTAGGAAGCCTTTCTCCCATCTACTTCCCTTGTGATTGTTGAATTACCATTGGATGCATTGACATTTCAGCTACTGCCAGGCTTCGCTCTCTTCCCAGGGACCAGCTAGCACCTAGGTTGATAGCAAACTTTGGCCTGTGCTGTGGTTCCTGGACCTCTGGCAGCTCCCTTTCCTGAACTTTCAAAGATCACAAGTGTGATAGCCTCATACAGAGGTGAGGAACCACAACTGGCCTTGAGGCCGAAGGTTCCTCACTCCTGTCCTACTATGTCCAATCTCTAATACTTTTTCACTCAAAGCAGGAAAGAATAGACACAACCAACAAAAGCAACAGCTGGACTGTGTGCTCATACACCACATGGCAGAGGCTCAGGTGGGAAGATAAAGGTTTGAGGCCTCTCTCCCCACTAGTAGGAGCTTCCTTGACTCTTCTCTCAAATGCATCTGGGTAGGAATGAGCAAATGTTTTGGTTAGCCAGATATTTGGAATGCACTCAGTTTTACCTCAGCAGACAATGGAAAGTCTCCTTGTCTTTCTGTGGAAGGGGGACTGGAAATACTTGAGCAGGCTCTAAATTGGGGAGCAGGGCCATTGCATCTCATGCCTTTCTGTGAATCTCTTTCACATGGGCTAGCAGCAGGCACAGCAAACTGCAATTATCCTAAGGGATGGGGCTTCCACTGTCCAGGTCAATGTATTCCTGTTTAATGTGATCTGAGTTAATTAATCACCCACTCACTGGAGAAAGGGTTGTTCATTGATCTCCTAAGTAGAATCTGATCAATTTTCATTAGCAAGCCGGAGGATGAGACAAGGTGGTACCATGGGAAGAAACCTAGATTTGCATCAAGAAGCCTTGGGTTCAAGTTTTTGCCCTAAAAATTTTTAGGTACATAGCTTTGGTTAGTTTCCCTCACCTTTGTGAGCTGCAGTTCCCTCATTTTTAACAGGAGGCAGTGGTACTTGCATCACCTACATCATTCTTCCTATCAGTGGTGGGATTCAGCCAGTTCGCATCAATTTGCTAGAACCTGTACCTAATTTTAGGTTGGGTTCACTGAACCAGTTGTTAGCAGGAGCTGGGCCTGAGCCTGACACATCAGCAGCAGGGTGGCACCTCAGCTCCATCCCCTGGAGAACTGGTTGTTAATTCATTCGAATCCTACCACTGCTCCCTGTTTAAAGGAAAGGGCAGTTATAACTTTAAAGCACTTTGTAAGCACAAGCTATTATTGAGATGCCAATCTTTCTTCCTAAATCTTTCTAAAAAATATTTACTCAAATAAAAGGAATCATTTTGATTTAATTAGAAGTGCTGATTCACCGCCCCCCTTCTCCCTTGTACGTTCGAGTAATAAAAAGGTGTATTATTTAATAAACCATAAATGTGGGAGTTGAAGTCTCCAGACATAACATGAGTAACTTCGGTGTGAATCGTTCATGCTGATCTGAGGGTAGAATATGGTCTTTTGACTTTAACCTACAAAACCAAGGAAATTCACTGTTAAAATTCCATCCTTTACTGCTAGGCTAGGAGAGGGAAACATCTCTTGTGGCAGAGTTATTTTGCCCAGGCTGGCAGTGAGAGTTTTATTGACGCAAGAAATTTGCTGCCATTGTACACAATGGAAACCAGGATACAATAAAGCAAAATCCAACTTTATTTGACCAGAAAACCAATAGATTTATTTCTTCTCTCAGTGATGGTGTCACTTTTCCTTCCTTAGGTTTCGGGGAAATCATCATCAGAGTCATAGACTCTCAGCCAGCTAGTCCCACACACAGCTGAATAGAAATCCTCTTTTTGACATCCCAAATTTCCAGCCACCATTTGAATGATTCTAATATTACTTCTCCTTTAAGGATCTGTAATTTCAGCAATGTGAGCACTCCTTCCAATAGTGCAGATTTCGTTTTCTTCTACAACTTAGGAAATGGTCTTTAAGAGTTTCTATGGCTAATAATAATTAATAATAATAATAGCTACATTTAAGTAGTGTTTTAAGTTTTTCCAGCTCTTTAGTGATGACTAACTTATAATGGAGCAGTATATCACAGTGGAAAGAGAGTGGGCATAGGAGTCAGAAGCCCTGAGTTCCAATCTTTTCTCTGCCAATTAATTTTGTGAGATTTTGGGCAATGTTTCTCTCTGGACTTCAGTTTGCTCATTTGTAAAACATGGATGATGGACTAGATCAGGGGTTTTGTGTCCTGCAGGACCCTTATGGCAATCTGATGAAGCCTATGGACTCCTGCTCAGAAGGTTTATAAATAATGGAAGGAAATGCAAGATTTCTTCTAACTGAAATTGGTTAAAAGAAAGATGTATTTTTTCCCATCCAAGCTCATGGACCCCCTGAAACCTATCCATAGACAACTTCCATTGACCCCAGGTTAAGAAGTTTAAGTGATCTCTAAGGTTCCTTCCAGCTCTAAATCTACGATCCTCTGACTTCCGAGGCAGCCCTTCCCACGTTTGGCAGCTCTATTTGTTAAGGTTTGTTTTTTTTTTTTTTCTCATGTTATTGAGCTTCAGTTTGGCTCCTAGTTCTGCCCCCTGGTGTCAAGTGGAACAAGTCTATTCTTCCTTCCACAAGACAGCCCTTCAAGAAGATTCATTCCAGTTTGTCGATTCTTTCCTAGGTTTTTTCTCTCTCTCTCCCTCACTTCTCTGTCTCTGTCTGTGTCTGTCTCTTTCTGTCTCTGTCTGTCTGTCTCTCTGTCTCTGTTTCACTGTCTGCCTCTTTCTATCTCTCTCTGTCTTTCTCTCGGTGTGTGTCTCTCTGTTTCTCTGTCTCTGTCTGTCTCTCTCACACACACAAACATAATTCTTCACAATTTGAGTGTATCTGGGGGCTTCCACACGATAATGCTACAGGAAAAAAACACAGTATTACAACTCTACTAATAGTTAGGAACAACGTGACTTTCTCCTCAGCGGGGTGCTGGCTTTTTTGAACTTACCATGAGGGGAAAATCAAAGGAAAATAAACAACAAAGGCCACATCCTGATGTCAAATTGGTGGCCACAACAAATATTCAGGATCCAACGGCAGTATCTCTATGATAGAACTTTGTGTGTGGCCAGAGTTGTCTGTCTGTGTTTTGGTCTATCTTGGTCCTCCTCGTCTTTGGAAAGCTGTCTTTAAGTGGGAGGCAGAATAATTTGGAATGGCAAACCTCAAGGCTTGGCTCTTCCTGCTTAGATAGCAAAACCAGATTGCTTCAGACAGACTGATCACTAAACAGACTACCTCGCCTGATGGGAAATTTTTTCAAACCAGTAGTTGTAAAGAGGTATGATTAGGAAAAAGGGCTGTCTGAGGTTGGAAAGTTGTCTTATTAACATCACTAAACAACTTCATTAAAAACAACTGGACAGAAGTCTAGCTTCTAACACTCAGATATTGAGGAGGTAATTATTCCAGTTTTCAGCTGCTTCTTTCTCCTGAAGAATGAGTTTCTTTGCTATGTGGAGCCATTTCTGAGACCTGAGATTTAGAGATACTTTGTCTTGAATCTGTCATATTGGTAGCAGCAGAACAGGTTTTAAATGTCATGAATACTTTTTCAGCATCCTCCATCAGGTAGTAAAATTTTTCAGAGACCCAGAAGAGAGATTAGTGGTCATCTTCTATGACTCCCTTATTCTACAGATGAAGAAATTGAGTCTCAGAAAGGTTAAATGACTTATCCAAGGCCACACAGATAGTAAGGGTCAGTCATGCCCTTAGACTCCAAATTTGGTGTTCTTTCTATTGTCCCGTTCTGTTTTTGAAACTGAGGCAGAAATCAACATCTTTCACTTAGTAGGCCTATAATTGTTGTTGCGGAGTCATTTCAGCCTTGTCTGACTTTTTGTGACCCCATATTGGGTTTTCTTGGCAAAGATACTGTAAAGGCTTACCATTTTCTTCTCTAGCTCATTTTACAGATGAGGAACTAAGGCATACAAGGTTAAATTACTTGCCCAGGGTCACACAGCTAGTATCTGAGGCCAGATATGAACTCATAAACATGAGTCTTCCTAATTCCAAGCCCAGTGCTTGTATCCATTGTGCTACCTATATTAGCACTTCTATTACACAGATACATTTCCATAGTATAACATTTCCCTAATGAATTAGGCTACAGAGTGCTTTGAGGAAATGTATTGATAGAATCCATACATGCTCATCTGGGGAGCCTGAGGTCTAGACTGTCCCCCAGATAAAGGTTGGAGGTGTCAGGAAATTTTAGAGTAAAATAAAGAAGAATATAACAAGCACTCCCACATGTAATATGAATTTTTGGTGTACAAGTACTTCGTAGTTAATATAATTTTTTGGGGGGGAAAGGATATCACTAGGATTAACATTCTCCTGTGGAAATTCTAGCTACATCATACAAAACATGGTTTGGGAAATACTGTTATAGTTATTTGCATCTGCTTCAATAGTCAAGAGAGTAATTATACATAAGTTTCAGAGGAGGCTTAGACCTGGAAGCTTGCTTTGCTCCACGTTTCCTGAAGATAAAGTTGGAAGTAAAACCTCATAAGTATTTTTTTCCTGTCCAGCATGTGTAGCTCTATCCTCTTATTAACTCATTTTGTTTTTTCTTGCCCTGAATTTTGTAGGATATAATGATCTTAATTTTCAACGCTATCAAGAAATACACAGCTGAATGACACCTTTGGCAGCTCAGGTACAGCTAGAGGGAGGCTAGGATCTCAAGATCTTAGATTTAGGTCTTCAAAAGGACCTCAGAGGTCATGTATTCTAAGCCTCTAGTTTAACAGATAAGGAAAGTCAAATTCAAAATTTTTAAAGGGATTACCCAAGGCAACATAGAATAAATAGCAAAAGGGAAGTTTTGAATCCAAGTCTTCTGATTCCATTTAGCAACTGCAGGCTTCCAGGTCCAGGAAGTTATGCTTAATCATTTTCTTGCTTATTGAGGAAGATACAAATAAATATGATCGTATTTCCCAAAATATGTTCTGTATGACATATGTAAGATTTCCACAGGAAAATTGTAAGCCTAGTGATATCTCTCTGTCCCCCTCCAAAACAAAAAAACAAACAAAAAAAGCTTTGAAGCATATGTATATCCCTAAAATAAAAGTGATAGCAGACATGTTTACAATCACAGCTAGCATTTATATCATGCACTAAGGACAGGGTTAGGACTTGCGAGAGGGAACTTCTAGGTGAGGTTACTCTCTATACCAATAAAGGTCAGCATTTATAAAGTGCTTTAAGGCTTGTAAAGCACTTCACAAATATTATTTCACTTTATCCACATGATAACCCTGAGAGATAGGGGCTATTATTATCTGTACTACAGATAAAGAAACTAAGGCAGAGGTTAAGTGACTTGCCTAGGGTCACTCGGCTAGTACATATCTGAGGAGGGATTTGAACTCAGGTCTTCCTGACTCCAAGTTCAGGGCTCTGTGCAGTGCAGTTTCACCTAGTGCAGCAAATGAACATAGACTTCTCCTTCCCAGTCTGTGGAGAAAGACCTGTAAAGCATTAAGTGTAGGGAAGGCAGAGCTGAGAATGGCAAATCCAAACCCCAAATCTACTATTAAAGATTTTCAATTTAATAATTTCACAAATCAATCACTGATGGAATTTCTAAGATTTGGCTTTAACTGTGAGTTTGTACATGATGTCATGTCCTCAAGATATATCTGTGATTCTATTTTTTTATTTACGAAACCCCAATTTCACAGAACACATGTAGAATATATCCCTAGACTGTTGGTTGGTGGGAAAGAAGAACATTGGAGAGAGTACCCAAGGGATGGAAAGGAAAAAGAGCAAATGCTGTGAACAGGTGGTCTGCCAAGTGAATACAGTATATCCAAGGCATTATTACTGAACCGTGATGGGATTTCTACAGTCTATGAAGCCACACATTCTAAGTTACTTTCATCATGACTTGTCTTTTTTTTAACTGTTCATTATTTTAAAAATGTTGCAGCCAGTCATTAATACCAATGGCATACCTGTAGGTTTATGATATCCTTATTTTTGGAGCTCTCCAAGGACTTGGCTTCAGAAAAAGAAACAGGAAGGAACTTGATCTCGCAGAAGCATAACCAGAAAGCATTCCCATGCACAAATAGCTTTCAGTCATGATGTATATTGTTGCTATAATAAACAATATAGGAATAAATGGACTTTTCCTTAAAATGATAAATTACATATAGATAGAGATAGATTGAGGAGCTACCATTATGCGTAATGAAGGTAAACCAGAATCCTTTCAAGTAAAATTAGGGGTGAAATAAGGATGTCCATTGTCACCACTTCTGTTGGACATAGTACTAGAAATGTTAAATAGTAGGAAGATTAAAAAGGAAAAAGAAAAAAGAAAAGGAAAGAAACTAAGAGAACTAACCATAGAGTTAGAGAAGAAATTTTGCTGATGATATGATGGCATACTTAAAGAACCCTAAAGAGTTCACTAATATTAAGAGAAATAACTAGTAATTTAAGCAAACTTGCAAGATATAAAATTAATTCCTGTAAATCAGCTGCATTTCTACATAGTACAAAGAAAACCCTACAGGAAGAGATAGAGAAATTTCATTTGAAATAAAAACAAAATGTATAAAATACTTATGCAATGCCTATCAAGATACACACACCCACACATATATATTTAAAATTACAACTATATATTATCTAGAGAAATAAAAACATAAATCATTGGGAAAATATTAATTGCTCATGTGTTGGATGAATTGATGTAATAAAATGACAATATATTAATTTACTAATTCAATACCATAACAATCAAACTACCAAAAGATTGCTTTATAGAACTAGGAAAAAAACAACAAAATTCATATGGAGGGAAGAAAGCTCAAGAACCTTAAGAGAAATAATGAAAAGAAAAATGAACAAAGGGGACATAACAGTGCTAGATCTCAAACTGTATTACAAAGCTGTAATTATTAAAACAATCTGGTGCTGGTTAAAAATTGGACATAATGATCAGTGGAACAGATTAGGTACATTACATACAGAAGCAAATATATTACAAAGAACTCTGCTCCGGGGATAATGACTTACTATTTGACAAAAACTGCTGTCAAAATTGGACAGCAATGTGGAAGAAATTGGATTTAGACAAGCAGCTCAAACCTCATACCCAAATGAGCTCTCAATGAGAATGTGGTGTACATATAGAAATTCATATCATTAACAACTAGAGAAATGTGGAGAAAAACTACGTATCACATCTATCAATAGGAAAAAGTTCATGACCAAAAAAGGAATAGATATGATTGCAAAAGATAAAATACATAATTTTGACTATATAACTTTTTTTAAAAAGTTTTTGCACAAACTATTAAACCCAAGTTTAAGAGGTGAACAATTAACTGGGGAAAATATCTTTGAAGCATTCCTCTGAAAGAGGTCTGTTTAATATGTGTGTGCATACATATACACATAAATACATACATACATACGTGTGTATATGTATGCACATATAGAAGTGATTCAAATGTATAAGAAAAGGAGCCATTCCTTAAATGATAAATGGTCTAAGGATATGAAGAAATAGTTCTCAAGGGAAGAAATCCAGGCTATCTTTAGACATATGAAAAAAATATTCCAAATCACTACTTATTAGAAAGATGCAAATTAAAGCAATTTTTAGATTCCATTTCATACAAATCAGAGTAGCAAAAAAAGGGAAAATTATAAATATTGAAAAGACTGTGGGTAAACATACACTGATGCACTATTGGTGAACCTGTGAATGGGTACAACCAATTTGGAAAGCAAATTGGAATTATACACAAAAAGTAATTAAATAGTGTATACTCTTTGACCCACTATATCACTATGAGGTTTATACCTAAAAGATATTGCATTCCCACAAATTAATAGGGAAGAGGACAGTTAGATAATTGGTCAGATACCTATAAAGACTGAAATGAGAAGTAACAACTGGATAATCTCTGAAATTCACCCAGTATTGATTTGCAATATGAGAGTATCCAGATCTGAGCAGTTGCCTAGGTCAACCATTAGCGGGTTGCTTAGCACTTAATATTATCAAGTGGTCCCCTTAACCCAATTCAGTTTTATTAAAAGTAAATAAAGAAATGATTCCTATGACTCATTTAACTTTTCCTTCAAGAATTTGGATGCTATGCCATTTAATGCACATATCTTCAGTGTTGATATTATCTATGAAACCTTTTAACAAAAATATCCTTTCCCTGCTTATCTCCTTTAATTAGGTCTATTTTTGCTTTTGTTTTGTTTGCGATCATGATTGCTACTCCTGCCTTTTTTTTTTTTTTACTTCAGCTGAAGCACAATAGATTCTGCTCCAGCCCCTTAAACTCTTCGTGTATGTCTTTCTATTTCCAGTGTGTCTTTTATAAGCAATATATTTTTGGATTCTGGCTTCTTATTTGTTTTGCTACCCTTTTTGGTTTTATGAGTGAGTTCATCCTATTCCCATTCACAGTTATGATTGCTAACTGTGTATTTCCCTCCATCCTATTCTCTTCTATTTATCCTTCTCTCTCTCTTTTTTTTACCTTGTCCTCTCTTCAAAAATCTATTTTGTTTCTGACCACTCCTCCCTTAATCTATCAATTGTCATTCTTTAAACCCTTCTTCTTTTAGCCCCTTCCCCTCCTACTTCCCTATTGGGTAAGAATTTCAGTACCCCATTCTCTGTATATTTTCTTCCCTCCTTGAATCTGTTTAGATGAGAGTAAGACATAAGTGTTGCCCACACTCCCTCTCATTTTCCCCTCCATTATAAAAACCTTTCCTTAAACACCTCTTTTATGTGAGATAACTTTCTCCATTCTTCCTTTCCCTTCCTCTTTCTTCCAGTGCATCCCTCTTTTATACCCTTTCATTCTTCTTCCCAGGTCATTGTGATATAATATAGACTCACACACTTTCCCTCTAAGTAGACTCCTTTTAACTGCCCTAATGATGATAGAGTTCTTATCATCTTTCCATTTAGGAATTTTACCTTGTTACTATTTTACTTGTTATTTATTTATATTATATATATTATATATTATATTATGTATATTATAATTATATATAATATATTATATATATTATTTATATTATATATATTTACTTACTATTTTACCTTGTTAAGTCCTTTATGGTTTCTCACGCATGCTTATCTTTTTGTGCTTCTTTTGAGTCATATGTTTGAATGTCAAATTTCCATTCAGCTCTGATATTTTCATCAAAATGCTTGATGAAACGTCCATTTTTCCTTTGTATGATTATATTCAGTTTTTGGGGGGTAGATTTTTCTTGGTTATAATATTATCTCCTTTGCCTTCCAGAATGTCATATTCCAAGCCCCTTGTTTCTTTATAGAGGTAGCTGCTAAATCTTATGTGATCCTGACAGTTGTTCCATTTCTAGGCTTTTTTTTTCTGAGGGGGGGAAAGGCAGGGCAATTGGGGTTAAGTGAGTTGCCCAAGGTCACACAGCTAGTAAATGTGTCAAGTGTCTGAGGTCAAATTTGAACTCAGGTCCATCCTGACTCCAGGGCTGGTGTTCTACTCGCTGCGCCACCTAGCTGCCCCTCTAGGCTTTTTTTTGATCATGGCTTCAGATAGCCAAATCATTCTTAAATTATCTCTCTTCAATCGATTTTCCAGGTCAATTTTTTTTGATGTGATATTTCACGTTTTCTTTTTTCTCATTCTTTAGACTTAGTTTCGTTGTTTTTTTAATTTCTCATGGACCTATTAACTTCCATTTGACCAATTCTGGTTTTTAAAGAGTTATTTTGTTCAGTGAGGTTTTGTACTTCTTTTATGATTTGGCCAGTTCTGATCTTTAAGGAGTTATTTTCTTCAGTAATTTTTTATGCCTTTTAAAAGAAAACCAAGCTGTTAATTCTTTTGTCATAATTTTCTTGCATAACTCTCATTTCTTTTCTCAATTTTTGTCTACCTTATACGGTTTTAAAAATAATTTTGTGCTCCTTTAAATATTTCTTTCTTTAGCTTTTCTAGGATTTTTTTTTGTAAATTTTTTATTTTAAACTTAAATACAAAATCAAGAAAAGAAAAAAACCACTGCCTTGTATACAGCAGACCATAACAGAAGATTCAATATAAAACAATGTTTTCATTTCAAGAAAACCTATATAATAAATACTACAAAGCTGCCCAGGTTTTCTTTGCTTTTTCGTTGGTTTTCTTTTGTTCTCTTTTTACTTTATTTCTTCCCCTCCCTCCCCCACCACACTAAAGAAGGCTACTATTAAGCATGGATATATATATATATATATATGTATATATATATGTACATATATATACATATACACATACCTAGGTATCTACAAACTTACATGTATACACATATACACTCATACACACATATACAAAGCTTATTTCCTCCTATCATCTGTTTCTCTGAAGGTGGATAGTCTCTTCCTTCATAAGTCCAAGTCTTTCCATATTTTTCTAAAAAAAAACCAGTTCATCATTTTGTGCACCACAGCAATATTCCAACCCAATTACGTCCTATCTGAGAGATTGGCTATGAAAGTTTTCTGCCAATTTTCTGCATTCTTTCTATTCCTGTCTACATAGATTTTATTTATATAAGAAAATTTTAACTCAAAATAATAGAAATTATCCTTTTTATACTTCAACAATGCTCTCACCATATAATATAGTTTAAGGTCTGATACTGCTGAATCTACTTCCTTTACATCTTTTTCTCTGTTTTTTTTTTAAGTTCCTTACCTTTTGTTCTTCCAAATGAACTTTGTTATTATTTTTTCTAATTCAGTAAAACAATTTTTTCATAATTTAGTTAGGATGACATTGAATAAATAGATTAGTTAGGTAAAATTGTCATTTTAAAAATTATATTGGCTTTACCTATTCATGAACAATAAATATTACTTCAATTATTCGGATCTGAGTTTATTTGTATAAAAAGTGTTTTATTTTTTGTTCATATAGTTCCTGTGTCTGTTTTGTCAGGTATACACTTAGGCAGTTTATATTATCTAGGTATTTTAAATGGTCTAAAAACAATATTGAATAATATTGCTGACAGTATGATTTTTCTATTTTTCACCTTTGATTAAATGTATTTTAACTTTAACTTTGTCTGAGATCATGATTAGTATCCTTGATTGTTTTACATACTCAATTCTACTCCTGCTCTTTATTTTGTTTTTGTGCGAATCTCTCATTTTTATAATGTTTCCTGAAAGCAACATATTGTTGACTTCAACTTTTTAATCTGCTATCCATTTTTGAACATTAGAGGGATCGATTGTATTTTGTTTAGGTCAGAGACAAGAAACATTTGAGTTTAGATAGCACCTTGTGAGCACCAAAGCAGATAGGAGCTCAGTTATGTAATTATATGATGTAGGTAATGTTATTCCCCTTTTTGGATAGCTCTGATTGCTAGGAAGCTTTTTCTTGTAAGAAGGCTTTAACTCACTTCTCCTTGTTCCACCCTTTGAGGCCAAGCAGATCAAGCTTAATCCTTCTTTTACATGACACTCCTTCAAATATTAAAAGAAAAATCATAATTTCTTCTAAATCTTTCGTTCAACCTAAGCATTCCCAAATCCTTCCAAAAGTCCTAATGGAATATGATATGGTTTAAAGGAACCTCACCATTCTTGTTGTTCTCCTCTGGATATCCTACTGCTTATCAGCGTCCTTTCTAAAATATGACACTTGGGACTGAATACAATATTATAGATTTCTTCTCCTTCTCCTTCTCCTTCTTCTTCTGTTAAGTGACTTGCCCAGGATCACACAGCTACCGAGTATCTAAGAGAAAATTTCAACTCAGGTCTTTCTGATTCCACGGCTAGGCCTCTATCCACTGTGCCACCTAGTTGTCTTTCTTTTTCTTTCTTTCTTTCTTTCTTTCTTTCTTTCTTTCTTTCTTTCTTTCTTTCTTTCTCTCTCTCTCTCTCTCAACAATATGTGAACAATATGTGTACATGTATACACATATACACTCATACACACATATACAAAGCTTATTTCCTCCTATCATCTGTTTCTCTGAAGGTGGATAGTCTCTTCCTTCATAAGTCCAAGTCTTTCCATATTTTTCTACACTTAGTTTACAGATATGTTCTAACCAGGTGTGCCAGTAAGGCAAAATGGGCTTAGTTTAACGGGTGCCCTTGAGGAGTTTGGCTTTTGTTTATGGTGAAAGTACTTTCACCTGTTAAACGCTAAGCCCCAGGCCCAAAGCCCTATCAGGTGTGAAACCCCTGTGGGCGTAGATTAAAGACTTAAAAGGGGCCAATTGGGTCTCTGGACTCTGGTCTC
>CM053622.1:644140019-644211025 GCA_028646595.1 Phalanger gymnotis | reverse complement strand
TAACAATGTTCCAATTTTCCCACATTCTCTCCAGCATTTATCATTTTCCTGTTTTGTCATTTTAGCCAATTTGACAGGAGAGATGTGGTACCTAAGTGTTGTTTTGATTTGCATTTCTCTAATCAGTAGTGATTTTGAGCATTTTTTCATATGCCTATAGATATCTTTATTTTCTTCTTCTGAAAACTGCCTGTTCATATCCTTTGACCATTTCTCAATTGGGGAATGACTTGTATTCCTATAAATTTGACTCAGTTCCCTGTATATTTTAGAGATGAGTCCTTTATCACAGACACTTGGTTGTAAAGATTTTCTCCCAATTTTCTGCTTCCCTACTGATCTTTGTTGCATGGGCTTTTTTAATACAAAAACATTTCAATTTAACATAATCAAAATTATCCATTTTGCATTTTGTAATACTCTCTGTCTCTTGTTGTGTCATGAATTCTTTGTTTTTCCATAAATCTGATAGGTAAACTATTCCTTGCTTTTCCAAGCTGCTTATAGTATCAGCCTTTATTCCTAAATCATGAACCCATTTTGACTTTGTTTTGGTATATGGTTTAAGATATTGGTGTGTGCCCAGATTCTGCCCTACCATTTTCCAATATTCCCAGAAGTTTTTGTGAAATAGTGAATTATTAGCCCAGAAGCTGGATTCTTTGGGGTTATCAAAGAGTAGATTGTTATAGTCGTTGACTACTGTGTCTTGCGTACCTATCCTATTCCACTGATCCACAGCTCTATTTCTTAGCCAGTACCAGGTAGTTTTCATCACTGCTGCTTTCTCATACAGTTTAATATCTGTTATGGCTAGGCCACCTTTCCTGGCATTTCTTTTTATTAATACCTGAGATATTCTAGACCTCTTGTTCTTCCAGATGAATTTTGTTATTATTTTATCCAGCTCTGTAAAATAATTTTTTGGTAGTTTGATTGGTATGGCACTGAATAAATAAATTAATTTAGGTAAAATTGTCATTTTTATTGTATTAGCTCTGCCTAACCATGAGCAACTGATATTTTTCAATTTATTTAGATCTGACTTTATTCACATGAAAAGCGTTTCATAATTATGTTCATGTAAGCCCTGGGCTTATCTGGGCAGATAGATTCCCAAATATTTTATAATGTTTACAGTAACTCTGAGTGGAATTTCTCTTTCTATCTCTTGCTGTTGGGCTTTATTAGCAATGTATAGGAATGCCGAGGATTTATGTGGGTTTATTTTATATCCTGCAACTTTGCTAAAGTTGTTTATTATTTCAAGTAGTTTTTTACTTGATTCTCTAGGATTCTCTAAGTAAATCATCATACCATATGCAAAAGGTGATAATTTAGTTTCTTCTTTGCCTATTCTAATTCCTTCAATTTCTTTTTCTTCTCTTATTGCTACAGCTTACATTTCTAGTACTAAATTGAATAGTAGGGGTGATGATGGACATCCTTGTTTCACCTCTGATCTTACTGGGAATGCATCTAGCTTATCTCCATTACAAATAATGCTTGTTGATGATTTTAGGTAGATGCTATTTGTAATTTTAAGGAAGGCTCCATTTTTTCCTGTGCTTCCTAGTGTTTTTAATAGGAATGGGTGTTGTACTTTGTCAAAGGCTTTTTATGCATCTATTGAGATGTTTTCTGATAGTTTTGTTGTTGATATGATCAATTTTGCTAATAGTTTTTCTAATATTGAACCAGTCTTGCATTCCTGGAATAAATCCTACCTGGTCATAGTGTATTATTCTCCAGATAAGTTGCTGCAGTCTTTTTGCTAATATTTTATTTAAAATTTTTGCATCAATATTCATTTGGGAAATTGGTCTATAATTTTATTTCTCTGTTTTGACTCTACCTGGTTTGGTATTACCGTATTTGTGTCATAAAAAGAATTAGGTAGGACTCATTCTTCACCTATTTTCCCAAATAGTCTATAAAATACAGGAATTAATTGTTCTTTAAATGTTTGATAAAATTCACATGTAAAACCATCTGGCCCTGGAGATTTTTTCCTAGGGAGTTCATTGATGGCTTGCTCAATTTCTTTTTCTGAGATGGGCTTATTTAGGAATTTTACTTCCTCTTCTGTTAACCTGGGGAATTTATATTTTTGTAGATATTCATCTATATCCCTAAGGTTGTCAAATTTATGGGTATACAATTGGGCAAAATAATTCCTAATTATTGTTTTAATTTCTTCTTCATTGGAGGTGACTTTGCCCTTTTCATTTTTGATACTGGTAATTTGATTTTCTTCTTTCTTTTTTAAAATCAAATTGACCAAAGGTTTATCAATTTTATTGTTTTTTTTCTTAAAACCAGCTCTTGGTTTTATTTATTAATTCAGTAGTTTTCTCGATTTAAATTTTATTAATCTTTCCTTTGATTTTCAGTATTTCTAATTTGGTATTTAATTGGGGATTTTCAATTTGTTCTTTTTCTAGCTTTTTCAGTTGCATGCCCAATTCATTGATCTTCTTCTCTATTTTATTCATGTAAGCATTTAGAGACATAAAACTTCCTCTAAGAATTGCTTTTGATGCATCTTATAAGTTTTGGTATGTTGTCTCATTATTGTCATTCTCTTGAATGAAGTTATTAATTGTTTCTATGATTTGTTCTTTGGCCCACTCATTCTTTAGGAGTAGATTATTTAGTTTCCAATTAATTTTTAGCTTATTTTTCCTTGGTTCTTTATTACAAATAATTTTTATTGCATCATGATCTGAAAAGGATGCTTTGACTACTTCTGCCTTTCTGCACTGGACTGTGATGTTTTTATGCCCTAGTACATGGTCAATTTTTTGAATATGTGCCATGTACTGCTGAGAAAAACATTTATTCCTTTTTATCCACATTCAGTTTTCTCCAGAGGTCTATCGTATCTGCCTTTTCTAAATTTCTGTTCACCTCCTTAACTTCTTTCTTGTTTATTCTGAGGTTAGATTTATCATGTTCAGAGGGGGGAAGCTGAGGTCTCCCATTATTATGGTTTGCTGTCTATTTCTCCCTATAACTCCCTTAACCTCTCTTCTAAGAATGTGCATGCCATACCACTTGGTGCATATATGTTAAACAATGATATTGCTTCATTGTTTATGGTGCCTTTTAGCAGGATGTAGTGTCCTTCCTTATTTCTTTTAATTAGATCTATCTTTGCTTTTGCTTTGTCTAAGATTAGGATTGCTATCCCTGCTTTTTTTACTTTAGCTAAAGCACAATATGTTCTACTCCAACCTTTTACCTTTACCTTGTGTGTATCCCCCTGTTTCAAATGTTTTTCTTGTAAACAGTATGTCGTAGGATTATGGTTTTTAATTTATTCTGCTATCCATTTCCATTTTATGAGAGAATTCATCCTGTTCACATTCACAGTTATGATTACTATCTGAGCCTTTTTCTCTATCCTATTTCCCCCTGTTTATGCTTTTATTTCTCCCTTTCCCCTTCCACTCCTCAACAAAGTTTTGCTTTTGACTGCTGCCTTCTTCAGTTTACCCTCCCTCTTGATTCCCCTCCCTTATCTTCCCATTTTCCACTTGCTACTTCTCCCTCCCTTCTGACCACCCCCTCCATTTTCCCCCTTTCCCTTCCTACTGCCTGTAGGACAAGTTAGATTTCCATACTTATCAGGGTATGTTATTCCCTTCTTGAGCTAAATCTGATGAGAGTAAAGCTCAGACACTGCTCTTCTCCCTCCCTTCTTTCCCTCTACTACAATATGTTTTTGTTCCTCTTCATGTGATGTAATTTACCCTTTTCTATTACCTCCTTACCCCTTCTCCCAGAACCATCCCTTTATATCTCTATAATTATATTTTTATCATTGTATCAATTATTTTATACTGACATCCACAGTCTATGAATATCCCTTTCGATTGTCATAGTAAGTATACTATTCTCAAGATTGACATATATGTACATCAAACATATAAAACAAAATAATCCTATAGAAGGATGTAATTAATTAGTCTTATTGATTAACTAAGTTTTTTCCCCATTTACCTTTTTATGTCTCTCTTGAGATTTGTATTTGGAGATCAAATTTTCCATTGAAGTCTGGCCTTTTCATCAGGAAGGTCTGGAGTTCCCTCATTTCATTGAATGTCCATCTCCTTGCCTGGAAAATTATGCTCAGTTTTGCTGGATAGTTGATCCTTGGTTGTAGTCCAAGCTCCTTTGCCTTTTGGAATACCATATTCCAATTTCTCCTGTCATTTAATGTAGAAGCTGAAAGATTCTCCATGATGTTGACTGTATTTCTGTGATGTTCGAATTGTTTCTTTCTAGCTGCTTGCAATATTTTCTCCTTGACCTGGTAGTTCTGGAATTTGGCTATAATTTCTTAGAGTTTTCAATTTGGGATATTTTTCCGGGGGTGATCAATGAATTCTTTCGATGACAGTTTTACCCTCTGGTTCTAGGACCTTCAGGCAATTTTCTTTAAGGATTTCATGGGAGATACTGTCCAGGCTCTTTTTTTCATCATAGCTTTCAGGTAGACCAATAATTCTTAGATTATCTCTCCTGGATCTATTTTCCAGGTCAGTTGTTTTTCCAATCAGATATTTCATGTTTTCTTCTATTTTTTTCATTTTTTAGTTTTTGTTTGATTGATTCTTGACGTCTCATAGAGTCATTAGCTTCTACTTGCCCAATTCTAATTAATGTTTTGTTTTCTTCCTTTGTCTTCTCTATCTCCTTTTCCATTTGGTTGATTTTACTATCCAATGAGACATTTTCTCCATTCATATTCTGATTTTCCTTAACCAATTCCTTGATTTTACCTTTTAAAGATTTGTTCTCTTCAAGGAATTTTTTTTTTCCATTTTTTCCATTTTTTTCTTTTACCTCCCTAATTTGGTTTTTAAAGTCTTCTTTGAGCTCTTCCAGGAATGCTTTTTGGTCTGGAGACCAATTTACTGTCCCTTTTGAGGTTTCAAATGTGGGTGTAGTGTCCATGCTGTCCTCTTCTGAATTAGTATTTTGGTCTTCCCTGTCTCCATAATATGAGTCAATTATCTTTGAAAGCTTACAGTTCTTTTTCATGGTATTTTTTTCCTCCTCCTGGTTTCTGAAGTGGATCTCTGTTTCTGAGGCTCAGGGGGCTCTGTCCCTAGTTTCTTATGTTGGGATCTAGCTTTATGTGCTATGACCTCTGGTTTCGTAAGGTGTGGGGGAGGGGTGGTCTGCTTGCTGGGAGTCTCCTCTTCCCCAGGACTGCTCTACAGCAGGGGTGGTCTCAGCTTGTGTCTGTTTTGGTATCTGCCACTTCCGCTGGCTGTGCAAAGCCAAGTCTGGGGTCCTGGTGTTGACATTAGTTATCTCCACCCCGCAGGGCTCAGTTACTCTCCTTGTTCTGTTAAGGTGAAGGCTGCTGGGACAGCTCTCTTCCTGCACTAGTCTCATTCTGCCACCACAGGAAGGGCCATTTCCCCCACTTCTCTTGCTACTGAAGCCCCACTTCTGGCTCCTCTGTTTCTCCTGAGGTTTTATTCTCTGGGTTTATTCAAGGGAGGGATATGAGCCATTTTACCTGCACATCCTGGCTACCAGGAGTCCAATAAGGTGAGTTTCAAACCTTTAGATTGTGGGTTGGAGGCCTCTGGGCTACCTGCTCCTGCGACTGCAGGCTCTGCGCTCTGATAGACTCCTATTATGGGCTGAGAGGCCTGGGCTTGATAGTGGCCATAGCCGGAATTTCCACCCTGGGCCTGTTCCTGTTCTGGAGTTTCGCTCACCCAGTGGTCTCCCAGACCTGCAGGCTGGCCAAATTCCTCTGCTGTTCCCAGTTGGTTTGGTCTGGTGCCCTTGTGTTTGCCTGGGGTTGGAGGCCTCTGGGCTAGCTGCTCTTCCTGCTGCAGGGTCAGCTCTCTGACAGACTTGCCAAAGTGATATTCTTAAAGCATAGGTCTGACTACATCAATTTTCTACTGAAGAAGTTTCAATGGTTCTCCATCTTCACTCATCTTCAGTTATGTCTGACTCTTCATGACCCCATTGGGGATTTTCTTGGCAAAGATACTGGAGAGGTGTGCCATTTCCTCCTTGGGCTCATTTTACAGATGAGGAAACTGAGACAGCTAGGGTTAAGTGACTTGCCCAGGGTGACACAGCTAGTAAATATCTGAAACCAGATTTGAATTCAGATCTTGCAGACTCCAGACCCAGCACTCTATCCACTGTGTCATCTATCTGCCCAGCTCCCCATTACTTCTATCCATTGTTTGGTATTTATAGTCCTTCCAAAACTTGCTCTAACCCATTTTTGAGCCTCATTACAAATTTTTCTCTCAAACCTGCTGCCCTCAGCTATCTTTATGCCTTTGAATGGGTTGTCTTCTGTGTCTAGAATGCATTCTCTTCTCATTTTCATGTTTAGAATCCTAAGTGTCCTTCAAAGTTCAGTACCATTGCCACCTCTTGAGGCCTTTCCTTCAAAATCTGGTGCTTCCCCTCTTGTAATCACCTTGTCTTTAACTTAGATTTACTTTGTATATATTTTGTATCTGAGTTATTTGTATACATGTTGTTTCCTCTGACAGAATGCAAAATACTTTAGGGCAGAGATTTTTTCATTTTTGTCTGTATTACCAGGGTATAGCCCAAAGCCTGTCATATATTAGGTACTTAATAAATTCTTGTTGATTTATTGATCTATCTATGATCCCTGAAGCCCTTCCATAATATGAGATCAACAGAAGAGGCAGGAGTAACTTACATATGGCGATCTCTTTAAGACCTTGGTTGCCAACGTGAGTATACAACTCACCTGATTTCTTGGGAACCACAAAAGAGATGATTATGATAGAAACCAGGAGGTTCTTAACATTAAGAAAAACCTTTTTTTTCTTTTGTTTTTGTTTTAAATTTTTACTCATTTTGAATTCAAATAAAAAAGATTAAAAAAGAACATTTCCATGTGTATAGCACAACATAAAAAGGATGCAATATAAAACCATGAATTTCCATTTCACACTAATTTTTTTAAAACTATGAAATAGATACTACACATCATTTTTAAAGCTACCCTGCTTTTCTGTCCTTCCATCTAAGTTTGATTTTGTTTTCTGCTATTCACTTTTTATTTTTTTCTCCCTCCATCTTCATCTTACCCTAGAGAAGGCTACCATTAGATACATGTGCGCGTGCACACACACACACACACACACACACACACACACACAAACCACACTATACAGACTTCTATTTATCAGTTCTTTCTCTGAATGTGGAGAGCATCTTCCTTTGTAGTTAATTTGGGTATTTTATGATAGTCAAAATGACTTAGTCATTCAAAGTTGTTCTTAGAACAATACAGCTGTTATTGTCAACAACATTCTGCTCATTTCCATGTATAATCCTTGTAATATGTTGTTGTAGTCCCTTAGCTACTATTTTATTTAGGATTTTTGCATTAACAAAATTAGGCTATAATTTTCTTTTTCTGTTTTTGCTTTTCCTGGTTTAGGTATCAATACCATATTTGTTCCATAAAAGGAGTTTGGTAGAAATCTTTCCTTGCCTTTTATTCTAAATAATTTAATACTGGAATTAGTTGGTCTTTAAATGTTTGGTAGAATTTACTTGTAAATCAATATAAATCTGGTCCCGTTGCTTTTTTGTTAGGAAGTGTATTTATAGCCTGTTCAATTTTTTTTAATAAAATATGTTTATTTAGATATTCTATTTCCTCTTCTGTAAATCTAGGCATTTTGTATTTTTGTAAATATTCTTCCATTTCACTTATTCAATTCATTGGCGTATATTGGACAAAGTAACTCCTTATAATTGCCTTGATTTTATCTTCACTAGTGGTATATTCACCCTTTTCATTTTCAATACTAGTGATTTGGCTTTCTTTTCTCTTTTTAAAATAATGTCAACCAATAAAATAATGTAACTATTTAAAATTTTTTAAATAAAAACCAACTCAGTTTTATTGATTAATTCAATCTTTTTTCTTGCACTCAATTTTATTAATTTCAGTTTTAATTTTTAAGATATCCAATTTGATGTTTAATTGAAGATTTTTAATTTGTTCTTTTTCTAGTTTTTTTGTTGCATACCCAATTCATTGGTCTGCTCTTTCTCTATTTTATTAATATAAGCATTTAGAGATAGAAAATTTCTTTAGATTACTGCTTTTGCTTCATCCCATAGGTTTTGATAAATTGTCTCATTGTTTTCATTCTCTTTAATGAAATTATTGATTGTTTCTATGATTTGTTCTTTTAACCCATTTATTCTTTAAGATTAGGTTGTTTAGCCCCCAATTAATTTTAATCTGTTTCTATGTTCCCTTGTTGAATATAATTTTTATTGTATTGTAATCTGAAAAAATGCATTTAATATTTCTGCTTTTTTGCATTTAAGTATAAAGTTTTTGTGCCCTAATATATATGGTCAATTGTTTTAGAGGTACCATTCATCACTGAGAAAAAAGGTGTATTCCTTTCTATTCCCATTCAATTCTCTCCAGATTCTATTTACCTCCTTAACTTCTTTTTTTGGGGGCGGATTTTGGGGGGAGTTAGACTTAACTAATTCTTAAGGGGGAAGGTTAAAGTCCCTCACTATCTACTTCACCTGTAATTTATTTAACTTTTCCTTTAAAAATTTAGATGCATTTGGTGCCTATAGGTTCTGTATTGATATTCCTTCAGTTTTCTAAGGTACATTTGATCATAATACAGTTTTCAGGTTTATCAATTTTAATTAAATCTATTTTAACTTTAACTTTGTCTAAGATCATGATTGCTACTCCTGCTTTTTCCCCCACAAGCACCTTTTCTTAACCTTCACCTAAATACTTTCTTATGTCTGGGATCTACCATAAATTTTAATAAATAAAGTAGTGTGTATTTAAGTGTGTGTGTGTGTGTGTGATATTAGGTAGACAATATATAGGATCATGAATGACAATTTGGAGGCTACAGGTCAGTTTTACCCTGGCTTTAAGTCTTCAGTGATTCTTGGTATGCAGAATTTAATCACTCAGTAAACATTAAGTGGCTACTGTGTGCCAGGCATTGTGCTGGCACATAGTAACATAGTAAAATTAAAAAAGTAATATCCTCACCTCAAGAAACTCATTTTCTAATATGGAAGACAGTATGTATATATGTAGGTATATGGAAACCCACATACATACATATTTACATATGCACATACATATATACATACATACATACAGACATACATACATATATTATACATATGTATGTATATATACACATATAGTAAATGGAGTGTTAGGGAGGATTAGCAACTCTGGTGAGAAAGCTTGCCAAGCCCTTTTCAGGGCTTCTCATCCACCTTTTATATCCACCTTCATCATAATCTCACCTGTTGCTCCAAGAAGCTATAGCATGGTCAGAGGCCATACACCAGTAAACGATCTCTGCAAACAGGCTAAACCAGGTTGAGAATACCCAGTAGGCCTCAAACCAATTGGTGAGTTAGGGCAGTGACTACTCCAAGCATGTGAAAACTTCCCTCTATGGAATAGGTGATCATTCACCCATTCATGAACAATTTGTTCCAGTGGCCATGAAGGTGGCTGAAGCAGGCACTGTGGAACACTTAGAGCTTGGTCAGGCATTGAAGAGCCAAGGTCATACACTGCATCCTGGATTGTCAGCAGTAGTCTTGACTTTTGTCCTGTCCCTGGATTTTGATGACTCAGGAAGAGAAAGTAAGACTGATACCTTTATGCAACTCTGCCTCACTTAAATCCACTCCATGCACATGTCAAGACATACCTTGGCCCTCTTCGAAAATAAAGGATCAATAATAACAACCAGAACACTATGTAAAGCACCTACAAAGTAGACATAGAGTAATATTGGAGAGAAGGGTCTAGTAGCTGGAGGAAACAAGGAAAGGCATCCTATATAAGATGGTGCTTGAGCTGAGTCTCGAAGGAAAAGCATGGAGTCCAAGACATATAGGTGAAGAGTGAGTACATTCCAGGTATGAAAGGCAGCTCACATAAAGGGAGGTGAAGTGCCTTGTCTAAGAAGTTAGAAGGCCAGATAGCTAGATTGTAGTGTGCTTAGCCTAGACCAAGGGTGGGGAACCTGAGGCCTCGAGGCCACATGTGAAGTTTGGATTCAGTCAAAGGGCCACACTTGAGGACCTAGAGGGCCACATGTGGCTTCAAAGCTACAGGTTCCCCACCCTTGGCCTAGACTTATAATTTCATTGATATAGGGAACTCCCTTTACCAATATAGATTAGCACCTTCTCTGCAACTAATATCATAAGTAGTTGCCTAGCTATATGCTCCAGAACACTAAGTTAAATGACTTACATAGGGTAACAAAGTCACTATATATCAGGACAAGACTCGAACCCAGGTTTTCCAGGTTTCAAAGCCAACTCTCTACTATGCCACTTTCTTGCTTGGGCAAAGCACAACTTTTCTATGCCTTAATTTTCTCATCTGAACAATGGAGCTAATAATAGCACTTACTTTATAAGTATCAAATAAGATAATGTAAATGAAGTGCTTTGAAAAACTTTAAATCACTGTATAAATGTCAACAATTGTTGTACTGAGGTTATAATATCTGAGTCATGGAATCACAAATATTTTCTTCACTAAAGCCAGAGCTACCTGCCATTTATGACTTTCTGTCTTCCAATTAGGTTATATCTTACCCCCTTTCCTCATAGTGTATGAGAAGGAGGGGGTGGAGAGTGACTTTACGCTGACTCCTCTTTCTTGGATATGACCTGACAATGGGGTTCCCCACCCATTTCCTGTCCTGACTTAGAAAACATTATCACTCAGCTCCTCAGAGTCAATCAGCACTTGGGCCATGATCTTCTGCCCTGGGTGGGGTTCTGTGCCATCTAAAACATAAGAGTACCATTGTACATCTGTTCCTTGGTTCCTTGGGTACATCTCTTCCTTGGTTACTCCAGTATCATTTAATGAACTTGAACTATATGGTCCCTTCTTATTCCCAGTCAGCTTCATTTCCAAAGGTCAGAGTAGGAAAACCTTGGCTGAAAAGCTTATTTCTATATTGTTGAATCCAGTTGCTAGTGGCCCTGTAATAGCAACAGAGACCATGAGAGCCTGATTTCTACTACAGCCTAGTAGATTGTGGATGCCCACGTGTCCCCACTAGTATCTGGCCCTGCCAATGGCATCTGCATTATCTTTTCAAGCCATTATCTTTCCTCTCCTCTTCTCCCCACCCAATTCAATGTACAGAGGAGTGAAGAAAGGTATCCCCAGGATAGCAAACAACATGAACAAACATTGAAAGAGGAAAGCATGGTTTGTGGATAAAAGAGGAGAACTGGAGAGGAATAGTGTCAGAACGGAAAGGATGGTGGTGGGGTACCAGTTGCGAAGAGACTTTACAAAGTGCCAAGCTAAAGGATTTCTATGATGTTGAATGGGTAACAGGGTATCAATGAAGGTTTTTGAGTAGAGGAATAACATTGTTATGCACAGAAATGCTTGGCAGCATGAAGAAAAGAGTGAAAAAGGAGAGAAAATAGAGGTGAAAAAGGTTATTGCAACAGTCCAGGAATGATGAGAGTCAGAACTAGAGTAGGAAATAGAGAAGAATGAGGCATATAAAAGGGATTTTGTGGAAATAGAATCATTAGAATTTGACAACTCATTGGATATGAGAGCTGAGGGAGAGCGAAGAAACAAACATTGAGGGTTTGAACATGGGAGACTAGTTACAAAGTAAAATGCTATTTATAGAAACAGTGGGATTGGAATAAAGAGTGTCTTTGGGAGAAACTATAAATTCAGTTTGATGCATGTTGAGTTTGGAGGACTGGTGAAACACAGAGGTAAAGCTTCTATGAGTTGTTGGAGATGTGGGTTTGGAGATCAGAATTGTGGTCAGGGATGATGTTATATGATTTGAGAGTTATCCTTCTGTGTGTTGTGATAGTTTGTGTAGAGGTGATAGTTGAAGATGTGGGAGACAGTGAGATTGCCAAGGGAGAAACTATAGAGAGAAAGAAGATACTAAGGACATCCTTTGGGGAATCTTGTAAAGGTTCAGGAGAAATATGAAGGTATAATAAAAGAAGTCATACAAGAAGAATATGAGAGGTGAAAACCTTGAACCATTTGGTGTTTCTGAAACCAAGGGAAGAAAGAGCATGAAAAAGGAGAGAATAATTAGAGAAACCAGAGAAGCTGAATAGGATTAAAATTGACAAAAAAAGGTCATTGATTTGTTGATCCAGAGGTTGTTGGTGACTTTTGAGAGAGGAATTTCAATAGACTGATGGACCAGAATGCAAGAGATTGAGAGGGAGGGGAACAGGTGGTGAGGAAGTAGAACCCTTGTATGCAAATGTCATTTATTCAAATTTTAAAATTAATAAGCATTTCTTTTCTTTTCTTCACTACTTTCTCTATTTGAAAAAAGAACAAAATATTTTTTGTAAACAAAAATGCATAGTGATGAAAAACAAATTCCTACATTGGCCATGTCCAAATACACATAGACATACACATCCATACACACACATCTCATTCTATACTTTGAATACATCAATTCTCTTTTTAGGAGGTGGATAGCATGTATTCATTATCAATGATCCCCTAGAATCATGTTTGGTCCTTGTGTTGATAACAGTTGTTAAGACTTTCACATTTGTTGTTTTTTTATGACATCATAGTTTATGTATGATTCTGCCCTCTTTACTCTGCATCCCTTCACACAAGTCTTCCCAGGTTTTTCTGAAACTGTCTCCTTCATCATTAGTATTCCATTACATTTATGTATTTTATAATTTGTTCAGCCATTTTCCTATTGATGGGTATCCCTCTTAGTTTCCAGTTCTATGTCACTACAAAGAACTGCTATAAATATTTTTCTATGTGTGGGCCATTTTCTTTTTTGTGCACACCATTTTTTTAAAAAAAAGATAACTATTCATGGCAGACAAGAGAAATGGAGGAATAGTTGGGTTAGGTAGAAAGATTGAAGAAGACTTTTTTTTTTTTTAAGAATCGGTGAGATTGTGGAAAGTTTATAGAAAAATGGGAATGGGCTTAGGGAAAGGTTGAAGACATATGAGACAAACTGCAAGTGAAGTTGAGAAAGGCCACAGAAAGAATGGGATCAAAAACACATGTAGAAAGAGTATCCTTAGCAAGTCTCTCTGATAAAGGTTTCATATCTAAGATACATTAGGAGCTGATTAAAAATGTATGAGATCAAGAGCCATTTTCCATTAGGCTATGAACAGGAAGTTCCTAAAAGGAAGGACTACAACCATCAATAACCATATGGGAAAAAATGCTCCAAATCAGAGAACTTCTAGTTCATTCCACTCTTCTCTGCTTCGCTTAGTTTCAATTCCATCAGACAAAATGGCCTGGAACAAGATGCCCCCTGCTGGGCCTAGTGTCTCACTCCCCCTTTCCAGCTTCCTTTTGTGTGTTGTCTTCCTCCATTAAGTCAAAGCTTTTTGAGGGCAGGAAGTGTCTTTCTTTTTCTTATTTGTATCCCTGGTGCTTAGCATAATGCCTGATACATAGTAGACACTTAATAAATGTTTGTTGAATGAAATTAAATTGAATTGAATCATGACCATCAGATTAGCTAGGATGATGAAAGAAGGAAATGACAAATATTAGAGAACTGCAGGAAAACAGGCACACTAATTCACTGTTGATAGCACTGTGTTTTGTTCTAGACATTCTAGAAAACAATGGGGAACCCCAAACTTGCTAAATTATATTAATCTTTTTGCCCAAGGATATCACTACTAGGTCTACACCCCTAAAGAATGAAAGAAATGATGAAATAGATAGTTTTAGCAGAAACTGGGTAGACCTATAAAAAGTGATTCAGAGTAAAATTAGCTGAACCAGAACAATTTATTCAATGACAACGACATTATAAAGAAAAAGAATTTTAAAGGAGCCTATAGGGTATCCCTAAAGTCTGGATACATAGGCAAAAATGCATATTTTCAAGAAATGAAATGAATGAAATTTTCAACAACATTTTATTTAATTAGAATATTAACAGACCTTAGCCTCCTTGACTTCTTTTTCTGGGATATGCTAAAGGAGGAGGTGTACTCAATTAAAATCACAGATGCAACACACTTGATTGAATGCATAAAGAGTAAGTGTGCTAAAATTGATGGCAATGTGGAATTACTGCATCGAGTTCACGTGAATCTTGCAAAGCACATCAACCTTTGCATCACAAATGATGGAAGTCATATTGAAGATGTTATTTGTTAATATTCCAATTAAATAAAATGTTGAAAATTTCATTCATTTCATTTCTTGAAAATATGCATTTTTGCCTATGTGTCCAGACTTTAGGAACACCCTGTAGAACTCTGACCAATACAAGCATAATCCATTACCCTAGAACACTGAAGAACAATACCTCCTCACAGAGAGTTGATAGACCCAAAATGCATAAGTTCAGGACATGGATAATGAGGGAATTTGCTTCACTTGACTATGTATATTTGTTCCAAAGGTTTTTTTTTTTGTTCAATTGAGGAAGATGAAGAAGAAAATAAATCTTTGCTAATTTGAAAAAAAACTAAAAACTAAATCAAAAAATAAAATTAGTCTTAACAAGGAATAGGACCACTGGATAAAAGGAAGTAAGGAAGCTAAGAAATTTTAAGTGATTGAAGAAAGAGGAAGATTTCTCTTTGGATAGTTTCACATTTTTCTGTTCAGTGGGAGGCTGCTATCTTCTCTAAGCAAGGAGTTTGTGGGCTAGTCAGGAACTTAGGGAGGAATGAAAATGTTTACATGTCAAGTCTTGACCCAGTGGCAATGGGAATGAGGCAGGGGGTCAGTGTTTACTGACTAAAGTAGCATGAGCTTATGGTAAAGGATGATAGTGCAAGAGAGTCATCCAGGACAGCATGGTGGTAGACAGATCAGGCTGGTGCAGACAGAGAAGACTAATGGAAGAGCAAATCCAGGAACAGTTAAATGAGTTAGCTGAAAATCTCTAAGATGGGAAGTTTTGAGTCAGAAATTCTAGGTTCGAATCTTGCTTTTATACTACTGGTCTGACTGTGAACAATTTACCTACCTGACTTCTCAAGGCTGCTATTTCCTCACTCGTAAAATGAGATAGTTAAGTCAAGTGATCTGTAAGGGCTCTTCCAGCTTTAAGTCCAATGATATTGTTACTCCAGGTTACATGGGCAAAAACATGCAGAAGCCAATTTTGTTCATAGGTGCTTTTGAGATGGTCCAAGCCAACTCTCAAATTTTACAGATAAGGAAACTGAGGCAAAATATAATACTAATACTAATAATGAAATTTATATGGTACTTTAAGATTTGGAAAGTGCTTTACAAATATCATATTATTTTATCCTCACAACAATTCCTGGAGGTGGGTGCTATTATTAACCCCATATTACAGGTGAGGACAGTTAAGCAGACAGAGGTAAAGTAACTTGTCTAGACTCACATAGCTAGTATGTATCTGAAACTGGATTTGAGCTCAGGCCTTCCTTGACTCCAAATGAAATAATTGCTTCATGCCACAGAGTAACTGAGTTTGTATCTGAACATAGGTTGTCTAGATTCTCAAACCAGTGACCTTTCTACTACATCACAGCTAAAAGGAACTTTCTAATGATAAGCTATTTAAAAAGTAGAATGGGATGTCTTATGAGGTAAGCTTCCCATCACCAGAAGTATTCAAAGGAGAGGCTTCATGAAGTGACCAATCACTTGACCCATTGTCACCAACTGCTTTCAGGGCTGCAGGCAAGGGTTGCTCATTTAGGTCTCTCCCTGAATCTAAGATACTATTATTTTGTTCCATGAAATGTGTTTTATATGAATGAACAATGGATAACGTAGGTTAAATTAATTACAGTTCTACAGTCTGGAATTTTCTGAGTGATGAAACTGCAGACACTTGGTGTTTTGTTGTTTTGTTTTTTTTTTAACATCAAAGTGCCTGATGTCAAGTTTGACCAGCCAAATGAGGGAGCAAACTGTTACTCAGTTTCCTTTGCCCAACCCTCTGTGAGCCATAATTCATCCTTATAGTCACTTTCCAGCCTGTACAATAATGCTAATGATGATAAAGCTGGCTGTGTCGGGAAATGGTTATTGTCCGGGCTTCATTTCTTCAAATTAAAACCTAACCGAGAGTGCTCCCTACTCTCTCATAAGAGCCACACGTTGCTTTCCTTTGGGCAATAGATGGGTCTTTGGGGGACAGAAAAAGATTGTATTCTGCTTTGGAGAAACTTTGGTTGGGCATACCCCTTCAAAGGTCTGGGTCTCTAGTCCCCAAGAGTGTTTTTGTCTCTTTCCAGAGAGCTTAAGGCAAAACGATAATGAAACTCTCTCCCTCTAGTGGTTCAAACAAAAACCGTTTCTGCTTCTTCAGAGACCTAGGGAGAAAGAGGCAAACACTGGAATATCGTGTGTGTGTGTGTGTGTGTGTGTATGTGTGTGTGTGTGTGTGTGTGTGCTGCACGCATGCATGCGTCCACATGGGCTTATAGGGAATTAAATTTCACTGAGGTGCAGAGCCAGCAAAGCCAGAGTACTGGATACGTTGCAGGTTCTTCTTCCTGGTGGGAGATTTGGGGCCTTCAGCAGTACTAGGAAATCCACCATGGATTTTGTGAGCTCTCCTTGAGGCTGGTCATGTGACCACCATCTGGAATAGATGATATTCTGTGGGGCACAGTCATTTGTACTGAGCTGTTTTCCCAGTGATGATGGGTGGTTATTTCATCACGAAGGTATTTGAAGGGAAGGAATTGCTTGGCTTTTTTTTCTTCCACGAGCTCCAGATTTTGCCTCCCCTCCTCCTCCCTGCTGAAGATATTCTCTAACTTTGTAAGGCTTTTGAGCATGGGAAGCAGCCCACCATCCCTGCTATGATTCCACCTGGCCACCCCTAATAGAAACATATGCTTAATGAGGTATGGTGAGGGCGGGATGGGAGTTAGTTCTGACATGGATAGTGAGCCCTTTTTGTGCTGGACATTTGTGGGAAGCTACAAAGAAGCTAACTGTCCCCCTTTCTGATCTTGAGAAACTTAACAGTCAAATATATCACTGCTAGGGAGAAGGAATTTGGAAAGGGGAAATTGGAGTAGATGGAGAATCTAGAGAATCCACACTCACATTGACCCTTTCACCATTTTCAAGTTTAGTTTGTGCTGGTAGGGAGAGGCTGGGCTGGACTGGACAACCAGAATCATGAATTTTAAATAGATGCCTGGGGGAAACTAGTAATGCTTCCTCAGGGCAGTCTTCTCCCAGCCCTCCTCCAACCCCAGCATTCCATCCAAGTAACATCATCCCAGTCTGTCCGACTCAGTGGCCAGCTTGGTTTCTGGGGGAATGAGAAGCAACCTTTTCAAAGGGGGTGGCGTGTTTATTGCCACAGTTGCCACAATTTCCCACAATAGTTAAACCTTGCTTCTGTAATAGAGGGACTTCTGAGAAATGGAAAGTAGGCTGAATTTTTGTTAGGCATTTTATATGGTTTCTATTAACTTACTTGACCCCTAAGGTCAGGGATCTTTTTGTTTCAGTTCCAGTGGATCTTTATTTTCCAAAAACTCCTAGCACTGGAAAAAAAAAAAGTACTTAATGTTTGTTTATAGATCATTATCTGACAGGCTTCTGGATGGAAAAAATCAAGCTGTAGCAGTGGCACCATTTAAAGAAATTCTTGCCTTGCTTCACCTCAGTTTCTTAAACTGTAAAAACGAGCTCTAAATTGTATGATTCTGTGGCAGACTATAGGTGTGTGTCTGTGTGTGTGTTTCCTGACCTATGATTTCATCAATGTAGAAAATTCTTCTGAACTCCTTGGGGTCATGCTATCTTCTTTTTACCAGGCACCACCCTTTAAACTGAGAAACTAAACCATTCAACTCACAACAGTATAATTAATCAATACTACCAAGGTCTCTGGAAAGGGCTTGTCAAAGGACTACCCTATGATCCAGTCACCATCCCTTTCCCTGCCTCCCACTCCCCAATGGCCCCAATATGTATGGTCCCTTCTATTAGAATGTAATATCCTTGAGAGCATGGACAAGTTCTCTATTTGCATGATTAGTGCCCAGCACTTACTGCTTAATTAGCACCAGAGAATTGCCTGAGGGTCCTCAGAGGTTTTGTGAAGATCTGAATGGTCCTGAGAGGTTAGTCCATAGTCACACAAATAACATGCCAGGTACAGGACTTTCTAATTCCCAGTCTGGTCTTCTATCCACTACTCTACGCTGCTCCTCATCCATATGTGTGTGTATATATGTACATATATTTGTATGTGTGTATAGACACATGTGTATATCTATACACACAGTATATAGATATACACATGTATGTGCATGTATGTAACCACATGTATCATATACATAAGATCTCCTAATTTATTGTACAATTGAAGTACAATCTTTTCTTCAAATGTGTTATACTTATACCACTGCCAGACTGTACATGGTAGTTCAGGATGTGACAATCATACGCACATACCCATTTGGTCTGTCCCTGTGCGGGAATTCCACAGGCTCAGATTACAACCAGTCAATAATTTAAGGAATGTCATAGGATCATAGATTTATAGATAACAGAATCTGGTGCCCTCATCTTATAGATGAGGAAATTAAGTAACTTACACAGGGTCACCTTGGCAGTGTCCAAGGGACTCACATTTTCCTTATTCCAAGCCCATCATGCCACCTCTCAAAAACAAGAGTGACACACGTATTAACACAAATCGTGCAAGTGAGTTTCCACATGTGGGGAAAATCTTAGGGGTCAGCACAGTCCTAGAGCCTTGTCCAGGGAAGACCACTTTCCTAGTCCAGGTTAAGTCCTTGGGAGCTGCCAGAGGCACATAAAGGTTAAATTCCTTGCCCAGGATCATATAGCTTGGAAGCAATGGAGGGAGGATTTAAACTTGGATCTGACTCCAAACCAACTGCACTATCCACTACTGCACACTGCCTCTGATAATAAAATGGGTACAGTCTTTCTGGCAGTGAGGAAACAGCTAATTGGCAGGGTCAGTATTCAATTCATCTCAATGATTGTTAACTATCTCCTGTGTCTGTAATTGTGTACTGGATCTTATGATCATAGTATCTGAGGCTTAGAGCTAGAAGTGACTTTAAAGGCCATTGAATCCAGCCCCCTTATTTTACAGATGAGGAAGCTGTTGTGATTTGCCCTAACTGTTGTGAGAGCTTGTGACTTGCCCATGGTCACCTTGCTAGTGTCTGAGGAAGAATTTGAACTCAGGTCTTCCTGAGTCCTGGTATAGCACTCCATCCACTTTACCACTTAGGTATAGGGGGAAAAATAGATAACACATTGTTATCCTGCCTCCTTAGAATGTATAGTCTAGTAAAGAGATAAGACAAACACAAATAACTATAATATGTTATTATACAAATGCATTAGAAATCTATGACATTCATAGGATCATAGATTTAAGCTGGCAGAGACATTAAAGGTCATCCCAACCACCTCTCTCTTTCCAAATGACAAAACTGAGACAATGAAAGGTTCTGTCTTGCTAAAGGTCACACAGATATTAAATGTCAGTCAGGATTTGAACCCAGCTCCTCTGATTCCAGATGCAGTGTGCTGTAACACAAAGTTAAAAGGTAATCATGGTAGAGGTTCCAAAAATGTTTCACGTAGGTGGCATTTGATTGGGATATAGTGGCAAGGGCCAGGCCTTAATTATACATCTTTTGTATTACCCAAGTCTTAATTTCCCTCCTCAGTCTCCATGCACCAACAGCTCCTTTCTCATCTTCACTCCTTTCCAGTTGTTTATGTTCTCTGGTACTTTTTACTGCTAATTTCAATTGTTTTATGTATCTCAGTTCAGAACTTTGTGTTTGATTTTCCAGCTTTGTTCTCTTGTTATAAGGACTATGATATAGCAGAAAAATCACTGGTTTAAAGACTAATGACTTGGGTTTGAATGTCAGCTCTGACAGCATCTGAGTGATCCTGGAATGTCCACTTAAATCTGCTTTTTTTTTTTTTAAAAAATATGTAAAATGGAAATGTTACTTCCACTACCTACATGATAGCACTATGAGCTTTTGTAAACCATAAACCATTATATAAATGTGAGGTGTTTACTGGTGCACAGTAGGAAGTGAGATGGGGATAGGCATCAGCAAGGTGAGAAGATTTTAGTTGTCTTGCCCATGTGATGCTGGGAAAACTAGGAAAGACTTGGGTGGAGTGCATCCAGTTTTGCTCCCTCAGCTCAAAACTTAGCCATATCCAGAAGGATTAGTGTAGGGAAGAGAAAAGGAGAGAATTTCTTCATTTATTCTAGCCATCTTATAAAACGATGTCCAACTTACAATCCTCTCCTATTTCCCATAACTCCACAATCTTAGCATATTAAAATGTTTTAAGTAATTTGAGGATTATATTTGTACATATCATTGGTGTTGTTGTTCAGTTGTGTCTGATTCTTTATGACCCGAACATACTATCCATGGAGTTTTCTTGGCAAAGACACTGGAATGGTTTGCCATTTCCTTCTTCAGTGAATTAAAACAAACAGGTTAAGTGACCTGCCCAGGGTCACACAGCTAACAAGAGTCTGAGGCTGGATTTGAATTTAGGTCTTCCTGACTCCAGGTCCAACACTCTATCCAATGAGCCAGTACATAACACACAGTTTTAAAGCGGGGATGAGAGCAGCAGTGACATAAACTGTTATTTACTATGTTTTGAGGCTAGTACCACTGGAATCAATTGTCTAGAAAGTAACACAAGTGATCTTTTCGACCTGGTACGCTACTCTGTAACTGTTGAACCACATAACAGCACATCTCAGAATAACCTAAAAAAGTGCCTATGAAGAAAGTTAGATCTGAATTTTCTTGGCTCCCAGTGCAAATAGGTAGATGAGCAAGATTTGGGAGCAGAAACATTCTGAATCTAAAAAAAAACCCCTCTTGAGTAAACTAAACAATTGTCACCTGTGTTCTGGCATTCTGGATGCAGGTTTGGTGCTCCTTCCATTATTGCATGCTACTGCTCATTTAGAGAATTTATGAATAAATCATAGTACTAGTATCTCACAGTCAGTCAGTTTAGCAGGTAAGGAATCCAGAATCAATCTCGTGCCATCTGCTTTTTTTTTTTCAATGTTTGCAATTATCGAAGGTTTTTTCTGCTAAATATCAGATTAATTACAAATAGGGGCAGCAAATCACTGTTGGCTAATAAAGCCACTTTTGGTTATTTATGAAAATACTAATGGGTGGCATTTTCAATGTTCTCCCTTGCAATATGTGCAAAGGGTTTTGGAATTCAAGTAGCCAATGGTGGAAAAAATTTGCAGCCTGCATGCAAAATTTAAATGACATCAAACTTATGTGTTCTGAGACCTGCACTAACATAGTAGGTACATGTGTTAATTGCAGAAGTAGGAAACCTAAATAGTAAAGTAAACGTTCCATAAATTATTTTAAGTACAATGGGCTAGTGATTCTCCACGTGTGTAGCTGGTTATTCTAAGCAGTATGTCATCATTTGCCCCTAAGTGGTTAAGATCATTCACCCATCTTGCACCAGTGTAATATTAAGAAGTTCTTCGGCGGATATTGTCCCCTATCTTCAGGCCATCTCCAGTCATCCAGATCTATCTTGCCACTGAACCAGATGGCTCTGGGGGAGAAAATGAGGCTGGTGCACAGCCTTCCCTCACTTCAATTCACTTGCTAGTTATGGCATCATTTTCTAGATGTCATGCATGGTCCTTTGGAGAACGAAGGACAAACAACAGCAACATTCCATCCCTTATCTTATTTTGAAGGCCATTTTTTAAACTGGGCTTTTAGCTACAGCAAAGAAATGCTTTGAGCTTCAAATAATGAATTTACCAGAGGTTCCATCCACAATTCTTATTAAGGGGAATATTAAAAGTGAAAGTTCCTCCACCTCTACCAGCTCACTGTATTCCTTGCCTTTGTCACATTGCTCTCTTCCTTGCTCCCTCCATTCACAGTGCATAGCACACAGTAAGTGTTTAATAAAATGCTTGTTCCCTTTTTTACCCAAATGTAGTCATCTTCAATAACAACTCTTGGGAGGTTGAAAATTAATACTAGGCAACTGTGCTGAAATATTTCATCTTGGGGGAAAACTGTATTGTTTATTTATTTCATCTCATACTGTTAACTTCCTTTCTGAAGTACCTCAGCATACCTACCTTGAAGGACTAGTTCCTAACCAAAATATGGGGGAAAAGTTCAAGAATTTGTCCTCTGAAAACATGTAAAAGTCAATAATTCTTTTTTTTATAGGAAATGAACTAAATATAGAAGTAAATGCCACATTTTTTGTCCAAAGTCCATAAACAAGTAGGCTTGGGAAAGCAAAGAGGCTCTTGGTACAATAAAAACCAATCATAGAGGTGGGGGTGGGACAGAATAAGTAACACTGATCTTCAGATAAACTAATTTCTTTGTTTCCTATGAGACCTTAGCTAATTTTAGTGCTTAGGACTCCATGACTGCAGAGTAAAGGTATAAACAAGAACCAAAATAGCCGAAAGACAAGAAGAGAAAAAATGAAGGGCTTAGGTCTTTGTCACTCAATAATTGATAGGTAGCAACATGATGATTAATAGGAGACATCAGTTACCCAGTTTACCATAGGAAGAGTGAGTGGGCTAATTTACAATAGATAACAAATGGCTCAGATAGCAAGAAGGAAGTGACAACATTCCCAGTTTCCTCCCGTAATAGGTAGCTCATACACAATCTGGTACATCTGCCATCATGACTCAGACCAGCCTTAGGTTGTGGCCCACTGATGCTTTCCTTGCATTGATGAGTTATTTTGGTAACATGGACTCACTAAACCTTCATTAAGACACTGGAATTTCTTTTTCTTGCTTATGAAATTATGTGCCAATTAATATAATTAACTTATTAAAGAAAATATGTTTTTGTGCTTAAATCAAGGCCTATAAAATTAAATTCATTTTGAAACCAATACTTTTCTTGAAGAGATCTGAAGGGAAATAAAACAGAGATGCATTTAATTACCTGCTTCAAAACACTAGAGAGAAAAAAAAGACAAACATTTTCAGATCTTTTTTATTCAAAAGTTTTTCAAAAGAAATTAAACAGAAAAAGCTGACAATCTAATCAAATTTACAGTTCAAAAATGTCTTTTGGCGTTTAACAACAAGTCCTAGGAAACAAAAGTACAGAGTTATCTTGAACCGGACAAATAAGTTACCACTGGCAAGTTTGTGGCACTAGTAAAACAAAAATAAAAAATTAACTCTCTTGATCATATAGATATCTCTATGAAAATCTTTTTTTTTCAATCTGTACAAAAGGTCTTTCTTCATAAATTAATTTTTTTTATAATTTAATGGCTGTCTACTATGTGATGTTTAACTGATTATTTCTTTATGTACAGAGGTTATGTTTCCCAAATCTTACCCAGACGAGTATGGCACTTAGTTCAGACACTCCTAGCAGCAGATCTTCCCTTCCTCCAACAGAGCTATCTAATGTTTTTCTGCCTTAACTAATGCAAAAGTATCAAGTAGTGAGAGATCCAGGTTTGCAAATATACCGGATTCAGGGAAGGAAGGAAGGTGCTGCAGGAAGTCTGGACTTTTACAAAGCAGTAATATTCCAGGGAGCATAGAACCAATAATACCACAACTTAAAAAAAAAAAAGAAAACAAAAACCCAAAAAACCAAAAAAAAAAACCCAAAACAAAACACATTTCTCTTATGACTATGTAATTCACTAGAATCTATACTTCTCAGAGCAGCAATTAACTTTTGAAACTATGAAATGTCACCGACATCTATACTCAAATACACGCATAAAATTTAAAAACTAAAAAATACTTGAAAGAAATAACTGCTTAGTCCTAGCTCCTGAGCTAGGAGGATTTGGTCTGTGGAAACAGGGAGGGCCAGCAACCTGTCCCAGTACAAAAGGAAATAAACTTTGAGGTAGATAACTGATCATACACAGCTGACCAGACAAGTACACAGTTTTGGAAGACAACTTAATTTATCATTGTTTTTTTAAATGTATGTAATTGTAATAAAAAGAGCTTTAATAACAGTGAATTATCTAGTATGTAAAGTAGAAAATAACTGTGTATTTATGAATCAGGAATTTCATAGTTTCAAAATTGGTTTTCTTTACACTTAACACTTGTAGTGATGATGTAAAGCGTGGCACTGCTTGGATCCAAGTCTTCCTTCATGCTTTTTGTGTCCATACATCAATTAAAATTATAAAACCTAAATGTAAATGTACAAAAAAGGCACATTCTCCTAACCGCAAACTGGTCCGGCAAAAATAAAGAGTACAGAAGATGTAATGCTGAGACAAATCAGAGTTATTGGTTACTGGCTCTTTGGTCTTTGGTAAAGTTACCTTTAAAAGTGCCAAGTCATTTTTTTTTAAATTTACCTAATATAGAGAGCTAGTATCCAATCATTTATGCTCCTACTCACATCTCAGCTCATGTTTGAAAATAAATCCTTTACTTTTAGCTTTTGCCATTTTGCTGCAATAGCAACGTTTTCGGTTTGCTCGATCTCAGGCATCACCCTCATTCTAAAGCACTATCATTAGTAGAAAGAAAGGACAAAACATTCCGTGATTCCCCACCCACCCCACTCCCACTCCCTCTGCTACCTATGCTAAAACTAGAACATCAAGTTAGGTTTTTTTTTTTCTTTTCTGAAAAAAAGGCAAAAAAGATTTACATTGCATCATACAGCAGATTTTCTAAATCAGTCAAACTACCAGAGGAAACTGTTGGCATATGGCCTTACAAACAATTTATCCTATTAAAATCTCCCTAGTCAGAAAATGTGTTTCACACAAAACATTTTTCCCCCCTCTTGCATTTCACTACCTTACACATTATGTGAAAAATCATTAAAAACACCTACTACACATTTAAAAAAAGCCAAATTTTCAGCAACTTTTATTGACTACCTTTTAAAAGCCCTATGCTGCTGTTTTACAAGGCATAATAGACCAGCTCATTTGGTCAAAGCATTCTACATCATTAGTTTGGACTAACTTTTACTGAAACAGCTACAGCATTGAAAGATTTAAGGCAAATTGGAATTGATAGAAAAAGATAAGACACTTCACAAACTACGTTCAAAGAAAAACAGAGAGCTAAGAAAACGGACACTGTGACTGCAACACACGGCACTACAGCGACATTCACACTGCAAGCACAGAACATCGGTTTTGATGTTTGACTACTTTAAACTTCAGAAAACCCATTTCATACAATTTAAAAAAACAAAAAAGAAATAAAACACAAAAAATGAACGAAACACAAAAATTTGGTCATGCACATGAAGGAGTCTTCGTGGTCTTTGTGCATTCCCAGAAAATTGTTTTCCTTTTTTTTTTTCTTTTTTTTTTGCGTCATAACACTTGATAAAAACTTTTTTTTTTTTTACTAAAATAAACCTGTTCAGGGGAACAGCTACTAGATGAATTTAAGGATTTTTATGCACCTTATAGAACTTATAGCAAAAATAGTTTTAGTTGATTTCATTATAAATAACGTTTTCAAGAACCTGTGCAAAACTGTCAATAATTTCTAAAGCACAATTGATCAGAAAAATCCATGATTGTTTCAGCCTTCACACCCTTCTTCAGGTAAGGACACTCCTCTATACATCTGGAAGAGAAAAGTCAAAGAAAGAAAAAGGAGAATTGCTTTGTAGACTTGATAAAGTATAAAACCAAGTGTTTAACCTGTTTCTCATTTAAAAAAACACAGTTTGGGAAAAGTCATGCATTTCTGGCATGGGGGCTTAATTGGACAGAGGAAAACCAATTCCAGAGTTAAGGATACCATCACTGGATAATGAGTTGCCTCTGATTTCTCTTACTTAAAATCCTGGGCTGGCTAAGAACACTTTTTCCCCTCTCACCAAACATGAAGCGCTCATGGAGGGCTTTAGAGAACAAGTATAACATAATGAAAAAAAAAAAGCCAATGCAAATCGAAAACTGAGGTGTCAGGTGCTCCACACAGCTTATATTTTATTATAACCTATTATGTTGAAAAGTAAAATGCCAGGTAGAATTATTTGCCCCCAAATGCACTTTGTCAATTTTAGATATAGATCTATGATCCTATAATCAGAAGCTACCTGGCTACATTCAGTTTGGGATACACGACCTTCAAGGTCTTGCCCAAAACTGTTTATATTGACTTGTTGTCAGGATGTGGTTAAGTTTGCAATGTACCATTTTATAAATCAGTATAGATTTGATGTACTGATCACTATGTTACCATAGAATATGTATGATGTTCCCTGTCGGTCAACTCCACAAACCCATATAATGTGTTGAGTGATTTCTTCTATTGTATGTGAAATGTGAGCTGTACATGTTATATGAAATAGAAACTATTGACAGAGCAGTAATGAATGTGATTTTTTACACCCAGAAATAAGAGAGGGATTTAGATGTATGGAACCTAAATAGTCTGATGTACACAGATTCCACATGGGCTCAAACTAAACCTTTATTCAACCATCCTCCCTCACTTCTGCTCTTCAGTAGAAATGGTTGAAACAATTTATGTTGAATAAAACTATCTTCCTAATCTGATATTTCATTGAATCAAGCAGGTGACCCTGGGATTTTGAAGACCACAGTGGAAAACTTAGCACGTTCTATCAAACTGCAAAGGCTTTGAGTTCAAGGCCAACAGGTAAGTGCTTAATAAATGCTTGTTTATTAATATTGATTATACGCCTGCTCTCAGATATCAGGCTAGGGAACATCACCAAATTGTTTACCACCAGAGAATGAGGTTTTTTTTGGTGACAGCAACCCATCAAATAGAAAAATATGAAAAATGACCCTAAGTCTTTTGTACCCACAGTGACTAGTGGAGATTGGAGGAAAAATTGGAAGAAGGTACTTATAATGAAATAATTATTTTATCATTAAAAAACAATTTCCCTCATCTACGGAAGAGGGAATCTTGTGATTTCACTGGTATATGGAATTAATCAGTGATGAGGAAACTCCTTCTAGTAATACAGGTTGCCACCTTCTTTTCAACTTATAATCTTCAGGTGTTACTACCTAGAGCATTGAGAGATTAAGTAATATGCATGTCAGGTTCATATAATAAGAGGCAGGACTTGAACCAGTTCTTATTGACTCTGAGGCTGTTTCTTTACTATATAATGTTGTTCTATTTCACTAATGTTACTCTTAATTTATGATCTTTTCCTAATGACTAACAAACTGACGAACTAAATACAATCATAACGACACCATCAATAATTAGGCAGAAAACAAAGAAGTTGTAGCTAAATTGACGGCTCTCTAAAGCTTCTAAAAGAATTGGTTTAAATCTAGACTCAAAGGTGACATGAAATATCATTTCAAGGCATGCTTAGTTATCTCATCTTATAATGATTATTATGGATTTAGTCAAACCAATGATCATAAAAATAATTGCTGCTTATATACCAGCATCAGTGGTAGAAATTGAAGAGAGAGCAAGGCTCTTTAAAGAATTTGACAATATCTTCTGCACTAAGAAGATATATAATATGGTATCAGGTGACTGGAATATCTAAGTACCTTGGATAACAACAAAGACCAGTTTGGAATATATGGCACTGGAACAGGAAACGAAACTCACTAGCCTTATGCTGGTTCATGATGTAATGCTTCCTTCAAGAAGGCAGTTGGGAGGCATTTAATGTGGTGGACACTGATCATAATTAGAAAATATAAAACTGATTTTGTCTTAATAGGCAGTGAACAATTAAAAGTAGTGAAGCCTTTTCAACTTGTTAGAACATGGTAGATTAGAAAGAAAGTAAAAACCAATACCAAAATAGAAGAAAGGGCACACCAATGGATAATACTATCAGAAAGGGGACTGATTCAGAGTGAATACTGAAATATATATATATATATATATATATTTGTAATATTGATCTAAAATATAAAATTTTGTGTGTGTATACATATAAATATCTATACCTATCTATCTTGAGAGAGAAAGAGGGAGAGAGGGAGAGAGAGAGAGAGAGAATGAGAATGCACATTGCCTATATATTGCTTGACTGTCACTTGTTTTCCTTTCTTTTTTGATTTAGGGAAGAGATGGAAGAGAGAAAGTAGATCTGGGTTAGTTAAGATAAAATAAAGACATCGATTGTGTCATCATTTCTTAGTGCAGTTTAACTGCTCCTAAATAGATCACTGAGCATCCTAATGTACCCTCCATCACCAAAACACTCAATCTTCTTATTGATAAGGGAGATAGGACAACATGGTTTAGACACAAATTTGTGAACAAAGATGATGAAGGAAGATGATGATGGAAGATGATGAATGGTACTATCTGGAAAAACAAAAATCGTTGAGAACAAAAAGAGCCAGCAGAGACCGTGGTAAGAAATTTAGCTAAGTGGGATGATGATGATGATAATGATGATGATGATGATGATGATGATGATGATGATAACTAGCATTTATTTAATGATTTGAGGCTTGCAAAACGCTTTACAAATATCTTATTTGATCCTTGCAACAATTTTTTGAGGAAGGTGCTATTATTATTATCCCTATTTTATAGATTAGTGAACTGAGGCAAATAAAGGTTAAGCAACTTGATCAGGGTCACATAACTAGTAATGTCTGAGGCAGAACACAAACTTCAAGTCTAGCACTTTATATCCATGGTGTCACCTAGCTGCTTAGGTCATTCTGAGAACATGTATGATGAAAGACTCCAAATGGAATACACCTGATAGCTTTTTTATAGTGGTCTATTTTAACTGATCCTAAGAGTAGAACTACACACATTTGAATTAACATCTTGATATATACTAATGAGGAAGTTGCAATGGCACTAAAGAAATGAAGTTAACAAAAATGATTGGACCTGACTAAATACATATGGAAGAAATCTGTGATGGAGGAAGCAATTTAAAAGGAGGGATTGTATGTTCAAGACATTCCAAAGCAGGGAAAATTGCAAAAGAATGGAAAAGACCAAAGATGATACTTTTGTGCATACGGGTACACACAAACACACACATGACCTGGAAAACATTGGTAATGTGTACTTATTTTCTTATTTCTGGAAAATTATAATAAGAGTAAACATCAATGACATCATTGATGAAAGAATTTGAATGGAACAACAGGTAGGCTTTGCTAGATAATTTTTACAGAGAAACATGTCTTTATAGTTACACAACTACCGGGGAGACAAAAAGAATGTAAGATGCTACTGTCCATTCTGTATTGATTTTAAACAATCAGTTTTGAAGGCTTGTCTCAAACAAGGTGTCTCCTATGTACTAGCTAAAATTATACATGACCTTAAAACTTACATAATACCCTGAGGTATTCATGCCTGTCAGAAGAAGTCTTGAGTAGAGTTCAAAGTAAAGATTTCCTTTTGACAGCAGAGTTTTCTCCAAAGGTTCCAAATTGCATTGTACAAAACACATGAAACTCCCTAACAATAAAAAGTCTTTTCAGTGAAATCCACAGTAATGGAAAAGAGATTAGTCTCCCTATCCAAACTAGAAAAACCAAGTGGATATAAAACCAGTTTGCCCAGATTGTGCCATGCAGCTAGACAGCTAGCTCAATGAGTTCATTCACCTGTATACGTTAGGTCCTGATGATGGACAATAAGCTGGCTTCAGAGCTGATCGGGCATGATTACATCTGGGAAAATGCAGTGCCTTCAATAATACCACTACATCCTATCTCTTTAATACTGATGTAACATCAGAGTAGCTGTAAAGTGTGAATCATTGTATCAAATCAATCGAGTTGCAAGCAAACCACAAGGCAATGAAGAGATGTATGACATGTGCAAGTAGACTATGGCATTAGCCATGATGACTTGCTCATGAGAAATGGCAAAGGGAATCATTAAGGAGATGTATGAGCATAAAAGGAGGCAAGGTGGTCATGCAAGATGAATGAAAAAAGAGATGGAGAGCCTGAGTACTCCACTGGTTTGCATGAAATAGTAAGAGAATCAGAGAAAGGCTTCCAACATTAAGGGGGATTCCTTAAGGAGTGTCTATGGAAGGACAGGGCTAGAAGTACCGAGGATGTGAAGGGAAACAGGGTCTGTAATCTTCATCAGTGGAAGAAGAGAAAAACACTGGTAAAAATCAAGAGATTGCATGAAGTAGCATGGAAGCCACCTGAGCCTGATTTTAAGTCTGTTGGAATCTACTTTGGAAACTGATGATCTTCTACTTAGCCTTCGATTTAATATGGACATATGCAAAGACAGCTATCCTCTAAATATGTAATATAAGCATGGAAATAGCAACACTAAAATGAGAGTTTGAGGTGAAAATGGAAAACATACTTTTCCTTATGACATAAGGAAAATATATAGACATCTAGTACATGTCTATCAAATTCTTTCACTGGACACGTCACACATGTAACAAATAGGCTTTTTCTTATTAGAGATACATCAACCTGTTTATCTATAAAAATCAGCGATGCCAAGACCTCTAAATTTTCAGTAACATTTAAAAATTTAATTTTATTAGTTTGGGTAATAAATTATGGCCAATTCTATTAAGAGAAAAATGCTATAAGGCATTTTAAAAAAATCTTGGTCCTAGAGTGATAGCAGACTTTTCCACATACCTCACAGTTACTTATTTTGTTGATAGGTATATGGAGAATGATCACTGGACGTCTCTACGGCAACCTGTTGCTGACCACTTGCCTCCTATAACAAAGCAGACTGGATATGAGACATGTATTAGATGAAATCCTATTATCACTACTAGACCTGAGTTCAAATGTAAAAAGCACTAACCCGATGCAAAAACTATTTCATGAGTGATGTAACTTTCATGTGTCCCATATATTATTATTTGCCCTGAAAGAATTCATTTTCTGCTCTCATAGGCAGGCACCTCTCTAGTAAGATATTAACAGATTTAAAATTTTTCTTCTAAAGAACACTAAGAGTCCTTCACTGCCAGCCTTTCTATTCCATCTACCCTTTACTACTACTAGAGCCTTGGGAGAGAGGTGATGGGGGTGGGGACCTTAAGCATTAGAGATATTATCTTTTCTATTCATTAAGTTTGAACTAGCCACAAGTTTAAGCCAATCAGAATAAAGGAAGTGCGATGCATCACAGCATTGGTCATCTTTGGGGGTATGCGCTTCTGTCATGTAACCATATTTGGCAGGGTGAGTTTTGTGGCAATTGATAAGATTAATGTGGCAGAGGGGTTCTAATGTTTCCCATGCCTGCTTTCCCCAGTGACACATATGCTGTAAAATCGACATGGGAATTTGTATTATTGATATTATTATGATATTTAAGACCCAAAGGATATGAAAGAGAAGCAAGGCAGACTTGAGAATTTAAGTTTAATTTTCAAGTCTAGATTAGATGATATCTTTTTTGATGATTCTAACTGCCCAAGATTTGGGGGTTTCCATCTTGGTGAAGCACACTCTTATTTTTCTCCTGCACCAAGAATTAGCAGCTGTTATTTAGCCATAGAAGTACTCCCTCACTTTAGATGTGGTTTGTTCTTCATTCATTTTATAACTTCTTAGGGCCCAGTTTTCTCTGTTGTTTTATGTATCTTAGAATTTGCAACTTATTTTTCTTTTGAGTCATTTTAGTCTAAGTCAATTAATGATGATAATCTGTAGTATGGAAATATTTAATATTTAAATTCTAAACTCCAGATATGACAATATGCCTGGGGTATAGCTTTATAGAAGAAAGGACATAGGCTTTAATAGATGTGCAAAGTGCTACAATCCCTGAAAACACTTCTGGGAAATTTAGATAGATGTTCTGCCTGGATGCCATTCCATCAATAATCAATGAGTCAGGGTATTATATTTCTTAGATGAAAATTCTACTCTAGCTGCACATTTCTTCTAAATCAAATTCTCCTTCAGAGTCTTTAACTTGTGTGCGATCTTCTTTTGATCATTACTAATTTACCCACTTCCAAAACTACCCATAACAACAATGGCCATTTAATGGGATTACCCACCTCAACGGGAACAGCTGCTGTCTGAACATGTGTATACTGGGGTATATAGGCTCCTTGCATAGCTGTTGTGGCAGGCATGTACTGAAAGGAAGAAAGAGTAAAGTTTGGGTATGAAATCTAGTGTGAAATTTGGAGCACTTGGGACATTCTGAGATTTGAAATAAAGCATTTGGTACTCTGTTTGGGAGAAGTGTTCCCAAAGTCTTGCACTTCCAAAAATTAAAAAAGTATTGTAGAATGGTGAAGTGTAGGTTTTCTAGTTTCAGACTTTGTTAAACAAAAGCTAAAATTCCATCCTTGGTAGTAATTTCTATATAGAAACCACTTCTGTGAAACCCATTATAGGTTTCACTTTCTCAGCAATTCAGTATCACTAGTATGTAATGATAGAGATTCCTCTCCCAACCAAGGACCTCCATAATCTCCTTTTGCAGGCCCATAAGATAGTTCTATGGCAAACACTGTTGCCTCAACTGTTTAGGGACATGGGTATTAAGTGGCTTATCGGTCCTCTCACAGGTTTCTGAGGAACAGGGATCTGAGCTCTGTTTCTGACTCTTGGGTTTCTCAAGCTGTGTTTCCTCAAAAGCAAGAATGATTTTTTTTTTAAATCAACATCAGTCCCTGTTGGGAGTGACAGAGGAGAGTGTGTGTGGCCCACGCTTCAGAAGAAGCTGTAGTCCTACTGTTTAGTGGCTCTGAAGTTGGAAATGGAAAAAAGGGCCCTTTCCCTTTAACTTTACATCCCATCCAGGTCTGTGGTGGCTTTAGTCACTATTCTTTGAAAATTGTCTTCCTCCTATTTCTAGTTAAGAAGGACATTTCTTTTCATGGAATATAACCTCCAATCTAACTTTCTCCTTGCACTCTGGCCTAATGTCAGGCCCATCAAGGTGAATGTCTATGAAACTATTCTTTCTCCTTTCTTTCTTCCTCCTCTTAGGAAGCCGTTTGGTGCCTGTCCAAGTCCTGGATCCTTGTTGATTAAGAGAACCAACCAGGCCCCCCCAGAGAATGGGGAAATGAGATGCCACTGAAAATCTTATTCCCTCAGATTCTCCTATTCCTCGAAAAGAAGAAACTAAGTGGGTGAGAGGGAGTTTCCAGCCTTCTTTTCTAGGCATCATCATTATTTTTTGATAATGAGATTAGATAAGGAACAAATGTGTATCCCCTTTACTTCCCTCTTCATGAGGGTTGCAAAGGTGAAAGTATTCATTCAGAGGCTCTATATTTTGGTCAAGCAAAAATATCCAGGATTGACTTCAATTCATTCAGTCAACAAATATTTATTGAGTGCCTATTATGTGCAAAGTGCTGTGGGAGATACAAAGATGGGCTAGGACAGGATCCCTGCTCTCAAGGAGCTTACAATCTAGTGGGGTGTGGGCAGGGGAATACAGGCTGCAGGGAGTTATTCTCTTTGTGGGCCCAGCCCTCATTAGACTATACACAGCATTATATTAAGTTTCCACCTACTGTTCCAGTATTGCCTAGTGAAAGATGACTCATCTGTTGGGCCAGAGGGCTGATCATTGATGTAGGCTGTAGTGACATAGTATGGTCCATGGAGGGAGTTAACACAGCACCCTAGATGAGGAGAAAGACAGAAGGAACAACAACAACAACAAAAAAAAGATTTGAATGACAGGTGAGAATTTGTAGACATCTTTTGTATTAGACAAGGAACCTCCTTAATTTGTTGGAGGAGTAGACAAGACAACAATGCAAGTGTCTGGGGCAGTCTGAAGATTTTTGTTCTTGTTTCATGAATTCAAGGCTGGCTTCATCTGTTTTTTTTTTCTTCTGAAAGCATTGGATGAAGCGTTTTCAGTAGCAATCACCTAGCACACACAATGGCAGAAAGCCACTCTTCTCAGGATCAGGGGGCATCATCATCCCCTAACTCTCTCTCTTTTACTACTCAATCAAAGAACACTAGTACTTACATACTAGACACTGAACTCAGAAGAACAAAAAAAAGCTCTAAATATTCTCAACTTCTTGGATGGCAAAGGAACCTTAAGTTCACTGTGCTTATAAATGAAAAACCTGTTCTCTACATTTCGCACTTACCTAAAAAACAGAGCTTGCTTGTGTGTACAGATAAAGCAGTATAGAATGAATTACTTTCACAGGTTGTACAAGACTTTGCCGGTCCTCAATAAGAAAATGACAGATCAACCTCCCTGCTCCTTTTCAGTGTTTTAGATTTGCTAAAGGGCCATCATATTGCATTAGCTATGTACATTTAAATGTATATTTGATGGTAGGAGACTTTCTGGTACTTTAGTTACCTTTAGGAGAGCCTCAAGAATAAATAAGGTGGGAAAACGGGTGTATTTCCTCAGAAATGAACTTTCTCCCTAATTTCCCTAAGGCCTGACCTGAACAACATGAGATATCTTTTTTTTTTCTCTAAAATGGCTGAAGAATTGAAAAATACTAGCTATAGGCTAGAGGGTAATTGTCAACTTTAACAAATACTTTAAGGACAATTTTTCCCTACTGTTTTTTTTTCCTTAAAAAAAAAAAAGGTAGAGGAACAAAGAGCATGTGACCAGCTTAAATGGAAATAATTCTGAAGCACAAGATATGCTGAAGGAATTTCCTGTTCTGGTTTCACATTAGCTGGAGATGGATAAAAGCTGCTGAAACCAGGAAATCCTAAACTCTAAAGTAGGCCCTTTTTAAAATTTTCTGTAGAAGGCAAAGGCTCCCAGCCCCTCGCAGGGCATCCTTCTCTGGGCACTGTCTTTATAAAGCTGTATGTGTCTCTTAGGTCACATTTGTGCTCTTAATCATTTCAATTACTCTCTAGCTACTGGCTGCCTTTCCATTAGTTCAGTGCTCTACACTTAGCCAATATCTAATAAAGGATTATTAAACTATATCCGCTGTATACCACTCTCTCCAATTATGACTTTCATTTACTAAAAATAAGTTGCCACTGTTTGCAAGTTACTACAGAAAAGGTGAGTGATGTGGCTGACATTTCCTAGGTTTATTCTTTATATTTAAAAATTGCTTTAAACACTCATTATAATAAGAGCTGTTAACATCTGATATAATGGTAAACATAAGTGTATAACATAAGTATAAACTTATATGTATCGCAAATTTTGCTATTCAAATAAACTCAGTTGAGAAAAAAGAGTAAAGTATGATTTCCTCAAATGTAAAACTGCTTATATTTTTATAAACAGTAAATTTTATTTGACTCAACTCTTTTTAAAAAAATCAAGTTGAGATATGAAAGTGTATATTATAGAAGATCATCATTAATTTTCATTTTATGTAAACACATTTTCCAGATTTCAATATTGTCCATATACAACAGTTTAGCCAAGAATGTTGCAGATATAAAAGGAAACTTACGGGGTGCTGTAAGATGTATGGTTGAGGCTGCATCCATGAAGGACTCTGCACCTACAAAAGAAAAAAAGGCATTTTGAAAAAACTGATTTTCACTGGTACCTGACTCATCTAGGACTGTTTAAAACAAAAAGATACTGAAGAAAAATATTGAAATAATACTATCCGTTATTTGCAGATCCATTCTGGATCCCTTGAAATAGTTTTTTTAAAAAATTATCTACATTTAGATACCATGAAAGTATTTCAATGCTGTAAATACACTATAAATCAAATTTTATTTCTTGTACTGGTTTTGTTTACTTTATCCTTCCTGGGCTCACAGCAACAATATTGACTCTGAACTCATGTAAACAAGTAGGCTCAAGCTTTCAGGATGGTGTGTACACAATTTAAAGTGTGGTACATGATGAGAAAAACTAGGCCCTAAAATTATATCAATATAAGTGATTTCACCCTTGGCTTCCCACTCTATCCAAGATAGATATTCAACATTATCTAAGAGGATTCTGAGATTCTGATTTATGTAATGCAAAAAATTTCTTCCCCAAAATACACAACATTTATTGAACAGCAACTTTAAGCCAGAGAAGAAAATCACAAAACTCTTCAGGTTCTTGCTATTTATCTGCATTCATTCATTTTTATTTGTTCAAAAAATTATCTGTTGAGTACCTATGCACAAGACACTGATTCCCAGATCATCTGGTGATATACATATTATTATTTGAGACTTCTATTCATTATATTCATTTTGAATGCTTAACACAATTAATTTCTCAAGAATTGATCACTGTAAATGCACACTGTCTCCCCAATCATGTTGGATGAAACAGATATTTTGATATTTGACAACCTACACATTACAGCTCAACATAAACTAGTCATGCAAGTATGTCTGCTTTGATAAAAACAGCTAATGTCAAGTTCTCTTACCAAGTGAGGAATGCTTCTGAAATCGCCCCTAATTATCAATGATTTCTAATTCAGAAACTAAACATCTGTGCTTAAGAAAGAAATTAAACTCTTATGGCCAAGGCTCTGGATTGTGCAAGTACGAGAAGTTTCTAGATTCAGTCTCTAAAGCAGCAAGAAAAGTGAATCGTAGAATTAGGGCTAAACAGGCCCTTTTAGGCCATTGAGTACAAGTACTCATTCACAGAGACTCAGTGATTTTCTCATAGCTTATGTCTGAGGTCAGACTTGAATCCAGGTCTTGACTTGAAGTCCAATGGTTTATCTACTGTTCCATGCTGCTTCTATCCATCATGCAAAAACCAAGCAATCCCCTCTTGATTCCAAAGGCTTCCTTTGATTATATACATGTTCAAGTTGCTTCTAAGCTTCTTTCTTAAGAATAAACCCCTTTTATAGCCCACTCCACTCTTGTTACCTAAAATTAGAAGGTCTGTGAATGGCTGTGAGCAAAGTGTTTTGAGATTAACTTTGTAACGAGGCCCTAAGATTCATTTGCTCTGTCTTTGTTCCCCAGCTAAGGCTGATTAAAGTTAAGTGCTTCTGGCTTATTAACATTAAGTTATCAGGAATGGAGCCTTTCCCCCATTAGGGTATTGGTGGTGTCTCCTTGATGCCAATTTCTCGAATCCAGTTGCTGCTCATGGTAGTTTGATGGGGAAAGGCCTAATCTGACATGAATTGCTTGTAATTGCAGAACCTTCACTGTTGTAGTTCATCCAGAGGCTAATAGCTACAGGAGCTAACTTGGGTCAGATCCTTTCATTTTCACTATGGTTCAATGGATTGAGAGAATTAGCAGGCTGCCAAGTCAGGGGCTAGAATATCAAACCCCTGTTCAATATCAAATCTCTGTTCAAATTCAAACAACAAATTAGCATTAGTCTTTTAACTTTTCCAGGTATAAAATGGGAAACATCAGTCAGAGTTTCTGTTCAATATAGGTTATAACATGAAGTATAGTTCTATTTCCACCACATTTTCAAATGTAGTTCTCTAGATGCCAAATGAAAAATGCATTTTAGGGAAGAACAAGATACTGAGAATAAAATAATCCATAGGGCAACAGTCAGAGGAAATTACTTTGTTTCTAATCAGTCAATTCTATTACTGATATCACTTTATTAATTTTTTTGTTTTGTTGAATTATCTGGCAGCCAAAATGCACTTTTACAACAAAGTGTTGGAGAGATACTTTAATGGTTCTAAATGTTGCCAAGAGAAATCATTTGTACTCCTGTATATTCTTTCATTTATTTGAGAATCAGGTCTATAAAAACGCAATAAACATACATGAAAGTTTTCTTCTCTATTTGCAGTGATATACTTTAAAATAATAGACCTTCTTAGTAGAGATAAAGGGGGGAAAGCCCTTTTAGAGATTAAATTGGGTAAATAATTATGAGAAAAACACCCCATTTCAGTGCTTATTTATAATTCTCATTAAGTCTTATAAAAAAGGTCAAGAGTAGTTAATATAGACTTCATAGTTCAATCCAATTCAATAATCATTCATTGAATGCCTTCTATGTGTGAAGGAAACTGAAATACTAGTATAAGTATTTGGATTAATTAATTTCTTCCTCCTATCATTCTATAACAAAAAATGATTAAACTGTTACATACAAAGCCATGTGCTAGGCATGGGGGAGATAAATAATAAGACCCAATCTCTTTTTCTTATGCATTCATCATATCCTGTTTTGTATTACGATTTTTGCATAATTGTTTTATTTCTATTCTCCTTGAGGACAAACAAGAGTGCTATGAGAAGTCCGAAAGAATAATGAGATTGCTAGAGGGAGCAAGAATGGCTTCCTGGAAAGGCAATATTTGAGCTAAGTGTTAAAGGAAGCCTAACAGGAGAAAAGGAGAACAATCCAGGTATAGGGAACTATATAAGCAAAAACATGGATGTCAGAAAGCATGGGACATGTTTTGAGTATGGTGAGTATTCCAGGTTGCCTAAGTGTATACAATACCTGAAGGGAAGTAGTGTGAGATAAAGCCCCAAAGCTAGATTGGAAACAACATGACTTGAATGCAAAACTAAGGAGACTGGACTTTACTTGCTTGGTACTGGGGGACCACTGAAGATTTTTTAGATGAGAAATGATGTGAGCAGATCTGTATATTTAAAAGATTACTCTGATATCAGTTATAAGATGGACTGAATAAGGGTGGTAATGGAAATGAGGTAGGGACATATCTGAGAATTATTACACATGAATGGATGGGACTTACAAGTGACTAGACATGGAACTAAGAGTTATGGAGAAGGCAAAGTTAACTCAGAGGTTAAGATCATGGTAACTGAAAGAATAACAGTACTATTAAATATAACTAAGGAAGTCAGGAATAAAAGAAAATTTTGAAGGAAAGATGAGTTTTGTTTTAGACATGTTTAATTTCAGGTACTAGCCAGACATCAAAATTATGATATGTAATAGGTCATTGGAAATACATGGCAATGTTCCTAAGGGGTGGAGGGAGAGAAGGAGAGAGAGAGAGAGAGAGAGACAGAGAGAGAGAGAGAGAGAGAGAGAGAGAGAGAGAGAGACAGGAGATTGGATTTGCAAGTCAACTACATGGAAGTTGAAAATTAAAGTAAAGATAATAGATGAAATTGTTAAGGAACTGAAATAGTCCAGGGTCACACAATTAGTCTCTAAGGATTCAAATTCTGTTCTTTCTGACTCCAGGTCTAGCACTATAATGACTATGCCAACTAATTACCTGGGTTATTTGATAATGTGAAATACTGCAGAGAAATTAATGAGGATAAAGTCTAAGAAAAGAGCACTGGACTGTGAAACTGCAGTCACTGGTAACTGAAAGAAATCAGTTCCAGGACAGTGGTGGACAGAAACCAGATTGCAAAGGGTTGGGGAGTAGCTGGGTGGTGAGAAAATGAAGACACAGCCTATAGACTTCTCATCCAGGATGTTTGTCAGTGAAAGTGGAGAAAGAGGATGGTGGTTAGTAGAGATATGTGGATAACAATGTCAATGAGTGATTGCGGGGTTTTTTGTTTTTAGTATGGGGAAACTTGGCATATCTGTAGGCAGTAGAGAAGGATACAGTAGGGAGAAAGAGACTAAAGATTAAAGAAAGAAATAGGATGATTATTTTAACAAGGTCTTGCTGAAGGTGGGAAGTGATGGAATAAATTTTTAAAAATAATTCAGGCAAAGGGGTTAAATTTTGGCAAAGAAGATCATGTCTTTCAGCCAGGAGTTAAAAAGAATAAAAATGTACAATTTTTTAAAAAATTCAATTTGATTTTATGTTCAGTTCCAAATTCTCTCATTTTCACCTCCCCCACTCACTGAGAAAGCAAGAAAAACAAAACCCATCACAAATATGCATAGTAATGCAAAATAATTCCAGCATATATACATTACACATGCATATATATATGCTTCAGTCTGTCTGCAAGTGGGTAGCATATTTCATCATGAGTCCTCTGGAATTGTGGTTGCTTATGTTGTTGATCAGAGATTCTAAGTCTTTCAAACTTGTTTGTCTTTACAATATTGTTAATGTACAAACTGCTCACCTGGTTCTGCTCACTTCCCTTTGCATTGGTTCATACAAGTCTTCCCAGGCTTCTCTAAAACTGTTTCCATCATCATTTCTTACAGGGTATATATATATAGTATGCCATTCCATTCATATACCATAACTTGTTTAGCTATTTCCTAAATGATGGGAACCCCTTCAGTTTCTGACTCTTTACCAAGAGGCAGAACTTTTGAAGTCAGGAAAGGGGGATTTGAGGGATATCTCAAGTTAGATGGCTTTGAACTTTTTAGTAAAATAGGTGATCTTTTAAGCATGTCTATATGGGAATTAGGGTCAGGGCCGTAAAGAGAAAGGAGAGCTTTGAAAAAGTCATTGTGGGCAAAAGAGATGTGATGAGACATGAATGAAAGGATTAGTGAGTTCAGTGATGCCCAGGAGGGGTTAAGCAGCATATATTTATAATAGATGAAATCACAAGACTGTGACTTTAATAAAGCTCTAGGCTGAACAGAGAGGTAAGAGAAACCACAAGGGAATGGCAAACTAGAAGTAAACGAAGGGGTAGAGGGATTTAAGGTCACAGTGAGGATAAAGAGCAAGTTCAGTGAAAAGATGGAAAAAGCAGAAGGAAAAGGGATTGTGGTCAGAGAAGGGAATTTCACAGTTTAAGATTCTGGGGATGGAGCTGAATTGAGAGATGTGGTCTAAGGTGTGCCCATACTGGTGAATGGTTAAAACTGAGTAAAGAAAGTAATTGGAATTGAAGATATCAAAGAACTGTGAGATCAGGACATTGGAGGGGTCCTTAGCACTTCTATTAAAATCACCAAGGACGATGGTGGAACTTGGGGTAGAGAGGAAGAAAGAATATTATTCAAGCACTAAAAGTACTAAAACTAAGTAAATTTGGAGCATTTCTTAGGAGATGACTATGCTGAAGAGAGGACAGAATGTGATAGCAAGAGTTTCAAAAGAGAAACTGAATGGCGTCAGGCAGTGGCAATGAGAATATTGGGAGCTAGGAATAAGCCAATCCCCATATCCTGATAGGGAGAGTAGATAAAGGCTGACATTTGAGAGGCTTGCCAGCAATGTACTGTCTCTTGAAAAAAAAAAACAACACAAAAACTTCTTAGAGACATAAAGAATACTTTAAGAAAGGACTGAGGTTGTATGAAAATTTATTTATAATAGGAAAGGAGTTCCATAGAGCACAACAGGAAGTTAAGACATTGGGGAATACAATGACTGGTCTGGCATCTTTTCCCCTATATTCTTTCAGGGGCGTTATTTGATCTATATATGCAGACTTAATATGATCTGTAATGTGGAACCAAACTAGCCTCTTTTGTCCTCATGTCGTGTTTCTGTCTTATACCTAACATACTGTACCTCTCTTAGTATTCTACCCCATAAACCTGGGACAAGAGCCCTACCTTTCAGTCACCAGTCACCTCAAGGCATAGTGTCCTCACCCAACAAGCCAACTGAGGAGTAGATCCTTGCTATAGGTAGTGAATAAATATTTACTAAGCACCTGTTATGTGCCAGGCACTGTGACAAGTACTAGCAATATGAAGAAAAACAAAAGGCAGTCCCTTCCTTTGAGGAGCTCACGCTCTAATGGGAGAAGATAACATGGTAAAAGAAGCTCATAGAGGTTGGGGGGAAGGGTTCCCCACACAGGGCATAATGAAGTCCTATAGTAGGATGGGAAATGATCAGTTAACTGCCCTGGGCCCCCTTCACAAAAGGATTTGGGAGGGGTTCTCTGATGTTCTGACTTTACCTTCTTTGATCAATGGGAAGTTGGGGCCCTAAGGGTAGGGATGCTGAAGAAGTACGACTTTCAAAGCTGATGTGACCTTGCTGGAAGATGAGTTTCAGGAGAAGATGATGTGAAGTCCAAGGGTTGCCTTGGCCTCCCTCCTTAAATGGAGGATCTGGAAGGAACTTTCCAAAAGAGGGAGGGAGGAGCCCCAGAGGCAGAGTACCAGATGTCCTACTCCATGTTGTTGTCCAGATGTTGACCACCTGCTTTCCAGGACAATTTTTATTGTTTAAACCTTTCTGATAGCAGCTGGTCTGCTGCTACACTTTCCCAATGGCCCATCAGCCTATTCAAAAACACTCCTCAAACCCACTACTAGGAAATTCCATTCTGAACAAGCCACCCTTCAGTTTTACCACATAGGATAAATGGATGTCAATCATATATTGTACTTCCAAGACATTTAACAGTAGAAACCCCATTAGAACAAAACAAAGACAGATGCTCTGTATAAAAGTGAGAGAAATTCATTAAATATCACTGTCCATGGGGGGTGTTATTTGACCTTTAGTATAAATAAATAGGCATATTTTGATATTTTAGTCAATTTCTAAATTGGATTTTTAAGGCACAGGCTTTTTTGGGTCACTTTTACATTTCACAACTCTCTTCATTTAACATTATCAAAGACCTCATCCCTTTCATTAGCTCATTAAACAAGGCGAGTAAGGAACAGTACTTATGGCAAGGAAGAAAGGTTTTTCTTGAACTGATTCACTTTAAGAAGAATATGGCATATTTGTAAAAGTAAGGGCTGTCCATTACAGCAGATAGTTAAAGTCCCTACTAGACTCGAAACTTCTATCATTCAAAGGACATCTAGCACACATTTCCTATGTCTCCTAATGACAACTCATGCACAAGTAATCATTCTTGCTACAAAATAGTGGTGATTCATTCTGAACTAAATACCTTCTTTCTGGTCTAGAATTGTGATTTCCTCAGTGTAGGGAACTCCCTGGTTGAGGGAAATCTCTGTACACCAATGAAGAGCAGCAACTTCTGACTAGCTGATAGTCTTAAAGAGCTTCCTGGGGGTACTGAGAAGTTAAAATACACAGGATCACAGAGCCAGGATGTGTCAGAGGCAAGATATTCCTGACTTCAAGGTCACATCCTTTTATCCACTATGACATACACGCATTTCAAGAGACACTTGGGCTATGTAAAAATAATTTACATTATAACTGACCATGATTTTAAAGACATATAAAAACTAATGTAGCAATGAATTTTATCCCATAAGTCAATGGGATGATGCTTATGAAGCCGGAAAGCACAAACCTGGTATGTAGAAACAGGAGAAGCGATATAAGGTGTAATAGACGTTTGAGTAATCATTCGATTTGTAGCAATACTGTAAGGTGAAGGATAAAATCTGGAACAAATGGAAAAGCCCTTGTTAAAAAAAAGCTCTATGTTTTTATCATCTGCTAGGCAAAACTCTGCAGAGTTCTTCACCCCTCATATTTCCTGTTAAAGCAGGAGTTCTAAGACTGATGTCTTGAATTTGTTTTTAAAAAATTGACGGCTACATTTCAAAATAAATATGTACAAATGCACACACACACGTACATTTAAAAACATTATTAAAAGAAGGTATTCATAGGCTTTACCAGACTACTAAAGGGGTCCATTAACAAAAAAACATTAAGAATTTCTGTCTTAAAATATCATGTGTACAATCTTAAATACATACCCATTCTGTAAAGCAGCTGTAGTCGGATCATAGGTAAGTGTCATTCCAGCCTATAGTGAGAATAAACATGTAATTGAGAATGGAATAATGTACCATATGCTATTTCTTACAATCTTGAAATGCAAAACATGTTTTGTTAAATATGATTAGGGTGTAATAAACTGCTATTTAGTATATTTAACTATTTATGTTTGAGATGAATGAACATTGACATTTTCTTCCACTAGAATGTAAGCTCCCTGACTTGCCAAGGGTCAGCCAAACATTAGAAGTCAGAGGTGGGACTTTAATTCTTCAATTTCTAAATCTATGATTCCATGATCTAAGTCTTCTTCACTATGAGTCCAGTTTTGTACACAGGATGTCACGCTGCCTCTCAGAACAAATAAATACTGAGAAAAAAATTATAACAGAATTAAGCCAGAGAGTTTCTGAATAACCATTTCCCCTTCTTTCTCATATCAGTCTTCTTTAAGATTCCTTCCATCTCCAAATCTATGATTTTGAGTCCTCCCTTTGCAATTTCTTAGAGGCTATCAAATTAATTTTCTTCATTTTGTAGACAAAGAAACTGAGACACAGAGTGATTAAATTAGTTGCTTGGGATTTCACAAGCTAGGAAGGATCTGAGAAAGGATTTGAATGCAAGTTTTCCTAGTTCAGTGTCCAATCTGCTGGATCTTGCTTCCTCTTAGTATGTACATAACACATAAGAGTTGGTAACCTTAAAGATCTATTAAAGATTTCATCACATAGGAGAACAATTTTCCAAAATAATCTGCAAGGGGGAAAGGAAACACCATTCAATCACAAATGCATTGTTGGATTGTCCAGCCCAATTTCTGAGCAGCGTTAAATGTTGTCACTTCTAAAAAAAACATGCTATTGACCCCGAGTATCCAAGCACTGGTTATAACCATGTGCTCCATGGAACCCAAAGACTCCAACCAGTGCTCAATTCTTCTCATTTTACCTGATTTGTGGACTCCAGTCATCATCACCCGGTAACAAAATATATTTGGACAGTTTTAAGATAAGACATTGTCTAACATACAAACCATATGTGCGCCAATGGCAGTCATTCAAAAGCAATGCTTGGCCAGCTAAAAAAGCTTTTTCTACGACTGTTTCCTGAAGCAGTCATTGCTATACATCCAACCTCCAGTTTCAGGGAAAACTCATAAGGCTCACCTCGCCTTCTCTGTGCCAGGCTCTCCCATTCTGTATGTACTTGTTCTGATTTTGTCTCTTCTTCTGTCCGCCATCTGCAAACTTACACAACAGGGGTTCTGCAGGAGCTAAGGAAAAGGGGGAAGAATACTCTGAAACCAAAATGCTATACCAGTGTGTGGACAGAAAATGAAAAATTAAGAGGTTTTTTGGCGGGAAGAAGAACACTGCAAATGCTGTAGTGGAGCTCATCTACCAGTGAAACGTACAATATAGAATAAAACAATATTCCTGGACCATGAGATAACAATTCAAAGGCTCAAAAATGTCATAAATTCAGAGTATGAGGGATCAAGAAAGCCATCTAGCATAGCCCCTTCATTCTACAGGTGAGGAAACTGAGATTTGAGGAAGTTACAAGAAATTTCCCCAAGGTCAAAACAAATAGCAAGCTTAAGAGACAGGACTAGAACCCAAGCCCGATGACCCCATAAACAGTCCACCATATAACACTGCCCCCAGATTACAAATTAGTCAGAAGGAGCAAATATACTATTGTACTACTTTGAGACAGATGAATAGGACTAATTGGTATTTTCTCTGCCCGTATCCATTGTAGCAGAGAGAATGCTGGGTCTGGAGTCAGAAAGGCCTAAGTTCAAATTCAACCTCAGACATTTTCTAGCTAAGTGACTCTGGCCAAGTCACTATGGCTGCCTCAGTTTCCTCATCTGAAAATTGGGGATAATACCACCTACCTCCCAGGTCTGTTGTGAGGAACAAATGACATAATATCTGTAAAGTACCTGACACATAGTAGGCGCTTAATAAATGCTTGCTCCCTTCTCTTCCTGTGCTACTTCTTTTATGTTTTGCTCTGCTCTTCCATAGCCATGAAGATAGTAGTTGATTCCTGAAAGCTCTGTCTCTTTCTGTGTATTTCTAATTAGTACATTGAGGGGAATCACATGCTTCTTCTGTCTGGTTCCCACATTCTGTGCTTTGTCTCCTAGAGTAACATGATTACTACTTTCATGTGCTGTTTCAAAGTCAAATAACCATAAAGAGAAAAATATTACTTGCGGAAAATTTACTCCTTTCCCCTTTGTCTCTTATTATCCTAATTTATTTCCTATTTTGTATCATTGCTAGTGCTCAGCCCCTACCCACCCACTAATCACAGAGTAGAAGCTGTGGTATGACCTGCCTTAGAATATTACCCTGCCAAAACACACACACACACACACACACACACACACACACACACACACACACACCCCAAACCAAAAAACAACCAAAAAAAAAACACCCAACCTCGAAGAACCTGTAATTCCTTCCCTATGAGCTGTCTGGGCTGTTGTGTGACACTCCTTTCTCTTTTAATCAGTCGGCAACACCCTTGTGGGGCATGTTGGGATGTGAACGGAGGTAGTTTCTGAATGAGAACTGGACTCATAGCATGGGGAGGCAAGATCATAAATCATAACATTAGATGTCTGGCAAGAATATCAGTATAAGCCTTCACCCTCCTTTTGACAAAAGGGCCCTTTGTTAATCTCCTGTCTCCACTCCCCCAAGCTTTCCTGTCTAAGGAATTCCCATTTAAGGCAAGCTGGGTGTGGTGGAAGATGGGAATTGGGCCAAATCTCAGAAGGTGAATTAAGTACCCTCTTTGTTTCTTCAGTAGAAGCTTGAATTTTCAGAAGTCATCACATTCTATAACAATGATTAAAGGTACAGCGAATGGACCCAATGGAGGAAAAGAAAGGGAAGCCGTATTAAAGTCCCCGATAACTGGCCTCCTTGCTGTTCCTCAAACAAGTCACCCCATCTCCTGATTCCACGAATTTTTATTCAATGTACCCCATGTCTGGAATGTTCTCCTTTCTCATCTCTGCCTCCTGATTTCCTTTACTTCATTTAACTTCCAGCTAAATGAACATCCTTCTTACAAGAAATCTTTCCCAGTCTCCTCCTCCCAGTCTTTCCTCTCATATGATCTCCAACTTGCCTTGTATATATCTTGCATATACATAGTTATTTTCATGTTGTCTCCCCCATTAAAATGAGATCTCCTTGACAGTAGGGAGAGTCTTTTGATTTTCTCTCTGTTCGGCATTTAGAACTGTGCCTGGAATATGGTAGGCATGAACGCCTATAAATGCTTGTTGATGTGACTTGAATTGTTCATCTATATTCCTTTAATATTGTCATTGGCTCACTTCAAATGAGATGGAACACCATAGAACACTATCCAATAAAGACATGTCATAGAGTCTTTATATTCTCCATGTTGCTTGACATACCATATGCGTCTAAGCTTTTCCAGTTCCAAATTGTTACGTGCTGCTCTTCCTCGCCACTTGTCTTTCTTGTCTCCCAGGCAGTCTATGTACATATGTATGCATTCACCTATCAACAATATTTGGGAGGGTTTCAGAGAGATGACTACGGGGACACAAATTAATGTCCCGGGGATTTAAATCAATGTCCTGGGGATTGAGAGAAGTAAAATCTCATTTGATGCTCTCATCAAAGGACGCCCATACTTACATTTGATGTTAAATTTGTCCAACTTATGATCTAGCTGATGTCACCTTTTGGAGGAGGATGATGAGAAACTTTAATGACTGTTAGTACTTCTCATGTATCCAAATCAAAAAGTATTTATAAGTACATAATCTTTCTCAGGCATGGTGCTATGCACTGGCTATGTAAAAGAAAAGCAAAAATTGTTTCTGAAATCAAGGAGCTTATATTTTAATGGGTAAGTGTGTGTGTGTGTGTGTGTTTGTGTGTGTATGTGTGTATACACAAATAAAATAAGAAATATGTTACCCATGACAGGGAAAGCACTAGCATCTGGGAGAGAGAGGAGGAGACTAGGAAAGACAGTGTTTGATCAGAGTCTTGAAGGAAACCAAGGTTTCTAAAATGTAGAGGTAAAGAGGCAGAGATGGAGGATAGCTGGTGCTAAGGTTCAGATAGGAGATGGAGCATTTTATGTGAAGAAAAGGAAACAGGGCAGTATAGTTGAATCATGGGAAGCTAGATGGTACAGTGGGTAGATCACTGAGGCTGGGCATCAGGAAGACTCATCTCCCTGAGTTCAAATCTGGTCTCAGACACTAGTTGTGTGATCTTGGGCAAATCACTTAACCCTGTTTGCCTCAGTTTCCTCATCTGTGAAATGAGCTGGAGAAGGAACTGGTAAACTACCCCAGTATCTTTGCCAAGAAAACCCCAAATGGGGTAATGAAGAGTCAGACATGACAGAAATAAATGAAAGACCTGGACCACAGGCTGTGTGAAGGGGAGTAAAATGTGGGAAGACTGGAGATAAAGGAAGGGACTAGATTGTAAAGAGCTTTAAATGCCAAACAAAGAATTTTATATTTACTCTAAGAGGTAATAGGGAGCCAATGGAATTTAATGAGAAAGAAGTTAACATGCATAGACCTCTGCTTGAAGGAAATTACTCTGGTCTCCTTGTATCCAATTTCTCTCCATCCCAATCCATCTTTACATAGCTGTTAATTAAGAGGTTATTGTCATAGTCCAGGTGGGAAGTGATGAAAACATGATCTAGAGAGATGGTTGTATGAGTGGAAAGAAGAAGACAAATAAGAGTGGTGAAGTGGAATCAACAAGATTTGCCAATTTATTGCATGGGAATTTAAAGGAGAGAGACTGGGCTGAGGAACAGTAAATAATTAAGATGTCTACATGGTTTTAAACCTGAGTAACTGAAAAAATGGTGGTGACTTTCTAGAGAAGTTCATGAGAATGGTGAATTTGGTTGGAAAGAAAATGTTTTGGATGTGCTAAATTTGAGATACCTATGGCAATCCAGTTCAAAATGTCCAAAAGGCAATTAGAAATGTGTAACTGGCATTCAGGAAAGAGGAATGGGTACTAGGTACATCTACTTACATAAAGGAGTCATCTACATAATGACAGGTAGGTAGGAGATCTAGAAAAATTACACTTGACAATGTCAAAGAATTAACACTTGGACTTGAAATGATTTTGCAATATTTCTTTTTGAATCAGATTTTTAAAAAATAGGATTTTAAGAAGTTTAGTTGGCCCAGTGAGTAGTGCAAAATTTCTAGTTTTTCCTCACAGACATGACTTAATCTGGAAAAAGCAAGAAACACTGTTTGACTGTTCCAAGGCATTCAAACTAAGTCAGCCAAATTGGGCTGGAGTTGTAACCTATTTAACCATGTATTACACCGATTCAATTTAACATGTAAATATGTTATATACAGAGACATGTATAAGCTTAACACCGTTTAGCACTGTCTTCTATAATAGGGGTTTTTAATTGAAATGAGATGCTAAATTCAGACATTAACAATGGAACTACAAACTGTAATTTGATCATATCAGGATTTGATAATCTTAGATGCATATGGCTGTCATAAATTTGAGGTGCTGCCTTCCAGAACTTTAATATGTGCCTTGTTCTTTTTTTTCTCTTTTTACAAGTCACCACTAATTAGTTTTTAAGGCTTTCCATCAAAAAGTATAACTTTACTAAATTTTATTTCGTTATTTGCAAAAGAAACTTTTTTTTAAAAGCCCACTAAATAAATTCATGATGTGATGAGATCATCTTGAAGGGATTTGCTATGCATATATTTGCATATGCATTTTTGTGAATAAAATATTTCTTAATAATTTTCATTCACTTAGATTGTATATAATCATGGAACAAGAGAGTCAAGAACCAATAAAGTCCAACTGAAAAAAAAGTTAAAATGACTGAGTTCTGATAAATGATGTTTGCAAATAGATACTTTTTTTTAATGGAAATCGATGGCACAAGATATATTTTAATATCCTCAAAATTAACCTTATTTACCTTTGGCTCAAAGCTGTCTCTAAAATATTTTCCCTCTATTCCACAGGTGAGTTAAAAACACCACACATTGTCAGGTATCTTATATCTTGGAAAAAAATCTGCCTTATTTTGAAATGCCATAACTAATAAAAATTATCATTAGATAGTAAAAATAAAATTTAAGATTGTAAAGCCATTTGCTTCAAGAAAATAACCATCTCTCAGTATTCCATATAAAGCACTCCAACAATTTCCTTTTTTAAAAAAAATTAGTTTTATATTGAGTTTTTCCCCATGCTTAATGTATCCATCCTTTTATTCTCATCTCTCCCACTCCAGTGAAAAAGGAAAAAAAAATATAGAATCCTTATATCACATAATCAAGTAAACTAAAATCCCACTAAAAATCTATTTCTTTTTCTACATAGTAGTCCATCGGTTTTTTCTCATGAGATAGGCAGTGTTTTTGTTCATTTCTCCTTGGGAGTCATGTTTGGTCATTTAGTTGATTAGAGTTCTTAAATCTTTCAAATTTTTCATTAAAAAATTTGTTTTTCTGGTTCTGCTCACTTCACTCTGCCTCAGTTCATACAGGTCTTTCCATGGCTCTGTCAACCAGTCTTTTCCCTCATTTCTTATAGCATAATAGGATGCCATTTCATTTATACTACAATTTGTTCAATTCTTCCTCAACTGATGTATATACCCTTAGTTTCTGGTTTTGTGCCACCAGGAAAAAAGCTGCTATTAATATTTTGGGGCATATAAGACCTTTTCCTCCTTCTTTGATATTTCCAGAAAAAATTATGCTTTGACCTGCCTGATGCCTAGTAATCAACAGCTTAGTGTGATGTAAGGGAGAGGAGCTTTTGGTCATTGAAAAAATACAACCCAGGAACGAATGACTGATGCTACTGTAGCAACAGCTGCTGTTTTCATGCACTGCTGCTCTACCTTCTTGGGAAGCTGTTAGGGATGAGAAACTGCATTTGCCTAAAAGTTCTTGAAGTCTCATTTATTTTAAACTTGTATCATGTATTCTAGGAACATAAACAATAAGGAGGATTTCTCTTGTAGCAATTCTGGACATTTTTTCGGTAGCAGATGGACATAGTTTATATGAATTTTATTTCTAGAGTGACAAAGAGTTTACCTTGAGTGATCTGATTTAGTTTTATGGAGAGGGAAAAAAAAGCTTTGCAAAGATGTTTACTTTTTAGAATAAGCATGCTTACCACCAGTAAGGACATTCTAAACATCATACCTTATCCCTTATCAAGCAGGAGGGGAAATTTCCTAACCTCAATTTTCTCTATAAGTTGCAGAAGCCCTGGACCAAAGCATCTGAGAGAACTAGATTGAAGTCATGCACTGGAACAAGTAGAAAATTAGCTCAAAATGGGCTTTTCTCATTGTCAATATTCCACAGCTCTACAAAGAGCACTTATTTAATATTAAGGAAATCTGACATTTTTCATTTACTTACATGTACTCATGTAAACAAATGAACAGTTATGCAGAGATTTGTCCTCCTCTAAAATCTAAATAAAAATCATTCAAGTTATGTCCTGTACTACTCTCAAAATAAGGTTCAAACAAATTAAGTCTGTCTGCTACCTCAAAATATTCAAAAATGGTTTTAGTGAAATTTAGTATATAAAAGGAAATTCAAATCCTTCTGATGATGAATGCCACTTTATTACTTTGCTTCCATTTTCACTAACATGAACACAGGGAGAATGGTGTCAGAAAATAAAGGGTAAGATAGATTGCAAGTAAATAAACTGAATGTATAATGTATGTCATCTGACTTTAAAGTAATGAGATATTTATCTGTTGGAAACAAACACACCAGAGTTTATGTTCCCAAATGAAAGTCATCCTTCAAAGTGGTCACTTTGGGAGGTAAAAAGGCTTATTCTAATAATACTCTCCATTGTTCAAAACAATTTTGGAAGAACTCTTTTGGAACAGACTTCAGAACTGCAGAAGAAATCAAGTCACATTGCTTTATAGTTGCATATTATTTGTGCCCCAAGATAATAGGATCCTAGATTTCTAGCTAAACCTTAGGGATCACCTAAATTAACCATCATCTCATCTTATAGATGAGGAAACTGAGCCCCCTCCTTCTCCAACCAAGATCACACAAGTAATAAGTGGCAGGGCTGGGATCCATCTACAAACCCAGCTGTCTCCTGACTATGCTGTGCTGTCACCCTCACACTGTGATGACATCACAAAGTTTGTTCATCTACTTTACTCATTAGGCTTGGCTCTGAATGACTTTTGCCTCTGCAAAAATCAAATGAATCCTTAAGGCACAAAATTTGTCATGAGGATATCCCTGAGAATAATCCTGCAGTTTCTTTGGGAAATTAAAGGAATAGTCTCAAAATTTCATGAGCAATGGCATCATTGTTGCAATAAATATAGTCTCCCAAGGTGACAACTCTGATGGAGAAAACTCTTCATCTGGATGTAGAAATTCTGCTGTGTTTGGTACAAATCAGTCAAGTTGCTTTGTAGCCCCAGAGTACAAGCACATATATACTTTTCCACTACGGGAAATCAAGGTATTAGATGAGATGATTTCTATGATACATTCTACTTATCATTCTATGTGTATAAGTAAACCACTCTGTGTATTATTAAATGCCATATAAATGTCAGGCATCATTGTTGCTGTTACTTAATTAAAGTCCTATTCTTATACTTAATATGGTGTGGAGATAACCTTAGGTATGGTCAGTGGAGTATAAATTTTGAGAAGTCCTACTAAGCTGGGAAGATTATGAGTAAAGACTGACAATCTGTGGGCTGAAAACCAACTTAGCTAAGTTTGGTGAGGGTCACTAGCAGAAGGTTGGGCAATAAGCCATCAGTTAAGGTTGGGAGTGAAGCAACTCACACAAACTGTCTAAAATGTAGGAGAATAGTGACTGGTCTCAATGGAGATAATACACACTAATGAATTCATGGATCTTCTAAGTACGGAATCATCATCATCTTCTTTATTACTACTATGGTTACTTTGTCATTCCTCCTTTTTTTAAGCATCTAGCAATCAATAAATCATTAAATATTCATAAACACATATTATATGCCTGGGGTTGGGCTAAGCAATGAGGATACAATGACAAAAATAAAAAAGTTGTTGCCCTCATAGAGCTTACCTTCTGTTGGGGAAAAACAAACTATATGCATATAGTACAGAATACATACAGAATAAATTTGGGCAGAGGTGGTCACTAGCATCTGGGGCATAAAGAACTTATATAGGAAGAGGCACTTGACCTGAGTTTTCAAGGGAACTAGGAATTTTAACAGACAAAGATGAGGGGAGTGGCATTCTATGCAAAGGAACAGAAAGGAGAATAATATGAAAACAGTCTTAAAAGGCAGGCCAGAGCACCACTGTGAAAAGCTTTAAAAGTTAAACAGAAGAGTTTATATTTTTACCTTGGGCAGTGGGGTGGGGGTGGGGATATCATAGGAACTCTTTGAGTAAAGAATGAAATCACTAATCTGTAGTTTAGTTACGTTGCTGTGGCAGCTATACAGAGGATAGCATAGAAAAGAGAGAGTTGAGAAAAAAATTTAAGAGACCATTACATTATTCTAGGAGAGAGGTGATGAGGGTCTGGACTAAGGGAATGGTCATTCGCATAGAGAAAAGGAGGCACATAAGAGAGAAATTATGGAGGTGGAATTGACACAATTTGACAACTGCCTAGACAGTGTATGAAGAAGAAGGAAGAGGTAAAGATGACTCTGGAGTTTCACACCTGGATGACTAGAAATATGGTGTTACCTTTAAAGAAATAGGCAGATAATTGAGATATTTTTTAAAGCACTTAGCACAGTGCCTGGCACATAGTAGGTGCTATATAAATGCTTATTCCTTTTCCCTTCAGTCCAGCGGGCTTGGGTAGATAGCTAACGAACTTTCTTTGAAGCACACTGAATTTGAGATGTTTATAGGACATCTAATGGAAAATCATGTAAGAATAAGATGGTGATGCAGGACTGGAGTAGAGTGTTCTGCATACAGTAGGCAATTAATAATTATCTGCTGTATGGAATTAAATTTAAAAAAATACTTTGGCTTATCAACTCCATACCTTATTGTACAGAGGTTACAAAATAATGTTAGCAAAAAGTTGATGGGTAATGGGAGATGATGGGTAATTCTTGGTTTCCTTAGCACAGGCCTGCACAACCTATGGCATGCCAAAGGATTTTGGGTGGCCCATGAAAACCGTATAGGAAAACATCCTGTACATTTTTCTTGGGCCGTAAGTGACATAGAGAACACGGGTTGTGCAGGCCTGCCATAGTATACAACCAAATGCCTATGTAAATTATACAGAATACACCTAGGCTATAAAATTTTACACAAAGAAACAATAAGTATCTGTGATTCAAGGCTTCTTAGCTCCCTCCTCTCTCCATCCAAAATTGTTTTGAAGGGTCTTAACCCAGAAAATAAACAGGAAGACTGACTTTTGCAGATGAGACTTTTGTGGGCTACCTAAGTGATCTTAACCAATAGTTATCTTCTACAGACAAGGAAAAGGAGATCACACTGAAATAATACAGATAAAATCCTTAACTTGGCCTAAAAACAACAGAGTAAATCTCTGATGTAGAGAAAATCTCCATGAACTCAGAGCTGGAGAACAGGAAGGAATGGAATAAAAACTCTTAAAAAGAAGTGATGCATAGCAACTACAACAGTTGACCACCTTGCTAATATAGAGGACTTAATATTTCATTGTTTAGTAATTTCCTTTTCTCTTTCCTGTTTTAAGGTTTTGCAAAACTTGAAAGCAGAAGAGTACTTTAAAAAGCAAAGGGTGCATCTGAAGTCATGGTTCATATTAAAAGGCTTTTCTTTTCAATTTGGAATAAAAAGTTATCACTACCTATTTAAGATCAGAAATAAAGGATAATGTCCCTCCTAATCACAGAATAATGTAGTATAACCTTAGATGTTTGTTAAATGTCTCAGGTTGTATACCATGAAAACAAGATACTGATTATACACGCTGCTGGCATCTCTTGAGAGTGAGCTGCGACGATCAAATCGGTCCATTCTTTAGTATGTTCTGAATACAGTTTTGATGGTGATAGTTTTTAAAAACTTTTTTGACTTGTTTGGCACTAAAAATTCCATCCAAAGTGATTCAGTTACAATGGGTGATGTCACATGGTGACATACTACGCATTTCCAGTAAGCCTTTTCTTTACCTATGTTGTTAGCTGAAATGCTACAGCAAATCTGACTTAAATCTCCCCTTTTAATAGGTAGGCTAAAAATGAACACTACAAAAATACCAGCTTTGATTAACTACTGAAGCCTAATGATATGTTCTCTTGGAAATTCTATTTGCTTATCTAAATCAATTGTTACGAGGACTTCTGAGTTCTTCTTTAGTGTAAGGGACTGATATTCACATTACGGTTGTGTCCTAAATCAGTGATTCTCAATGCTTTTTCCAGTTGTTAGCCACTGGCACATATTATAGTTGAAGAAGATTATTACTTAGAAACTTCCATTTTCCAGCTGTGCGGTGTTTGATCCCAATCAGCATTTGTAAAACTGAAACTGCCTTTGATAAAAAGCTGATTTAGACTCCCTTCATTTCAAAAATAGTGCTCTGCAAAGCAGCCATAATTAACACTTTCGTTCTGATAATGTTTGTTATTCTCAAAGTGCTTCAATTACTACATTCTGAGGATGTTTACTACATAATTAGTTTGCTCTATTTTTTTTTTCATTCTGCTGACCACTATGTGACAATAAGGAATTTGCTTTTAGAGATTCCTATCCTAGGATCCATGAAATACATCCCCTCTTCTACTGTATAACATCATTTCCTGATCTCTTTTCACGCTGCCAGGGAGGTCTAGTTCTATTTCCGATAACTTAATTTAACCCCTTCTTTGTTTCAGTGAAAACTATGTTATTGTAACTAAACAGCATGACAAGTTGTGTTTTCTCTAGACAGATGTTCTTCCTCCCACACCTATTTTGTTACAATTTAGCCTACTCTGTCTTCTTTGCCCTCATACAATGTTTTCAACCCCCATTCAGCCTGTAAAATTGGCTAGTCTCCAATATCTCATGTATCATTTATAAGAGTGTTTCATTTCTATAGTTTTCCAGATTGTGCAGAAGTTTCTTTATCAGAAGTTATCTTTATCAAGAGAGTCTTTTTGTTTGTTTGATTTACAGGACTTTTCTCTCTAGTGTTCTTCACTGATGTAATAAACTTAGTAGCAACAGACCTTAATATAGCCAGTTACTGAATAATGAATTCAAATGCTAGTTTTGTTTTAAAGTTATTGCCTAGGATCCTCTTTCAAAAAAAGGAGAGGGGGAGAGAAAAACAATCTCTCCAGTTTTATAGTAACACCTGCATCTTGCATCCAAGATTTTTATGCTTTTAATAAAACCCTGCTCAGCAACTTATTGCTTCTATCTGGCAGAACCCGATAGTAAAAGGGTGTAACTTAGGCTTCTAAAAAGCCTGACTATAGGTGGGTGTTTTTGATTACAACAATTGCTTGCAGCTGCCCTATCACAGGCAGAGCAGGACATGAAGAACATGCAGGTACATAGAGGAAAACACCCAACAGTACCCGCTTTTGGAAAACCTTGCTTTTTTTTTTTTTAGCATACATTTCACTTATGAGGCAGGCAGTAGGGTATACAGGAAGAAGCATTGGTACTCAAAAGACCAGGATTCAGATCCTGTCTATACTACTTATAAGCTGTGTGACTGTGGAAACCTTACATTAACTTCTGGGAGTTTCATTTTCTTCATCACTAAAATGAGAGATAATACTTGTGTTGCCTACTACTTAGGGCACATTGTGAGGATCAAGTGAAATAATACATATAAAGCAACCTTAATTATGAAGTACTAGCCTGAATATACAAATGTATGTATCATTATTTTAGTAATAATATTAATAAAATTTTAATAACATACATTACTAATATTTTGTGTCCTGTCAATTGTCATGTCTATTATTGTGTCATTTTCTTCTTGGCTTCATGAAAGCTATAGTGAAGCTTATAGACTCCTCAGAATAATGTTTCTTGCTTACATTTGTAATTGAAGGAAATTCCAAATTTCAATTAGAGGTCAGTGAAAAGCAAGAGGTGTTTTTTTCCCTAGCCAAGTTCACTGACTTCCTGAAATCTACCCATGGATCCTCTCTCCCCCCTCAAGAGTTATCTATGGACCCTAGATAAAGAACACTACACATAAAACCAATTTAAGAGTAAAGGAATGTTTCACCTCAAGCACATACTATTGAATGCATCCAAGTAACTTTAAACAAATTCAAAATATATTAAGGAAGATCAGAGAAGAGTGCTATTAACCTCAAGATATAACACCATTGTCCTAAATATTCTGAAAATGTCTTAAAAGCCTTTAAGCATAAATTTTCCTTTATAGCTTCCAAGCAATTCCATTTTATATAAAAAAAAAGTAATGACAATGAAGACTGAGGCATTAAGGGGGCCAAATGGATAATAAAAATTCTTGAAAAACTTTCCAGACTGTATGAAAATGTTAAAAACCAAAAACACTCACTCTAAGCAGAACAATTATTTTTCTTTTCCAAAGAGCTATTTTTCTGGTTTTTGGCAAAGACAATGCACAATTCAGCCTGTGTGTGAAGACAGGTCAGATGGAGGTAACAGGAATGGTCTTCTGAGACCTGGTCTGCTGTGTGCCATTTGAGCCCAAGCCCTAATTAGAAAAGTCAAAGGCAACTACAGAATTACCATAGGAGGCATACCTAAAACGAGTTAAATTCTTCAGTTCAGTCTGTCAGTGGTCACATGTGCAGTATGACATTAGAATCCCACTATGATCTCCTCAATTGCAGGCACAGAGTAGCAGGGGATACATAAAGAGAATCAGTACCATGCTGGGCAAAAAGGATCTTGGTGAATATTTGACTTAAATTTTGGCCCTCTCTTCATGTGTTCTTTTCCTACCTTATGTCATGTCCTTCCCTCCCACGAAAAGTCTCCTTATTCCCCTGCAAAGGCTTATTTTCTTCTTTTTCTTTTTATGGTTCTCTACAAACTTCACTATGATCACAAAGATAACTTTAGATGGACTTGACCAAAAGTCATAATAAACTGTCTCAAATACAAAAATGTATGTGAGTGCTTTGTAAACTGCAAAGCACTATTTAAATGTAAAGTTTTAAAAAATTATTATTAGAGCCATGAACAGATGGGCACAAAGGAAATGTTAGAATAGCACTGTTTTATGCAGTAGTGAGGCACCAGAAAGCATGTTTTATTTCTGTTACACTTTTCAAAGACTGCATTCTTTTCTAGAGAGGCACTGTAAGATAATTTTTAGACAAATCTCTGAATCTTAGCCCTATGTTGGCTTATTTTGCCTGGGATTCCTAATTTGGACTACTACTCTACATAACTAAAACTGCCCAGCCCTAGCTTCTAAATTCATTTTGTGTAAAAGAAATCATAACCATACTGTTTCCTTCTAACAATATTTTTAACCCTCAAGTAATTAAGTTGACAACGAAAATCTTTCTGTAGGATTCATCTGAATTGCCTCAAAATGCATAACACAAATTGTCAACTTGTTTAAAGCTTTTAGCTTTTTTGTATTCTGTTTAAGGATTTCAAAGTAAGTCCAACTTTTACTGCAAACTAGCCAGCAGGTAAATTGCAGCAGATCTTTGGTATAGAGAAATGTTTCAATAGAAAACGTGGACTTTATTTTGGAGGAGTGGAGGGTGGGAAGAATAAGGATCCTACTATGTGATCCAGTTTATCAACAAGCAACATGAATGTGACTTTGAAGAAAAACTTACTACAGGGTATGGTTAAATCTACGTTAGAAAAAGCTTACGTTGGACTGTAAGTCACTTACAAACTTCTTGAGATTTCTAAAAATCGAAAAAAATATACACACACCCACATATGTGTACATATGGAATATTAAGTTTACATTAGAAAGCAATTTACTAATAGCATCCACTCAGTTTTAGACCAATAAAGGATGTGAGCAATATACTTTCACTAGCAGCTTCCTGCTCTAGTTTGACAAGGAAGTTTGACTAGAGTAGAGAGGTTTCCTTGGAGGGCAGATCTGCCATTGCCAGCATCATACTCTAGAATGCCAATGGCTCTGAATCCCTCTAGGTTGAAATAGAAACTCCTCTATTTGCCATTTAAAGCTCTTTACTATCTGAATCTTCTTCATTCTTCTCATGTACTACTCTCCTTCATGTAGTCTATATGGTCCAGCCATATTTACCGATTTGCTGTTCTTGTACTAACCTTCACTGCCCATCTGTTCACCTTTGTACACTGTCTGGCTCCCATGATTGGACTGTTCTCCCTCCTCAACTCCACCTCTTGGAATCTCTGGTTTCCTTCAAGACTCAGCTCAAGCACCAACCTCCAGCAGTGCAGTTCCTTCTGCCTTGTTGCATTCTCAACCTCCAGCTTCTGGTGCCTTCTCATTCATGGTTACCTTGTCCTCATTCTACATGTATATATCTATATATGTATATGTCTCCCGCATAGGTTTCTACCCTCAATAAGCTTTCATTTTGTTTTACTCTTGTTTTTCTATTCCTAGCACTTAGCACATATATTAAATTAAACACTTTAACAAACATTGTTGATTGTTTGTCTGAAGAGGGGTTGGCCTATGAAGAAAAATAGAAAATTCAAGGACCTAAACAACTGGGCTCACAATAATCTCAGATATTTGCAATATAGTTTAAAAGTATGAGATTTAAAAAAAAGAAAAAGAAAAAAAAGAATATGAGGTTTAAGATAAATTTAGTTTTAAACTTATTTATTTGCAGTGGTCTTTAGGGGACTGAGAATACCACTAAATTCAAGTATTTTTCTTCCCTTCATTTAACTACATCTCTGGTAGTTTAGCAACAATACAGATACCATGGAAATAGATACAAACAGTATTTGGTTTGTGCCAATGAGGCAAATTTACATTACTAAATAAGCCACCAAATCATTTTTTTTTTGCTATTTTTTGAGTATTTTTCACAAAATTCTTTTCCTGATGCTTCACCATAGAGAGAAGACAACCCCAGTAGAACATATGTTCTAATGGGTTCCATAAAGCTAATAAGGAATTATGGATAGGTCCAATGACAGAATGTATCTCATGTTGGAGGGTCATTTATTAACCGGTGTGACCTTGGGAAAATAACTTAATCTCTTAGACCTCAGTTTCCTCATCTGCAAAATGAGAGAGTTGACCTGTTAGGTTCCTTCTAGCTCTAAATCTGTGACCTTTTTTCTTGGACAACTAAGTAGTACAGAGGGTCAATCTTATACGTCTGATAGAACAAGATGAAGATAACAGTCTGGACTGCATCTGGAAAATGGTAGAGAATTTTTCATCGCAGTTCTAAGCTTCTCCCTCATACAATGTTACGGAACACCACAACCTCAGAAGAATCAAAATGGCCTAAGAGGGCAACAGAAGAGACACATAGAGAGTTTAAGGCAGCTATAGAACATGACCAATAATGATTTACACGCAAAAGTTGGCATAAAAATGATGTTCAGAAAATACAGGATTGGCAAAGAAGTGAGGTGGTCATGTCTTGTCAGTGAGAGATAACATATAGATATCCTGAATACCATGCTGCTGTCCACCAAATTTTAAAAGACCCAGAGGAAATCTTCCCATGCAACAGGAAAATTGACGATGGAAGACGAAAGATAAGGAAAAGACTCACACAAGAAAGTGCTGATGGTTTGTAGTATATAACCTGTGGTAAAAACATAACATGGTTGAGATCTGCATATTATTTGTGGAATTAGGGTATTCCTCTTCTGGCAGCTAGGTGGCAGAGTGAACAGAAAGTGCTGGGTTTGGAGTTAGGAAGATCCAAGTTCAAATCCAGCTTCAGATCCTCACTAACTCTATGACACCAGGCAAGTCACTTTACCTTTTTCCCTTTGTCCAGGTGTAAAATGTGTCTGATAAGAACACCTACTTCCCAGGGTTGCTGTGAGGATCAAATGAGATTTTTGTTAGGTGCTTGGCACAGAACCTGGCACATAGTAAGCACTTAACAAATGCTTGTTTCCTTCTTTCTTCTAAAGGTTTACAATAATGTCCTCTCATGGTGCAAAAAAAGCAGAATATAACCTTCTTCAACTCCCACCAAACTGTATAGAGTTGTAGTAGAGGTTTAGAGACCTCTTGAGACCCTAAATGGATGAAATCATAGATCTTATGAAGTTTTGAAATATGGTGGACCTAGCAACAGGTCTGCATCAAGTATTATTTTTATTTTGAAATGCAGGTTTACTGAACAATATCATGTGTCTTTTTTTAAAAACGTAATTCTAAAGGAACAACTATCTACATTTCTTAAAATCCTTCAACCCCAGAGAAATTGTAACTGACTTGTGTGAACACTAAGCATTCACATAACATGAAATACACTAGCAGCAACAACGGGACTTGCAAAATTGAGTTTCAGAATGCAGCAGTTAAGAAGAAACAACATTCAAGGAAGAAGTATGCCATTCAATTCTTTTTTTTTTTTTTGTGCCTTCTGGACCATACAGAATCCATTGGGACAAAAAGCGCTTGCTTCAGGTAGAGAAAAATGGACTTTCTAATCATGAATGATTCTATGACATCCAGGTTAGATTATTATAGTATGTTCTGCGGGATCTTTAAAGACAACTTTGTAGTTGTAACTAGTAGAGTATGTGGAAGATTTCAAGTTAATCCACCCATTGATCAACAAACATTGATTAAATATCCCCTAAGTGTTTAGTACTGGGCAATAAACACACTAGGGAGAGAAAAGCAGTTAAAAACAGACTTCTTACCTTTAAGTAGCTTACATTCAAAGCGAAGAGACAAAACTAAAACATATGAACAGATTGTCTTCATTGCAAAGCAGTATGCAATTAAGTACTAAATTGTTTGGTGCAGACCATAACAGTCTGTAAGAGTTCAGAGGTGAGAGAATGGCTTGACTGTTTACAAAACATAGTTACAGCTATTGAAATGCTTTTGGTGTGCTTGCTATTAATCTGTTTCTTGGGAAACTAGGAATAATCAACTTTATTATATGCACTGATGTCAATAATCTGGAAGTAATTTACATCAGGTTTTGAAATTAATGTGTTTTTATGTTTATGTTTTAATATGCTTCTGTCTGATGTTAGAGGAATTAATTTCTAACAAACAATGAAATGGCACTATGAAGACATGATTTAGGAAAGAATGGAAAGTTGTGCAGTTTCTTCACCCTAACCTTGGACCCAACTAGCTGCTGCCCACTCCACTTAGGGAACAGACAACTAACTGTCCACTTATTGTGATATAAAACGTGATTCATGTAAAAAGGAGTGTGTGTGTGTGTGTGTGTGTGTGTGTGTGTGTGTGTGTCTGTTGTGTAGATGGCATGGGTAGGTGGTGGGGTAGATAGAGCACTGGCCCTGGATTCAGGAAGACCTGAGTTCAAATCCAGCCTCAGGCACTTACCACTTACTAGCAGTGTGACCTTAGGCAAGCCACTTAACCCCCCACTGCCTTGCGAAACAAAATAGCACATGATTTAAGTCATCTCCTCTGAAACTCTGCAAGCTCCATGAAAATTACGAGTAAGAGGAGAGCTAAAGAACAAAGAAATCACATTAGCAAAGAGCAGCTAAGGTAAAACATTGGAGGCCTGTCAATAAACACAAGAGATCAACAAGCATTTATTAAATGCCTACTGTGTGCCATGATAAATGCAAAGGCAAGATCTGCTTTGATAAAGGAGAGTTTCAATTTAGGTTTAAGAGTTCAGAGACATGTAAGCCAAGACCTAATAGTTTTCAAACTTGTATAGCTGAGGGGATTGGGTGTATTTTTAAAAAAGCTTCCAGTTTTACAACCCTGGCTATGATATTCCTCTGGTACTGAACTTTGGTTGGCTAATTTCAAAATAGGCAAAGCCACATTTTTATTTTCTTACTTTAAATACAATCACTGTTGATGGGGAAGCATGCTTATGGTTGATTCACTTTCTTTATTCATTTATTAATTAAATTATCACTTATATACTTAAATTTTTTTTCTGAAATGAAACTCATTGGGACATTGAGATTCCTAAGGTGGATCCCTAAATCTAATCATTGATAATTAAGCCGGAACTGAACCTCAGAGAGTTAACAAAATAAACACTGAAAAACAATTGTACATGAATATCCTTGGAATGACTGCTCACTTCAATAACTTTTGGCCCAAATTAATTTGAATCTCTTTTCTTCAGAAGAGTTCAATGTCTCCCTACATATTTCACTGAAAATGGAAATAAGACCCTTTAAATACTCTAAGAGTGGGATTAGTAAAATTAAAGTGGCCCAGTACTTCACTTTTTCAAAAGCTACTTAATAATCTTAGGTTCGCTAAAATCAAATACATGAGTGTTTGCTTTTTTTTTTAAAATGTATTTAATTTTACTTGGCTTAGTCATACAAGCAGCTGCACAAGATGCGCTCAATACAGGTATTCCAATCCGTTAAATGGTAATAATTAGTATATTTGACAGTGATATGACAACTAATAAAGACCTAGTCAGTTGTATGAAGAAAGTTACAAGCAAATCCTGAGAATAAATATCTCACACTGAACAGTAAGAAGACTGAAATTAAGGAAAAGTAGAAAACGTTCCATATTGTTTTTCTTTCTTTCTCTATTTCAGCCATTTTAGGACCCTCAAATAACAAAACAGCATGACAGTTGCTGTCAAAATGTGCAATGCAGACAATCTTTGAACTTTTCTTCCTATTAGTTAGAAACAAAAACTCTAAAGTGGAATTATAACAGCTAACACATATACAGAGCACTTTATATACATTAATTCATTTGATCCTTATATCAGTTCTGTGTGGCAGGTGCTATTATTGTCATTTTACAGATGAAGAAACTGAGGCACACCAAGGTTAATTGATTTCCCCAGAGTAATACAGCTAGTGTCCACTGCAGGATTTTAACTCTGGTCTTCCTGATGCCAGTCCTTTGCTCTATCTACTGTGCCACTAAGAAGTTCCATGTATTATATATAGCACAATATGGGTGGTAATAAGGAATGAAAATAAACAGAAATATGATAATACTAGGCTATACTTTCACTAATAAAACAGACCTAATAACTGTATTTATAAAAAATCTAATTGATAGTTCAAAATAAGCACCTTTAAAAATATATACCTAAATTTAGTTAATTTATTTCATGCAGAAGAACCCACATCAAGGAAATTTATGGAAGTATAAAAAACATTGCCGATAAATTTTAGGTAACATACCAGAAACTCCTGGGGGTGTCTTAATGAATTTTCCATTAAAATGACCAATAACAGCTTCACATTTTTCTGTTGATTCCATCCTATTAATATATAAATACAAAACACTTGTAAATATTTAGATATCTTTTTATTTTTAATTTTATTTTGTGCATATATGAATGCCATTAAGTACAAATAGCCATACCTTGCTAAAATATGACTCTAATAAAATAAAAGCTGTAGTTTATGATATTAAAGCCTATTAAATTAATGCTCATGCACACTTATATAAAAAATTGCTATTTCCAACTACTGAGCCCAATGTACCTTTTAAATAATAAATATTAATTTATATCCACTATTTAGTATTAATATATTCATTGTGTTTGAATTCTTTGAAAATTGGTATCTGTGTTGAAAATTGGTATCAGTTGTTTTCAAGTTTTTTGTTCCCAGGATCCTTTTATATTTGAGGACCCCAAAGAGTCCTCTTTATCATGTAGGTTATATCTATCAATATTTACCATATAAGAAAATTTTAAAATTTATTAATTTAGCATAAGTGACAAATCCATTACAACACAACTTTTTAAATAGAAAAAACAAAAAAAAACCAGTAGGAAAGTGGCATTATTTTTGCAAATCTCTTTAATATATGGATTAATGGAGAAGAAATGGATTCTCATATTGCTTCTATATTCAATCTGTTGCACTGTGTGGTTTTGGTTGAAGTACATGAAATAGTCTAGCCTTGTAGATATGTAGTTAGAAATGGAAGGATTATTTTAATAAGCAAATAACATTTTGGTATAATTACGAAAACAGTTTTGATCTCATAGACTCCCCAAAGGGTCTTGGGAACCCCCAGCAGTCCAAAGACAATACAGGGAGTACTTCTGGTCTTCTATAATTATCCTTAGTGAAGCTAAGTTCAGATAGAGTCATTATCAGATTGGTTACAGGGTGACGAATTAAGCAGCCACAACAATTCTAGAAGGTGATGTATTAAGTTATATTTGAAGGTTCATCTGCATGAGTAGAGGGCTTAAGTGCACTGACCAAAATTAAAGCTCCACTGAGTCTAGAAGGATCCTTTGGCATAGGCTCTGCTAGCCCCATCAAAATGTTGGTTGTTTCTTAACAGTGTCAGTAGCATCCAATTTTTTTTCTGATTCCTTTATAACGCTGCAATAACTTTTCTGAACCATGAACCAAGTCCATACTACCTGAACAACATGCACCAACAAAGTGAACTAATGAATCTATACTAATCCCATTTCAATTCCCAATAGCTTAAGTACGAGGCTGCTCCCCAAAAATGCAATGAGTATTCTAAAAAATGGAGAACTTATTCACTATTTGATAACATTAATAGGTGGCTTTAGTCTTTCCTTAGACATCATAGAAAATTATATTTGGGTTAAACTATATAAAAAAGTCAAGTTTCTCATCTTAATAATTTTTCTCAAGAATTCAATTTTAGTTTTCATCATAGGAATCATTTTTAACTTATTTTAATTTGCATTATTTTATTGAGACTAGGTCTCCCTATTTTCCCCAGACTGGAAATGCAATGAACACTCTTGGGCTCCAGCCCATTACTGATTAGCAGGAGAGCTTTGACATGCTCCTTTCCAAACTGGGCTGGGGTTCACTTCTCCTTAGTGAAATGGTATCCCTCACTCTTCCCCGTGGCTCACCATATTGGTGACAAACTTAGTGGAAACACCTGACTGTTTTAGCCCACTGCAGCCCAGCACTCCTGAGCTCAAGCATACACTAATTTTACTTTCAACAGCAGCAGGGATTATAGGTTTGGAGCAGTGCACCTGGTAAGTATCAAATGTTTTGTAAAAACTTAACTGGGAGGCAGCAAGGCATAGTGGATGGAGTGCTGGACTTGTAGATCTGTATTCAAAACCCACCTCTGACACTTCCTATCTGTGTAAACATAATCAAGTCACTTGACCACTCTAACCATCAATTTCTACCTCTTTAAAATGGGTTCATTTATACCTGTAGTACTACAAAGTTGCCATGAGGCTTAAGTGAGAATTCAAGAATGCTTGCAAACTGCTTTGCCAACTTTAAAATCTACATAAAAGTCAGTTATTATTACTGTTGACAAATTTCTATCCACTAAAGAGGAAAAAAATTATCTGAAATGTGTGTGTATGTGTGTGTGTTCATGTATGATGAGCATCTTTGTAACTAATACAATTACTTTCAGGAAACTTTTCCCCAGTGTGGCCTCCAAAACTTTACCTTCTCAGATTTAAAAGTCCTGTTGGGAAATTTTAAGGTATCTGAGAACATATAAAAACATTTTAAAATCAAAATCACTGCACCACTGCATTTAGTCATAGCCTTCCTCCTTTTTTTTTTTCTAGTGCTTTTTTTTTTTGTTATTCTTTTGAAACATAAACGGGAGACATAACACAAAACATACAGAAAAAAATTACTTACCTGGCAAAGCCAACACCACGACTTGTACCACTGGAATCACGCAGTATCCTTGTAGAGATTACTTGTCCAAATGGCTTGAGCATGTTTTCAAGTTCTTGCTCATCCATCGATAGTGGCAAATTAGAAATATACAGGTTTGTAGGATCTTGTTCCTGTTGCTGAAACAAAACAGAGTTGCTCATTAATTTCTCAAGAGAAGTGGATATGAGGTATGTGACACAAATAATTTGACATTATTTTTTTTTATTTTTTATTTTAATTTGACATTATTATAGCCATACTTATCTCCTCTCCATCCTACACAATACTGCCAATGTAGTCTTCCTTAAATGTGGATCTGCTCAAGTCACTCACCTATTCAATCAACTCCAATGATTCCCTATTGTCTTTAGGACAAAATACAATCTGTTAAGTTTTTGTAGCCCTTCTCAACCTGTTTCCAATCTATCTTTCCAGGCTTGCTGGATATTAAGTCTCCAATCTGCACTCTGTTATGCAATCACATTGGCCTTCTCTTTGTTTCTCATATAAGCTACTCTATCTCCCATCTCCTGTGCTCTTGCTATTTCCATGCCTAAAATGCATTGCTCTTCAACTCTGCCACAGACACTTTTTCTTCCTTCAAATAGAGCTCAGGTGCCACCTTTTTCACATAGCCTTTCCTGATCTCCCCATTGTGTCCCAATCCCTTCCAAGAGGTAGTGTTTATCATCTCATACTGCCTTACAAATTTACCTACTTTGCATTTATTTACTTTAGGCTTATTTAGCAAGATGCAGTCTAGTACAGAGGATAGAGAGCTACCCATAGTCTGGCAAACCTGTGTTCAAGTTTTACTTCTGAAACATAATGATTGTGTGACGCTGGGCAAGTCACTCCTCAGTAGTCCAGGTAACTATCTAAGACTATGAGTTTCAGAGTAGGTATGGATCAGTAGGTAGGGAGAGTGACTCCCTACCTAGGAGTTACTTGTGAATAAAGTCACAAGTCCAGTCATCTCTAGTCCCATTTCTTCCATGTATACTTTTATATATGTGCTTGTTGTCTTTACCATTAGAATACCAGTTCCCTGTGAGTAGGGATTGTTTTGTTCTTTGTGTTTATATCCTTAGCACCTAGCACAGTGCCTGGTGCACAGTAAGTGTTGAATAAATGCCTGTTGATTGATCTTTTCTTATTATGTAGTTTGGTAACATAAATTATAGGTTAGGCAATTACAGGTTCCTAAAAATAAGTATTGAAAACATGGGCATTCTCTCAGATAGGTTAGCTCAGACCTTACATTACTGCCATTTTCTTCGCAACAATGGAAGGTGAAGGTCCAGAAGGCACCACTAATTTGGAGAGGACATCTTTGTAGAAGGACAACTCTTCTATGCTGTTTGTTGGAGCTGTTTACCTAAAAATAACCAAGCTCCATTCTGCTATTTTTAGGCGCACAATTCCAGCATACATTTGTGAGAACTTTGATTGTACATAACAGGTAATTATGGATAATTGTTGAATTTTGAGAGTCACAGATTGGTTCTGAATCAGGTCACCTGGAGCCCCTAAGGCTACGCTTCTCCGGTCTGACCATTTGGAATTTTTGTCATTTTCAAGCCTTCTGGATTCTGATTAATTGGAGGTAAATGGGAAAGGGGATATTTGGAACAGATTCATCACCAAGACCTGAAAATTTCAGCCAAGCTGCATAGGATGAAAATACTTGGCCAAAAATACTATGAAATAACATTAAATCAAAACAGTAGAATGAAAGCATAAAGCAAATTATCACAGATGATCTTTTTTTCTTTGTAACAGAAGAATCAGCAAAAAGCAAAGATGTAAAAATGAAGCTTTTAAGAGACTGAAATTTCTATGAATATTCATTATGGCATTGTTCAAAATCATCAGGGAAAAAGCTTACATTAGATTAGCAATATAAGAAATTCAAACTTTACTACTGAAACTTCGAGTTTAGGATAGTCTTAATGATTCTAGAAGTAACTTATTCTTAGATCTATTAGATTATTATATTTTTTGTATACTGAAGAATGCAGGTTTATGGTTTCCCCTTTAATAAACATGATTAGTAAAACCTTTAATTGATGTTTTAGCCTTGGGCAATAATATCATACTCATTATAGCAGTTCGCATTTCTAAATGTAGAATGCTTGGGAAAATACAGTAAAAATGTTTTTGTTACGCTTTTTATGTCTAATTTTACAAAAAAAATGACTCATTTTATGTTCATGCTAGTCTAAATTAAACCTATTACTATCAAGGGTACCACCATCCCCCCAGCACCCCAGGCTCACAACCTAGGTGTCATCTTCAACTCGTCACCATCTTTTACCTCATCTCTTTCCAATATTCAATCTGTTGTCAAGGTCTGTGGATTTCACCTTTGCAATATCTCTCTAATACACTCTTCTGATACTTCCACACTCCCCTGGTGTAGGACTCCAACATCTCATGCTTGGACTATTGCAATAGCTGGCTAGTGGGTTTGCCTGCCACAAATTTCTTCTCACTCTGATTCCCTTCAGCTGCTAAAGTGATTTTCCTAAGATACAGAACCTGACCATATCATTTCACTGTTCAATAAACTCCAGTGTCTCCTTTTCACCTCCAAGATAAAATACAAAATGCTCTGGTTGTTACTCAAAGCCCATCATACACTAGGCCTAACCCTCAACCCCCTTCCAGTCTTCTTACACCTTACTCCCCATCACGTAATTTTCAATCCAGAGACACTGGCCTCATTGCCATTCCATGAATAAGAAACTCTATCTCTCAGCTCTAAGCATTTTCATTGGTTGTTCCCTATGCCTGGAATGCTCCCTCTTCTCATCTCTGCTTCCAAGCTTCCCTAGATCTCTCTAGGTTCCAACTAAAATCCTGCCTTCTACAGGAAGCCTTTCTTAATCCTTCTCAATCCTGGTGTCTTTCCTCTGTCAATTATTTCCTATTTATGCTGTACATAGCATTCTGTACATATTTGTTGGCTTATTGTCTCCTCTATTAGACTGTGAGCTCCTTGAGGGCAAGGACTGTCTCTTTTTGTACTCCCTGTACTTAGCACATAGAAAGTACTTAATAAATGCTTATTGCCTGACTGACTTAAGTGAATCTATTCATTTTATATAATGTACAAATAAAATAATCTGAAATTTTATTGTTGTTGAATTGTTTCAGTTATGTCTAACTCTTCGTGACCCTATTTTTGGTTTTCCTGGCAAAGATACTGGGGTACTTTGCCATTTCCTCCTCTAGCTCACTTTATAGATGAGGAAACTGAGGCAAACAAGGTGAAGTGACTTCCCAGGGTCACACAGCTACTAAGTGCTTGAGGCAGGGTTTGAACTCATGACTGATGTCTTCCTGATTCCCAGCCCAGGGCTCTATTCACTGCGCCACCTATACAGTTGTTTTCAACAACATTCATCCAATGTTCCTCAGAGGATATTGAATATTCTGATGTGTCACATAAAAGAATATGCAAATCAGTGACGCTATTGGGAAAGACCGTCAATCTATTCTCTAGTCATAGAACAGTAGCAGAAAGCCCTAAGGCTGAAATTTTAGAACAGGCTATATCTCAAAGAGATGGGCATACCAGATCAGCTTACTTTGTCTCTTGAAGAACCTGTATGCAGGCCAAGAAGAAAAGGTTAAAACTGAACATGTAACAAATGATTGGCTTAATACTGGAAAAGAAGTATGAGGCTGTATATTGTCACCTTATTTATTTAATAATAAATAGGACTGAACAAATCAAAAGCTGGAATTAAGATTGCCAGTAGAAATGTCAGTACTCAGATGCAGATGATACTACTCTGATGGCAGAAAGCGAGGAATTAAGAAGCTCTTGATAAGGGTGAAAGAAGAAAGTATAAAAGCTAGCTTGAAGCTTAACATCAAAAGAACGAACATCTTGTCAACTGGTCCCATTAATTCCTGGCAAACAGGGAGAAGAAATAGCAGCAGTGCCAGATTTTGTATTCTTGGACTCAAAGATCACTGCAGATGGTGACTGCAGCCATGAAATTAAGATGCCTGCTCCTTGGAAGGAAAGCTATGGCAAATCTGGACAGTATACTAAAAAGCAGAGACATCACCTTTCTTTTTTTTAATTCTTTGTTTTTCCTTTTTGTAGGGGGGAAGGCAGGGCAATTGGGGTTAAGTGACTTGCCCAAGGTCACACAGCTAGCACACGTGTCAAGTGTCTGAGGCCGGATTTGAACTCATGTCCTCCTGACTCCAGGGCCGGTGCTCTACTCACTATGCCACCTAGCTACCCCTGATATCACCTTTCTTTTTTAAAAAATTTATTCATTTAATTTATTTATATATTTAATTTTCAGCATTGATTTTTTTTTATTGTTGTTGTCTGTCCTTCATTTTCTTTTTTTTTTAAATTAAATTAAAAATTTTTTTATTTTTAGTTTACAATACTCGGTTCTACATAATTTTGAGTTCCAGATTTTCCTCCCTCCCTCCCCCTCCCCTCCCCAAGACAGCATGGAATCTCATATAACTTCCACGTATAACTTTGCATTGAATTAATTTACACACTAGTCAAGTTATGGAGAAGAATTATGACCAATGGAATGAATCATGAGAAAGAAGAAACAGAACCAAAAAAAAAACCCAAACTGAAACAAAAAAAAACAACCCAAAAAGAAAAAGAGAGAAAAAG
>CM053622.1:644107130-644132187 GCA_028646595.1 Phalanger gymnotis | reverse complement strand
TATTTACTGACCCTAGAAATCTGTCCAGAACTCCCTGCTGCTTCCACCTGTTTTGGAGTCAAAAGTTGAAGAAATTGATACCCTCTCCCTGCAATGACTCCCTGCTCAGTTATCCCAGAACCCGGGAGAGTGAGGACTAGTTCATCTGTGCCATGGCAGGTAAACTCCTAGCTCCTACTCTCATTATCTCTGTGAGTCAGAATTGACCACTGCAAGTTACAAACCTACTGCCTTCCCTCCTCCCTAGTCCCCCAATTTTCAAATCTCATTCTTAACCATTTTAGACCTAGCCCTCCATCTTTCATATCCTTTCTTTCTATTCCCAACTCTATTGTGATAGAGTTCTTCATGCTGAAGAATGATATCAAATTAGTGACATATTGATGAAAAAGCAGTCTCTGGTGATTTTTCAGATGCAGAAATGGTGGAAGATGTGAAGAAGGCTGAGGCATCTTACCATGTAGTTAGTACCTGGGTAGAAAGCGCATAGTGAAAAGACTACTAGTTTGGGAGTCAAAGGACAGGAGTTTGAATCCCAGCTCTCCAGGTTCTTCCCATCTCTCCCAGTCCAACATTCCTGTCCTCACTTCCTTCCCTTTATGATTTTGATCTTGGGGTTGATCACTTCAGCTATACTCTGTCTTCTACTTTCAAATTACTCTCCCCTCATTGTACTGCCATGCACACCATGCCAATCTCAATTCCAGGTTATTTTCACCAGTTTTCCAAGCTCTGACTCTGGCTGCTGAAGACAGAATGGAAGAATAATTTGGCTGATTGTCTGATATAAATGTATATTACCTAATTTCAACTCAGTCCTCATTAAAACATAACAATCCCTTTATTCTTCCTCACTGGTTCATTACATTCTCCTCATAGTGGGTCTTCCAGGCCTTCCCTCTCACACCATCATCACACCTCTACACTGCCATCCTTTCCTTATCAGCAGAGGAACTCATTTTAATGAGGAAAAAAAAGTTATTCATTATGACCTCCAATTTCTCTTCAGTTCAACATGCTAAAATCCCTCCACACCATCCTCAATGTCACCTCCTTTGTTCCTGTCTCTTAAAAAGGAGTAGCCTTCCCCTATGCAAAGGTCATTTCCTCTATCTGTGCTCTTATTAGGCTCACCCCCTGCTCCAAAACCAGCTCCTGAAGAAGCTTGCCTTGCCTCAGCTTTTCCCTTTCTTGCCTTCACTTTCGACATGTTCTTGTTGGTTCCTTCTCTATTATCTGAGAACAAGTCCACGCCTCTCTCCTTAAAAACAAAAACAAAAGAAGCTTCAATCTACTCAAGCTACCATCTGGTATCACTTCTCCTCTTTTCCACCTAAACCTCTAGAAAGGGTTGTTTGCACTTTTCTCCATTTGCTTGCCTCCTACCTATTCCTTACTTAACCCCTTGCAATTAATCTCCAAGGTTATGAGAAATGAGACTCAGAGAAATTACAATTTGCCCAAGATCACAGTTAGTAAATGGTAGAGATGGGACTCAAAATCAGGCCTTCTTACTTCAAGTCTCATATTCTTTCCACTATACCTCATCTCCCTTGGCATCAATTGCTCTTGGTTCTCTATAAGAGGATATTTGCAGTCAATCTTTTAAAGTTCTACTTAAAAACTCACTCACTCCATGAAGCTAGTTTCAAATAAACAGAGCTTTATCCTGTTAATCCTAAACACTTACCACCACCTTGATCCTCTAGGACTGTGACTATTTTTGTTCAGTTCTATGTATAATTATTTGACATATAAATGGATGATGGTTATTTCTTCCATTAAATTCCTACTCTAGTGCCTCATCATGAGTTCTTAAAGGCTGTGCCAAGTCTTGCAGAACCTATCAGGTTGGAAAAGCATTGCATATTGGTCCAGGAACAGAATTTGTTGGGAGTAGGAGGAATAAGTCTATTTAAGTTCAGAGAGGCTCATCACCAGAGGTTTCATTTCAGTTCATTAAGTGTTTATTAAATTTTTAATCTAAAGTGCTATACTGGGAAAGATACAAAGACAAGTTTGACAGAGTTTCTCTCCTCTTGGAATATAGAGTGGATAACATACATCCTCCTTCCTTCCACCCCCTCCACCCCCACCAAGACACATACCACACATCTCCATAATACATATGTCCATATTAGAGAAGTGAGAGGCAGCTGTATTACAATCAATACGCAGCTGGTTTGGGAATCAGAAATATCTGGGTTCAAGTCCCACTGCTAACATATACTGAGTATGTGTGTGCCCTTTACCCTTTATCACTTGAAGTTCCTTATCTAAATGAAATCAAAGATCCAAATATATATATATATATATATATATATGGAAGGTACAGAAAAGGACTATATGAAGTACTATAGAGTGTTGGGGGTGGTGGGAGCAGACTCTTACTAGGAAGAGCAGGGAAGCCTTTAAAGAGAAGATAGTATTTTAGTTGGTTTTTAAAGGATGGGTAGAAATTCTGTCCATATGTGAAGAGGTACAGGCAAGCTATTCCTGGTATAAGATACAATATAAGCAGTGGCAGAAGAGCAGTCCACTCTGGCTAGAGCAAAGATTATGTTGAATGGTAGAATAGGAAGAAAGAAGGAAGGTGCCAAAAATGTAGAGGTGCTCGAATGCCTGACAGAGTTTAAACTTCCCTAGGTACAATACAGGAAGCCATGGAAAGGTTCTGACATGATTATACATAAGGAAGATTAGTCTTACTACCAGATAATGATTTTTTTCGGCCAGAGTAAATCATGAAGACAATTGTTTAGGTGTCAAGGGGATGCAATCTGTATCTGTGGAAGGAGCTGCCACATCAGTGAAACTACAAGATTCCTAAAGTACTGAAGCATTAGAGCTTATTATGTGTTCTTTCTGACTTATCTCCTCATTTGAATTATGAGTTCCTCAAAGGCAAAAAAGTGACTTTTCTAAAATATCTTATATTCCTGTAGATTACATGAAAAAAATCTCAGCTTATGATAATGATAATAACACAAAAACTAGGCTTATAAGGAGAAGTATATGTCCTGTTTGGGGGGGATGCAAAAACATGATGTTCTCATATTAATATTTTCTGAATGAAATATTTTAACAAAAAGACATATTAAATACAGTTGGAGAGAAACAACCAATGAAACAACAGTGAACCTGAGGAACTAAAGTGAATACTAACATAAATAATTTGAGAACACTGTAAGTGGACTCCCCTAAAGGTCCAGATTGAAAAATCAAACACATTTTGGGTATTAAGTCAGAAATTTCTCATAAACACTAATAAGTAACTGGCCACAGAGAATGAGTCTTAAGGTCATTGTACTTGAGGTTAGATTTGAATCAATGTTCTGTGGTAACTATATCTTATTTGATTTATCTTAAGAATGCAACAAACATCTTCATCATTCTTTTCATTTGTTCAGAATGTTACCCTAGTATTGGCCTATGTTCCAGCTCTATCACATCCTCTCTTTATTTAAAACAAAGGTTTTATGTAAAACATGAGTTATAGGTAATTCTTTTATTTGTGGGCCAAGTTCGAGGAAACTTTTTCTTTCTCTAGCCCAATCAATCAATTCTCTAGTACCATTAATCAATTGATAAACATTCATTAAGTGCCTACTATGTGCCAGGCACCGAGGAAATGAAGACAAAAACAAACATTATATACCCCCAAGGAGCCTACATTAAAATAGAGGAGATAACATGTACACATAGGTATATACAACATACAGATAAAACAGATCCAAAGTAACAGTGGGGAGGAAGGAATTGCAAATGGGAAAGAGGGAAATCAGGAAAAAAGCAGCATGCATACAGTGGCATTTGGACTAAATATTTAAAAAAACCCAGAGATTCTAAGAAAGGGAGGTGAAAGAGGAGAATGTTCTAGGAATGGCAGTTCAGCCAGTTCAAAGGAATAGCTGGAAGATGGAGCATAACATGTGAGGAAAGACTGGTTGTCGTATGTTCATTTTCAAAGAGGACCAACGACATCATGGGTAATGTCTTGACTTGTAAACTGTATTGAAGTGGGGCAGAGTTGCGCAAAGTTATCAGCCTCTCTCTCTCTTCCTGAGTCATCTAGTTCCAACGGCAGGACAAAAGGCAAGAGGACTGGAGATGGCTTGGGGTACAATGAATAAATTTGGTGTCTTCTTTGTCTAATCAAGCTCTAAGCGCTCTACAGTGCCTGCTTCAGCCACCTTCACGGCCACTGGAATAAATTGTTCTCATCCACCCATTCTGAGGGAAATCATCACATGCTTGGGGTAGACACCTCCCTAACTCACTGATGAGTTTGAGGTCTCTTGGTTACCCTCAACTTGATTTATCCTGCCTGCCAAGATGGTTTACCAGGGTGGCCTCCACACATGGTACAGCTTCTTGGAGCCAAAGGTGAGTGATAGGTAGATACCAAATGTGGATGACAAATCCTGAAAAAGGCTCAGCAAGTACTCAGACCAGAGATGCTAGTCCTCCTGAACACCCCATACACCCTGGAAAGACCAGTAGGCTAGACTGATGGACCTTAAAGTGCATGGAGGGAAGTAATGCATAAAAAGGCTGAAATCATGGGATGGGAACCAGGTTATAGAGCTTTTGGTCACTGAAATAGTATCCGGCTACTGCGGTTTTTAGTAAGTAGAGGGGTGGAGAGGGTAACATGGTCAGACCTGGGCTTTAGGAAAATTACTTTGGTAGCTATGTGGATTAGAGATTGGAGTGGAGAAAGATTTGAAGCAAAGAAACCAACGAGGAGGCTACTGCAATAGTCTAGGCTTAAGCTGATTAGGACCTGAACTAGATGGTGGCTATATGAGCTGAAAGGGGTATATCCAAGAAATGTTATGGAAATAGAATCAACAAGATCTGGCAACTGATAGGGCATGTAGAGTGAGAATGAAAAGTCAATGATGACACAGAGGTGTCAAAGTTGTATTAATGGAAGAATAGTAGCAGCCTTATGGGAAATAGGAAAGATAAAAAACAAGGTATGAAAAGATAATGATTCTGGTTGTGGACATGTTGAGTTTTAGAAGTCTATAGAACATATCAACCGAAATGTCTAAACAGGCAGTTAGTGATGCAGGAATGGTCTTAGAAAGTGACACGAGAGCTGGACGTAGAGCTTTGGGAATCATCTATACAAAAATCATCTACATAAAATGGTAGTGATCAAGTACCTAGCTAGTTAGTAATTTCAAGGTAAAGATACATATCAACCTGACATGGAAAATGGAGGTGGGGGGAGAGTAAGAAAAAGAGAGAGGGACAGGACTGGGGACGAATAGACAAGGAGAAAGAGAAGGATAAAAGGAGATGCTCTCTTCTCTGGACATACATCTTGAATGTGAGGGAAAGTCTACTGAGACCTGTCAAACCTGACTACCCTTATCTATTTCTGCTGATTTGTGGGATGGGACTACAGAATAATACGCCAAAAGGAACTTGCTAGGAACTATGATATTCTGGGCAAGAAACTAAAAACTTAGAGGTAGAGATGGTATTTTCATCATAGCTGTCAGTCGAAGGCAGATCTAGAAAGTGAATAGAAGGTTAATAAGAAGATAGCGTCTGAGAATGGGATTTGGATGTCTGGATCATGACTTTAAAAAGAATATTAGGCTCTTGGCCAAGGGTGGAGTTCACTAAACAAGAGGGTTTTAAACAAAAAAGGGAGGGAGAGAGAGAAAACTACTCACACATCTGCCAAGCCAAATACCACAAAGAAAAGCAGGAACAACACTAGAAGAAAAGTATCAGTATAGACCAGCATTTCACAGGAGATATCCAAGATAAGAATCAGCAGCAAAACCCAAGGCTTTAAATGCCCACATGAACTACATTGACCAAATTGAAATAAAACAACCACAAAAAATGTGTGTATAGATACACACACACAACGGCCATTTCACTGACACTAATCTTTGAAAGAGAGTGGGACAACGTGACAAGTGCAAGTGCTGGTAAGGAAAAAATGAGGCTTTGATTTTTTTAAGGGACAGAAGAAAGTTAGGAAACCATAGCTTAATGAACTTAATTTTTAAATTTGGCAAAATTATATAAATTATTAAACTGGAAGAGGATTGCAAAGATGCTGTGCAATAGAATGATACTCAGAAATCAAAGATATTTGATAGGTAAAATGATAGACTGAATCTAAGTGGATGAATTTAAATAGGGCATATATAAAGTCATACATTTGTGTTAAAAAGAAAAAAGTTTAACAAGTAAAACATAAGGATTGCATAGTTAGAGAACACTGTGTCTGAAAAAAAGTGTAAGTCAACAATGTGACGTCACAGTAAAAAGAAAGCATTCTAGAATGTATCAGGAAAGGTCAAGTGCCCAGGTCAACGGAGGTGACAGTTCTGATTTATTCTGTCCTGGGTAGATGACATTTGAAGCTTTTTGTTCTGTTTTATGAAGGACATTGACAAACTAAGATGCAATGAGGATGTTGAAGAAAGACCACACCGCATGAGGATGAGATAAAGAAACCAAGGATATTTTGGACTGCAGAGGACTTCACAAGAGCCTTATAGGATGTCTTATCCAATTTGAATCTAAACAAGAATTTTTTCTACAAGTCACCAAACAAAAAACCAGCCAACTTTTGCTTGAAGATCTCTAGTGAGGTCTTAGGCCTAAATAACTCTTCCCTCAAACAGGCAGTTAGTGATACAGGAATGGTCTTGGAAAGAGACACCAGGGCTGAATGTAGAGTATATCTCTCCTGACCTTCAGTATTATCTTGTAGGGTACCACCATCTTCCCAATCACCCAGGTTCATGACGTTAGTGTAATCAACTCCTCACTCATGCTCCCCACATATATCAAGTTTTTGCCAAGTCTCATTACTTCTACACTCATAAGATCTCTTCTATAAATCTAACTCACATGGCCACTTTCCTGTGGCCACCATCACCGCACTTCATGACTCCTGCAATAGCTTCTTAATTGGTTTCTCTCTTGTCTTTCTCCACTCTACTGCCAAAATGATATTCTTAAAGCATAGGTCTGACCTCCTCCTAGGGTGGGCAGCAAGGTGGCACAGTGGAGAGACCACTGGACCTTGAATCAGGATTATCTGAGTTCAAATCTGGTCTCTTAAACTTACCAGTTGTGTGAGCCTGGACAAATTACTGAATAGCTGTCGGCCTCAGTTTCCTCAACTGTCAAATGGAGGTAATAATACCATTCACCTCCCAGAATTGTTATGAGGATCAAATGATATAGTATTTGTAAAGTGCTTGGCGTACAGCCTGGCACATAGTAGCCATTTAATAAATGCTTATTTCCTTCTTTCTTTCCCCTACTCCCTGCCACACACACTTAATAAACTTCAGTGGTTCCTTATTAATTTCAGGATCAAACATAAAATTTTCTGTTGGGCATTTAAAGCCTTTTACAATCAGGTCCCTTCCAATCTTTCAATCTCCTTATATTTTATTCACCTCCATATACTTGTAATATCAATTAAGTTGGGTGTCTCTGAGTGAGTCTTACTAAGTGCTAAACCCCAGGCCCAAACCCCTGTCTACTTAGGTGCTAAGCCTGTGTTGACATGAAGCCCTCAGGGTCTTAAGGGGAGTTGCTAAGACCAGAGCCAATAGTAGGAGGCTGAATTCTGGTCACTCAGAGGACATCTGATGATGGCTAAAGAGTGTATAAAAAGAGAGAACAGAGCTATTTGCTTAGGGCTCTGACTCTTGCTGGTGCGCTGATGTGGAAACTTTGGGCAGTTGTAGTTAAGAGCCCTCCAGCTTGTAAACCCGGATGTTCGGACTTTGTTAAACTCTGGTAACTATGCATTGAGATTTGGATCAGACAAGGTCTGTCTGTTGATGTTTGTAATTCGTTTGTATTTGCTCTGAAGTTCAGGGTACTGGCTTTTCTCCCTGAACTAAGTGAATGATATTTGTATGCTAGATTAAAGTAAGATTGTTAACCCCTTAACATTGCTTTCCTTAGTAAAGCAGATCAAAAGAACCTGGGTTTGCAGCATTCCTGTTATTGGGCTTGTGTTGGTTTTTCACCCCCACAGGAGCTGCTAGCCGAACTGTTGAAACAAAACTCTATATCAGGGTTGTGGAACCTGTGGCCTTGAGGCTCTATGTGGGACTCCAAGTCCTCAAGTGTGGCCCTTTCACTAAATTCAAACTTCACAGAACAAATCCTCTTAATAAAAAGATTTGTTCTGTAAAACTTGCACTCAGTTAAAAGGCTATACCCAGAGACCTAGAAGACCACATGTGGCCTCAAGGCTGCAGGTTCCTTACCCCTGCTGTATATTATAGCTATACTGGCCTACTAGCTGTCCCTCACATATAAGACGGTATCTTTTGACCTTGCAAGAGCTATTTCCCATGCCTAAAAAGCTCTTCCCTTTCAACTTGACCTTTGAACTTCCCTGACTTCCTTCAGAACTCAGCTCAAATCCTGCCTTCTGCAGCTGATCTCTCTTGGTCCCACTCCCATTCCACTCTCTACTCCTATTCTTCCAGTACTTGCCTTTCCCCCAATATTACCTTTCATCTAATCTTGTGCTTACCTAAGTTATTTACATGTTTTTTTTTCCTACCATGAAAATGTGAACTCCTTGAGAGCAGGGATGGTATATTGGCCTTTCTTTGTATCCTCGGTGCCTAGTAAAATGCTTACTAAATTCTCGTGGACTGACATTCAATCCTATGTTCTTATGCCTTTCCACTGAATCCTGTGCTCAGAAATTCCAAAGAATAGATCTGGAATGGGGAGAAAATAGATAACACATTGCTACCTACTCATCACCATCTTGAAACCCCCCAAAAGGAGAAAATGGCTCTAACATGTAAGAAGTGAGATATTTCTTATATGAAAGGGAAAAGTGAGAATCGACCTGGGAGGAAGCTGCCATATCATCACTCTAACCTAGAAACAGATTTGAAGGACTTTTCTTACCCTTTCCAGTCAGTTGTAAAGAATATCTTTTAATAAATCTCTTTTGGACTCATAAATATCTAATGCAAATGCTAATTAATTTAAAGTAATCATTCATTTGGTGAGACGTTTGCCACCAAATGAAGTGAAATGGGTAGAAATAACTGACTGTGTCTATTTGAAAACTTCTTGAACTTCCAAAGAAGTTCATTCCGAATGCTACAGTAAATGGCCATGATTTATTGATTCAGTCCACTATCTTACTCTGTTGAGATCTTTTTGGATCCTGGCTCTCTGACTTGGTATTAGCTGTTCTTCCCATTTTTGAGTCAATCTAATAAGCACACTATCTATGCTTTCATTCAAATCATTGATAAAAATGCTAAAAAGAACAAGGTCAAGGTCAGCTCCCTGGGGAAATTCATAAGCAAATTCCTTTCAAGTGGACTTTGACCCATTAATGATGACTCTTTTAGTCTAACCATTTAACCAATTCCAAGTTTAACTGTACAAATGTCTAGTCTGTATCTCTTCATCTTTTCCATAATTACAGACAGCATAAGAGGCTTTAGAAGATGCCTACCTCCGCTCTTAATTTGGTTGGTGGCTGGTAGATCCATCCCACCCCATCCCATCCACATATATAATAACTATCTTAAAACAATTAATGCACTATTTTATGGAAGAAGAGGAACTCTTCCTAGAACTAGGTGGAAAAGGGAGAAATTTCATAAAGGAAAACTTGGGCTCGAGAAAAGAAAAACTTCCTCATATTGAGAACTGCCTAAGAGTGGAAGGGGTTGCCTCAGGGTCCAGTAGGTTCTTTTTCCCTGCAGATTTTCAAGCACAGGCTGAATAACCAAATGATCATTTGCTGGCAATGGTGGAGAGACAATTCTTGTTCAGTGCAGTTGCTCTGATCTCTGAAGTCTTTCCAATTGTTAGATTCTGTGAGATGCTATAATTGGATCAAATGAGAGTAATATGCTTAAAAGGCTGTTGCAACTGTAATGAACCATTTTAGAAATTTAAGCTGCTATTATTATTTTTAGGGATAGGAGTAGGTCCTGGAGCTGTGAATTCACTGGATAGAGGAGACAGCCCCAATCCTTTGCCACCAGATCTTCAAAGCTAGCTCTCTCCATCCACTACACAATGCTGTCTATTACCATTGCTTTTATTACATACAAATGCCCAAAATAAATGGATTCTAGCAATCAGCTTTATATGTGTTTCTAAAATTTCAAAATTTGACTCTTGTTCCATCAAAAATTTCTTTAATAAGATACATGGATTATATATGGGCTTCTTTAATTTGAAGAACAGACAGAAATATGACTCTTACTCCCACTTCAGTACAAAGAAAATGCCAGCCTTCTTAGAAGAGGCCTCACCATGGAATGGATTTAAACCTCCCCTGTTTTTTGATTTTTATAAGCTGCTGCTTTAGCGCATATCTAAAGAGGAGAGCCTTATTTCTCTTGACTATTCTTATTAACTTTATTCACATTCATGCGGGTAGAGGTTATACTGAAAAATCAATGGAATCCATTCTTCCTTTTTCCTAGAAATCATGCTCCCTATTGTCAAAATGTCTGGAACAGAAAGCATGAGTGTAAGCTCCTAGGCCCCTCCCCTTCTAGTCTTCCACTTAAATTACTCATGAAACTAGATGAGATCATCCTAATTACACTGAATACTGAAGGTCAGTGCACTAAATTAATGCATCAGGGTATTTCAAAGAAGTCTATGACCTCCCCCTTCCCTATTATAATCTGGTCAGTGAAAATGATTCTCCCCTTCTTACCTCCAATATATTCAATAGACATACAGCAAAGAACAATTGGGAGTACTGAAACATGTAATTAAGTACAGCTTAAAACTATTCTGTTCTAATTAATGGAGCCAATTTGCACAATATGTAATCTTTTCAGTTTCTTAGTATGGCAGAATGGTCTTCAGTAAGCAGCTCTAATCTTCTCAAGCACAGAAAAAAAGCTGTTTTCTAACTCTGTTTTCCTTTTAAAAGCAGGGGCTAAATGCCAACCAGTGTTTGGCATGTTAACTTCACTGGAGTCAAATCTGAAGTTCTGGCAAAAGGCTTGCTGCTGTTGGGCAGCCAGCCAACTCCACTAGGGACAAATGTAACCAATATGCTGATATTGTGCAAGAGAGAAACTTGGAAATAAATAAGGATTGGGGTCCCCTCCCACCAAACAGAGGTGGTTTTGAAACTAAAGCTCAAGCTTAAATCCCATCATTTCAATCAGTCATGAGGCTCTGCTTTAGAAAATGATTAATAAAAACATACCTTTGCATTTATTGGTTGTTTTGTCCAAAATTGCCTTTGTGGAGACGATTTTTCCATATCTGAAACAAAAAAGGGAAAAATCCAAAGTTATATTCACAGAGCCCTTTAAAAACAACAAAGCTCACTGAACACATTTTATTTCATCAATGTGGGACATCTGTCTGCTTATGTTACAAAGTTATGTACAAAACAGGTTTTTCTCAGGGGTAGAATTTGAGCTCAGTGATCTTAGAAAATCATGGCAAGACTTGCATGAAATAATGAAGAGTGAAATGAGCAGAACCAAGACAACATTGTATACAGTGATAGGAATATTGTTTTAAGAATGACTTTGAGCAAATAAGTCAATTTGACTATTACAAATACACAAATTAAGTATAAAGGACATATGAAGAAGATACGATCTGCATCCAGAAAAAGAACTGATAAATAGAAGTATGTATAGAATAATTTCACATATTTGTACCTATTGAGGTCTAACAGTAGCCATCTCTATGGCAGGGGAGGGGAAGAGGGGAATAAAAAGGAATTTACATGAAAACTTTATTATATATTTAAAAGGAATAGCAAGTTGTACATAATGGATTTGCAGTTTCATGTGCAATCATCTTTTTTATTATACTATTATGGAAATGTATTAGGTATTATGGAAATGTTTTATTCCATAAATTAAAAAAAATCAAAACTAAAGTTGGGGTATGGTGGCACAGCAAGAAAGGGAATCATATAATTTCTATGGTCTCTTTATCTCTACTTTCCTCTTTATTAGCTCCCAATATCTTACATCATCCCTTACATATTGTGTACTTATGATTTATTTTGAGATTTGGGGAAACAGAATAGGTGCTGAACCATTATGACTGATGCAGGGTGTTCGATAACTTTAATTTCTATAAATGTTAACAGATTATATGAATGAATGAAAAATGAACAATGTTTTGCTAAGAAATGGCTGCTTTGATCTATCAATAGTTTCTTCCCTTTCATCCCCCCTATTTTATTTGTGTTGGCATATAATCATGATTACTGTCTAGGCATGGAAATGAAATTAATATGAGTATTAAATAACAATTCAAGAGGCAGCAGTATATAATCTCCAAATTCTCTGTGGAAATTCGATGAATTCATAAAAATATTACCACTTATGCCACTATGCAAAAAATAATTAAAAAAAATCAAACCTAAAAGGAAAATTCACACTTATCACCAGTACCACAAAATTTCAGTCAGTCAAGTCTCCAGAACCTGTAGGTGACTTATTTGGATTGCAAATATATATGCACTCCTTGGAAGCCAATATAATTATATTGATTCCACTACTCAACTGGTTTGTTCCATGCTTTACTCCCAAGTCAGATATGTTTCCTATGGGAAATAGGAAAGTAGCATCATTCTTTGATAACAAGCATTTTTTAAGCATCAATTATGTGCCAGGCACTGTGCTGTTCACTAATTTGAATGACAAAGGCAAGGTAGGCAAACACCAACATTTCAATGACCGGGTCTTAAACTATTTTGGTTTTTCCAAAGTACCAGCACACAACATACAGAGACTGTCAGAGTAGAATGGGTTCTTAGAACACATCTGCTTTAACTTTCATATAAAGGTGAATCTCTGACAATATTGAAAAGTGATCATTTGGCCTCTACTGATGAATTACTGGAAAGAAGTTTCCACTGTACTTAGCCAAATTGAAACCATGTTTTGTCAGGTAGTTCAGTGGCCAATTCAGATGTCAAGAAATATTGAATAATAACTGTTCATTGATCATTACATAAGTATTATACAAACTGAATATAAATTTAACTAAAACTTATTCCTCTTATAATCAAGTCCTTTGTCCCAATTCTTATCCAATTCGTAGAATGGAATGTTAGTTAAACCTGTCTGACTTGATTCAGATGTAATGTTGAGACTAAAAAGCAATAAATGTGAATGAAGGGTGTTATTTACTCTGTACTTAACTATGAAAGGAAAGCTCTATTACATATTTTTAATTCTTTTATCATTTACTTGTTTATTCACATAGTAAACACTTAAGATCTTTTCCTTAAAGGCAATATTAGCAGGTTTCTCATGTTTATAATCTTTGGTTCTATTTTGTTTAAGATTTTCTAGGACTGCCTCTAAAAATAATTATGGCAATATGAAGGATCTTCTTCCATTCTTTGGCAGAGGTTAAAGTAGATAAGGTATATGGATGGAGAAATGAGTCTTTTTCATTCTCATGGAGAATGTTTTACCCCAAAACAAAAAAGTAAGGAAGAAGTAACTATAATTAACCTACATATGATCCATCTTTTCCTTTTCTCCAAACTCTTCAATATGCCCCATTATGTGCCATTTTACAAGTGTGTCCATGTGCACATATACACATACTCACACTCCCCTAATCCCTTAGGCATAAATATCAAATTGACTATTTATGTTTTATCTAATAGTTCAAAACAATAAAACCAAGAGATAAAGAAGTATTTATGATGTATCAGTTGTGTGAAAGCTTGCATTCAAAGTCAACATTAACTATCATTGCAACTGCAGACATCTCAATTCTGGAAACACAATCCTACTATTCAATTCTCTCAGGGCACCAACTAAAGTAATTTCTTATGAATTTGCTCCATGTTTCTTTGAATATAAGGATTAACTGTTCTCTTAAGAAATAAGTTCTATTAGTACTTTTTCTCTGACCTCTCTTCAGCCATCACAGTTAACAGTCCTTCTAGAAAACAAGTAAAACTCTGAGTGCCCTTGGGGACTCCTTACAAAATGACAGGTACAGTAACAGTACCTATAACGTCTGTGGTTATAGCAGATGGTTTTTAAGATACAAGCCAAAAAGAAAGGTCACTACCTTCTATGAACTTCCATTCAATCTCCAATTAAATCAAGCAGTCAACTGACCTTTCCTCTGTTCTGATTCTTCTTGACTATCCTTTACAAAATTCCCTCCCTTCTTTGCTTCCATATCCTTGGTTCTTGGTTCTTACAATTCATCAGTAAGGGCCTATGGGGCCCTACCCTTCTTCTGAATGCAGAGCAGGGACCTGTCTTCCCAAAATCTCCATTAAGGAGGGAACCCACATCCGGGTTCTCTTCATTTCCCACCTGGTTACACTCCCTGGGACTTCTCCATCATGCCTCTCTTCTGGATATTGTCTCTCCTTCCTCTATGCCTTTGCTTTTTTGCTTCCTTTTGTATGTTATTTCCTCTTGTTCAATTATAAGTTCCTTAAGGGCATCGACTATCTTCTGCCTTTCTTTGTATCCTCAATTCTTATCATAGTACCTGGAATATATTAGGCATCTGACAAATGTTTATTGACCAACTAACTTCCAACTTTCTATTTTGGTTCTTCTAGGTCTTCTAGTGTCCTAACTCCCCAAGGCTATATCTTGGTCTCTCTACTCTCTCTCAAAGAGAACTTATACATTTAACTCTCATTCATTCTATGATGATGAATCTCATATCTTTATCTGAAGTCCTGTCCTTACACCAAGGCTCTAATTTTCTTATTTCCACTGGCTCCTTTCTATATTTTTAACTAGATATCTCAAGTCAGCTCAACTTTAACATGTACCAAAATAAACCCATTTTCTTTTTCTAAACCAGCTACTCTCATAGTTTTCTTTTTTAAATTTATTTTTCATTTTTAGTTTACAACACTCAGTTCCACAAGTTTTTTAGTTCCAAATTTTTTCCCCTTCCTCTCCTCTCCCCCAAGACAACATGCAATCTGATATAGGTTCTATATACACCTTCACGTTAAATTTATTTTCACAGTAGTCAAGTTGTAAAGAATTATAACCAATGGAATGAACCATCTGAAAGAAGAAACAAAACCAAAAAAGAAAAAAAAAGAGAGAGAGCACAAACAGTTTACTCTCATAGTTTCTGTCTTCATATCACAGCAATATCACTTTTTCAGACTGCCAAGTCTAAAACTTCAGTCATTTTTGGTTCACCCCTTTCCACTGTAGCCACAAATACTACTGAATTTATCCCTTGAAACAGCTCTCATATCTACTCCCACCAACATTCTAATCTAGGCATCCAATATATCATTCACTTCAATAGCCCTATACTTGATCTCTGATTCAAGTCTCTCCCTCTCTCCAATCCAATCTGCATGTCTCTGCCAGAATAATCTTTTATTATTATGCTACTACCATGTTTAAAAAAACCAAACGAACAGCACTTGAATAGATCAACTTTTCCCACTGCATTATGGTGAAACTCCCCTGGCCTACAAGACACTCCATAACATAATTTTACCCTAATAATTCAATCTTATTGTTCACTGTTTCCCAGTACAACCCTCTGCTCCAGACTTCCCACTGTCACACAAATATGTCATCTTCATTAATATTGTCCTCGTCTGAAAAGTCTTTCCCCTTCTCCTCCTCCTATCCACATTTGCTATGTATTTTGAAGGTTCATCTTAAATCCTAGCTTCCCTCCAATCCTTTCCTGACTGCTCTACACTGCATTCGCAAGATTAGGAAAAAGTGCAAAATTTGTAGTCAGAAGACCTGGGTTGAAAACCAGGCTCTATCACAGTAATGTATTTGAACAAATGACCACCTCTTTGGACCTTAGATTCCTCATATGAAAATGAATGTGCTGGACTAGATGACATCTTTGGTCCTTTCTAGTTATAAATAAATGATCCTCTGAACTAAACCTAACATACAATAAATACTTTGGTTATACAGTAAATATCCTTGTCCCAAAAAGAACATTAAAGCTGACACTGACTCATGAGGGCACTTCTAGGAAGGCTCTTCTTATTTTCTATATAGAGAGATAGATAGATAGATAGACAGACAGATAGATAGATCAGTGTTGTACAGTAGAAAGAATATTAACTCTTGAGTCAGAAGATCTGGGTTCTAATCCTGCCTCTAACACCACTTATGTGACTGAGCAAGTGACTTTACCTATGGGTACCTTCATTTCCTCATCTATAAGAGGACATGGTTGGACTAGATGGCCTTTGTTTAACCTCTTTCAGATCTGGACTAGTAACTATAAAGACATTCTTGAATTTGACTGATTATTTATTGGTGGTTTGGGGCCAGAATAAGGATTAAGAAATATATTTCATCTTGCTACTTTTCTTTAACCGTTCTTGGGAGGCAGAATCACACAGAAGAAAAATCAGGAGACCTGATGTTATATAGTCCTGATGCCTGTATTAATTGGCTGTATGACCTTAGGTAAATCACTTAACAGATTTGAGCCTAGGTTTTTACATTTTTAAAATGAGGGTAATAAAACCTGTCCTGTCTACTTAATAGAGGATGGCAGTGTAGTAGCAGTTTTAGGTTTAAATGAGAAATTATAAAAAGCAACATTCTGAATAATTTCAATTATATAAATACAAAGAATTAAGAGCCCTCCAGCTTGCCCGGATATCCGGACTTGGTTTTCTTGGCAACTATGAATTGTACTTGGTCTGTCTGTAATTTGTTTATATTTGCTCTGAAGTTCAGGGTGCTGGCTTTCCCCCTTGAACTAAGTGAGTGATATTTGTATGCTGAACTAAGGTAAGCTTGTCAACCCCTTAATATTGCTTTCGTACTAAAGCAGATCAAAAGAACTTGGGCTTTTGCAGTGTGCTGGTAGCATGCTTGTTGTTGGACTTGTCTTGGTCTTTCACCCCCACAGCAGCTGCTAGCCTGATTGTTGAAACAGGTGGTCTCTGAGGTCCCTTCCAGTTCTAGACTTCTGATCTTTTGAAACCTACCTTTATCCCTTAATAGGTAAAATGGGAGATACAGGTGTAGAAAACTACATTCACGGCCACACAGTCACTAGATAAGTGGTTTTGCTTAATTGTTTTTCTTTGTTACAAGGAAGGGCTCATTGTGGGGGAAATAGTTCTAGGAAAGAGAAGTAGCAGCTATGGGATGAATTAGCTGTTCAGTCTATTAAATAAACAAGTTATAAAAGACAGAACAGTTATGTTTCATGATATTTAAAATGTAGCCCCAACTGTCTCATTGAACCTTACATACACACAGTAGCCACCTATTAAATCTTGCCAGGAGGGAATAAATATATTTGTATTTATTTAATGAGAAAAAAGCAATTATGTAGACATCCATAATTTTCCATTCATTTATTTAAGTCTGAGTAATTAATAGGGACTCATATCTTAACATTCACAAAGACTCCAGATTTCTATTTTCCCAGTCAATATTGTTCATATTAAGAACCTCATAAATTGAAGCTGGTCTTATCTACTTACTTTAAAAAAAAGCCACACCTGCTAGAATAGAATTGATTTTATAAGAAACTATCTATAGGCACATATATAGTATAATAATCATATAATTAAACATGTCCAAGAAACAATAAGTAGAATGAGAGGAAATAAAAGCTGGGGTATCCTTTGGCTTTTATTCACTTATGGTGACATTTCAGGTCACAGTCCCAGAGGTCCAGATTACAAGTCTACTTTTTCACCTGGCTAGTAGCTTATCCAATGTAAGCTTCTGAAAATTTGAAAATAAAAAATTGTTAAAGAGTTAGTTATGACCTGTAATTAATCTAAATTTCAAATGGAAATAATAGGCATCGAATTCCTCTGAAGTCTACTGCCTAAATTAACAGCAGGCTGAGATATGACCATTTTCCTTAATAATTTTATTGGAAAGTTTCTTTCTCTCTTTTATAGGCAGGCTCTATTTGTAACACTATCTCCCTCTTCAATTCAACAAGAGGCTTTTGGAAGGTTAACATACTCTCTTTTTTTTTTTTTTTTAGTATTTGGTGTATTTACTAAATTTTATGTTGTTGGTCCCAACAGGAAAAAAAAAAACTAAATTAAGTTGCTTTTCACTTGTGTAGCTCTTGCGTTTTTTTCTCCCTGCTGGACTGTGACCTACTATAAAAGTAATGATTTCCATCATTCATTGTCAACAGTTCCACCAGAGGGTAGGCAAATGTAAGCAAAGAAGTCATAAATAACATGAACCAATTTCACCAACTGTGATAGAAGGTTTGGTGAAGGAAGTGTACTAATAACAAAAATACACATAGGAGATCTGGGGTACATATCATTTATTCATGTAAATCCCATATCCCCATGAATATAGTATCTACAAATTTTACTATACTCTCCTAGGCCTATGGCATGGTAGACTATAGTTTCTGAAATTCTTTACTCTCCTTTAAGGCACGAATCAGGTATCACTTCCTCCATAAAACCTTCATGGAATCCTCCATCTATTAAATTTTCTCTCATGTCTTGAATTCTCATGATACTCTGTTTGGACTTTTTCTTTGCACTTATTGTGAGGATCACAATTTGTTTAATTGTCATTCGTCTTATCTTCCCTACAGATAGGATAAACTGCTTGAAGGTGAGGGTCAAGGACTACCTTTTAAATTTTGTGCCCCTAAAACCTAGCACATTACATATATATATATAAATAATAAGTAGTCAATACTTTAATACAGTAAAGAATTTTGAATTGAATTGCATGTATATATGTACACATGTAGAATAGCTAGCAACTGTATGGCACTTGAAGTTTTGCAAAGCACTCTACAAAAATCTCATTGTATCCTCCCTCCCCACTGGGAGTTAAGTGCTATTATTATCTCTATTATTTTTATCTCCACTTAACCTCTGTCTGCCTCAGTTTCTTCAACTATAATATATTTATTTATTCTAGCTGGGTTTCTGTCCCTATGCAAAATATTTTATGTTGAGTTTCTGATGCATGTGTTTATGTATACGGGGAATGGGATAGGTTTGAAAGTCACATCACTTTGAATTAAGACAATGTTAAGAAGTTGATGTTTTGATGGCCTTTTGAAAGATAATAAAGAAAATGAGAAAAATACCTAGAGTTGAGGATGAAAGAATTATTTTCAAAGGATTGCTATAATTGAGGAAGGGGGATAGCAAATCAATTCATCAATTAACGATAGCATGATACAGTGGAAAGAATGCTGGACTAAGAGTCAGGAGAGACCTGTACTTGAACTTAACCTCTGACAATTACAATTTGTATAATCCTGGGCCTCAGTTTCCTTATCCATAAAATGAGTATAATGATTTTTACTTCATGGAGTTGCTATGAGGATCAATAAGATAGAGTAATAAAGTGCCTCTTAAATCTTAAAAGCTAAATCATTACTACATTATACATTACACTACATTATACATTTGTAAGCTGCATGCCCCACACTGTGTTATGACAGAAACAAAGTGATGAAATGCATGTTCTTTGCTCTCAAGGGGATCATCTGAACCTTAGTTTCCTCATCTGTATAATGGTTACAATAATTGTAGTAGCTAACTTAAAGAAGTGCTGTGACATAATATCAGTGTCAAAACTTTAAAGTACTAAAAAAGTACTAAAAAAATGTTGGTTATTATTTATTTTAGGAAGAAAAGAACAGCATGTGACTAAGGTATGGGGCTCAAATGCAGTGTGAGTAGTAGGGAACTGTTTTACTTGAGTAGAAAATCCACCAAGAGATAGAGCTAAAAAAGTAGGTTTAGGCCAGATTGTGAAGGGCTTCAAATGCCAAGCGAAGAAGTTAGACTTCTATGCTTGTTGCCATTGGAGGTTATTTCAGTAAAAGAATAGCTTGATTAAAGCAATGTTTTGTGAAAATTAATCAGATGGTCTCTCACAATTGAGACTAGTAGATGGAATAGCCAAATTTTATTTTCCTGTTCTTGCTTTAATCAAGCACTGGCAATAAGATTCTTGAAATTTAAATTGAGTGATGAAAGGACCTAGGGAATGAACAGAGAGGTTGTCAAGGGCAGAAGGAATTTAAGATAAAGCAAGTGCCTCTTTTAACTAACTCTGTATGCTCAAATCTATGTCAGAGAACAAAATCCTACTTATATTTTTCCCTGTTTTGTATGATGATGGGAGGTGCCGGGAGGGTTGATGGGCAAAGAGGACAGTGAAGAGGAACCAACACAATTCTGTTTTCTGCAATGTTAACAAAAGGCTTTTCCATCCCTGCTACAAGAACAGCAGTCTGTCTATTTGAGATGACCTACCACAAGCTATGACATCTGCTAAGTCGTCTAGCACTTGAATAGCTTAGTTGCCTTACAATCTGCAGGCTAATTAAAATAAATTATGCAGTTTAGAAGTAAAAATCTTCAGTAATTGGGAAATGCTTTATTTTTCAAATATTAATCACAATGTATCACAACGCAAGTGTTTCAAGGAAAACACACATATCAGCATCTCTAATTTCTTGTAATGTTGACAATTTCAAGATAAGCACTTTCTGTCAGGATGCATAAACTGGCAGTTCTACTACAGATTGAAGAATAAATAACCTTTTGTTACTATACTTAGAAGCTTCCCTGCTAATTCTAAAAATGTATCTTTCAACTAAAGAGAGAGAGAGAAAGAGAGAGAGGGAGGGAGGGAGGGACGGAGAGAGAGAGAGAGAGAGAGAGAGAGAGAGAGAGAGAGAGAGAGAGAGAGAGAGAGAGAGAGATTGGTTGTTAGGTTACAAACACTGGCTGATAATAAGACAGTGCTTGCTCTCTGCCCATTTATTTCATGTATTACTCTGAACTAAATAATTCATATCAGAATGAACATCAAAAGCTACCTCAATTAAAAATGGCAAACATGCATTTTATGCCATTTCACGCTCCATATGAGAAACTCACAACTCCCTCTCCCTCCCTTCATTCCTCTTTTAAAGGCATCTAGAAAGCTTTGATTTATTAGGCAGACCTTATTTTATATTTTAGCACCAGCAGCTTATTGCAAACAGCAATCAAGGGAAAGTAGTTTTACATCATTCTATAGCCTCAGAGAGAGTAGGACACTGAGGGTCATTTACATTATCCTATGGCAATATATTTGCTGCAAGTCACTACAGAGAAGCACTTAGTTATACTCTCACAGATGGCCATGCCCAAACTAATGCTCTTAGTATTAATATGCCAAAGAGAAAGAATGGCATAGTGAACCTGGAATCCAGAAATTTACCAGTAAAATGTACCACATCCAGTATGAAATTAACACCTCCAGACAAATTATGTGTAAATTTTTAGACAACGAGAGTTTTATTAAGAAGATGGAGAAATATTCTGGTCTCTTCTGAAATGACCCTATTTAATATCTCTCTTACCTCTGCCAATTCTCACACTCATGTTTACTTAGTATCATAAAAGCATTTCCTTTCACTTAGAAATATTGAATTTTAAAAAGCGTCTTCAACAATTTAATCCAAGCATGAGACTAAACTGGAAATAATTTTTAGCTGAGTGCAGATTATACAGTTTTTTGCTACTTCCTGTCCAGCACCAAATAAATGTGAATCTATGACTTTAATGTTCCTTTTTGCTCACATTTTGGGTAGGGGAAAATTTATTGAGTAGAATTAGTTTTTTGTCTTAGAAAAATAAATGGCCTCATCTCATTGTTCTCTCAAAATTTACCGGAAAACAAGACGAAGCCTAGCAAACCTCAGATTTAAACACGAAACTAAACATTAGTATCAGCAACTTGATATTTTAAAGAACATAGCAGAAATTTAATGAAGCAATCTATTAAAAGCAAAATTAAAAGTCATAAATGACTGTCTCATTTGAAACAAGGACCTACCTGTGATAGCAAAGAAAAAGGAAGCAAAATTGAAAAGCTATCTGAAGCTATAAAAAATAAGATATGTAGAGAGTCTTGAAAAATTTTATCTGTTCTATTAAGAAAGAAAAGTCAAGTAAGAAGTTTTGAAGCTCCAATATCAATTATTGGTTATAATAAAAAACTAGTAACTGCATATGGTTACTTATATTGATTTACAAATGCAGTCCATCATATTCATAAAAGCATTCCTAGTCATAAATTCTGACTTTGTATTAACCTTCAAGATGAAATCCAAGGAAGAGATTTAGAAGAGAAACTGCATTCATTTGCTCATCCCAGCCATAGGCAAGTTTAGGATTTTTACACAGAGGATTGGTTTTTACAAAAAAAAATTCTATTCAACATTTCTAAAACTAAGTATTAGCTCAAAAGCCATTTGTGACCATAGCTCTAAACTGTAAACAAGGACCACTGGAAAAAGGTAAATTAAGTCCCAAATGAGTTTCAATGGTTTAACCCTCACACAAAACTCTACTTATATAATGTAGGTAAGTATAGAAAATTATTCTAAGGGTATCTCAAGAAGATTCATTAAAAAGACATATACTAGACTCACAAATGGGAGAATGTAACTAAAGAAAATGCAAGGTTATTTCCCATACAAAATATAAAAATAATCAGTAACAATTCTAATACCCAGCCTCACACATTTGCCATTTATTTTTAACTCTTGAGTTACATATTAGAACAATAATTAGCATGCTGAATGCTGCACAGTTGTATATCTGAATCAACTGTATATCTGAATGAATTGTATATGAACACAATCCACATGGACTCACAAAATGCAGTGTACAGAGAAAACTAGTAATGCCTCGCACCTCCACCCGAGGGCAGCTAGGACAAGTTTAGCCAGTCACTGTGAAAAACTTTGATGTCGCAATGTCACCTAGGCATTTCCTCTCATCCTGACACTAGGACTATTTGATTGCTTCAGTAAATTCAAACCACTCCTTTAGGTTACTAAATCAGCCTTGCATATTGCTATATACTCCAGTAAAATGAATAATATCTCTAGGGTAAGAGAGGACAAACTATATTCATTAATAAAGCAGCTACTGGTCATACAGGAGAAGGTCATGTAGCAGAAAGACCTACAATCTGAATTTATTAAGTTGCCTGTTTTTTTAAACTGTATTTGTGATTTCAACTGCATAGGAAAAGTCTCAGTGAGGAGGTCCATCTCCCAGTGCAAATGAGCCACCTGCTCAGCAATGTATATCACAGAGAGTTGTCTGAAGATACTAAAAGCCAGTATGTGTCAGACTACAGGACTTCAACCTAGGTTTTTCCTAACTCCAAGGCCAGCTTTCTATCCATGATGCCACACTGCATCTCAGTTAAGTGGCTAACTGATCCTGGTATGAAACATGAGAAACACAGAGGCGGGTTTAAAAACTAAAAAAGATACTGCATATTACACAGAAGTGATTGTTATTATCTTGCACACTTTTCTGTAATCATACTGTTGAATTAACAGAACCACAGCCTGAAGAACTGCGATGTTCTCCTAAGTTTCCTAGGACACCAATACTTGCAGAGCATGCTTGATTCTTGATAGAGGGATAGGGTACAGTACATACTACATGTAGAATTTGTTGCTTCTTAGACTGTTTTAAACCTTTAAAGTGAAGGTGCTAAACAGAGGAAAAGACATCATACACTTCTTTTAAGGCAGACAAGCAGGTTTATGTTGTCTGTTATCTCCCCCATTAATACATAACCTGCTTGAGGACAGACAGGGCCATGATTCATTTTTGTTTTCCTCACCAGAGCTTTATCACAGTGCCTGGCACACAGGAGTTGCTTAAAAATACTTGTTGATGGGGCGGAGCCAAGATGGTGGATGGAAAACAGGGACTTGCTTAAGCTCTCCCCCAAATCCCTCCAAACACCTGTAAAAAATGGCTCTGAAAAAATTCTGTGAAATAACAAAGGAAAGCAGGTCTCCAGCCCAGGAAGTCCTGGATGGTCACTGGGAAGGGTCTATCGCACCATGCTGGGAGTGGAACACAGCGTGGGCCATGCCAGGACAGATCAGGGTGGAGGAGATGGCTTATGCAGGCCCTCGGGGCCAGGAATCACTGAACTGTAGCAGTTACCAGACTTCTCAACCTGCAAATGCCAAAGACCACAGAGCAGGTCAGTGGGAAAACTGCTAGATCTAGGGGAGAGAAGTGCTGGTCACAGCAGCAGCAGGAAGCTCCTGTGGCTGCTTCCAGAGTCCTTGGCCCACCTGGTGGGAGGAATCAAGCAGCAGACCAGAGCAGGAGTGCAGGGAGTGCTTTGTAGGCACAGAGACATGGTCCTCTTGCTTTGTCCTGCTTGGATCTGGGTCACAATCCTGGTTGGGGGTTCTTGGGGAAGGGAGAACACTGGTGTGGCAGAGCTTGTGTTGGCTTAGAAGTAGCTCTGAAAACAGCAATGCAAGGCCCCTGAAGTTTGGGACAAGGCACTCTCTACTCTGAAGGCACGTCCTAGCCTAACCAAAAGCTCAAGGGTCAAATAGTTGGCTGAGGAAGGGTAAGTGGACTGTGCCAGTAAGGCAAAATGCGCTTAGTTTAACAGGTACCTTTGAGGAGTCTGGCTTTTGTTTACCGTGAAAGTACTTTCACCTGTTAAATGCTAAGCCCCAGACCCAAAGCCCTATCAGGTGTGAAACCTGTGTGGGAGTAGATTAATGACTTAAGAGGGGCCAACTCGGGAAGCAATTGGTCTCTGGACTCTGTTCTCTGGTCATTGAGGTGGGGCTGGAGAACGCCAGAGGCTTGGCTTCAAGGAGAGGTGAGAAACTATAGCTGAAAAAAGCCGAAGCAGAGCCAACCTGTGTGGACCCAAGAGTTCGAGCGAGGACTTAAGGCCAGTGAATATGATTTATGCCATCTTATTTTTCTGTGGCCTCCTGGCTACTCTTGTGAGGCGGGCCTACTGGGCCTGGAGGCTTGTGTTCACAATACTGGAATGGGGAGGTTGGTTCACTAATTTGTTGCTCTGGGCCCTGAATAAATTTTTTGATGCCTTCTGTTTAGAGAATTCTATATACCCAACGATTTCGAACCATTCAGATATATATGTGATCCTTTTTGAGATCATAAATTCGGACTTCCTACTACAGGACTCAGATTCAGACTCAGACTATAAAATCTTTTTTTTTTTTTGGTGACAAAGAAGATCAAAAT
>CM053622.1:644083486-644106630 GCA_028646595.1 Phalanger gymnotis | reverse complement strand
TTTTTTTTAGGAGGGAAGGCAAGGCAATTGGGGTTAAGTGACTTGCCCAAGGTCACACAGCTAGTAAGTGTGTCAAGCATCTGAGGCCAGATTTGAACTCAGGTCCTCCTGACTCCAGGAGAAATATTGCAGCCAAATTCCATAGTTTCCAGGTCAAGGAGAAAATATTGCAAGCAGCCAGAAAGAAACAATTCGAGTATTGTGGAAACACAATCAGCATAAAACAAGATCTAGCAGCTTCTACATTAAGGGATCAAAGGGCTTGGAATATGATATTCCAGAGGTCAAAGGAGCTAGGATTAAAACCAAGAATCACATATTCAGCAAAACTAAGTATACTACTGTGTTGGTAAGCAAAATGGCCTTTGTTTTGTTTGAGTAATTCAGTATATTTCAATGAGCCTTACTAGGTGCTAAGTCCCAGGCCCAAACCCCTATTAGGTGTGGAACCTATGTTTGTCTGGATTGGTGACTGGGGTGGGGCCCAAAGTGGGGCTGGCTAAGGGGAGGTGCTAACTCCAAAGCCATGCCCTATTAGGTGTTAACCTAACCTATGTGGATGCGAACCTCCCAGGGTCCTAAGGAGAGGGGCTAACTCAAGAACCAATCACAGCAGCCTAAATTCTGGTCATTCAGATGACGTTTGATAATGTCTGAAGCCCTATAAGAAGGGAGGACAGAGCCATTTGTGCAGGGCTCTTGAGATGGTGTTGATGAGGAGACTCTGGGCAGCTGTAGCTAAGGAGCCCTCCAGCTTGTAAACCCTGATGCTGAGCCTTTGTTGAACTCTGGTAACTATGTATTGGGATTTGAATCAGACAAGGTCTGTCTGTTGATGTTTCTAATTTGTTTGTATTTTGTTCTGAAGTTCAGGGTGCTGGCTTTTTCCTCTGAACTAAGTGAATGATATTTGTGTGCTGAATTAAAGTAAGCTTGTCAACCCCTTCACCTTGCTTTCCTTAGTTAAGCAGATCAAAAGAACCTGTGCTTTCTGAGTGCTGGCAACTTTCTGGGTGCTGGTTGTTGGTGGATCTTTCATGCCCACAGAAGCTGCTAGCCAGATTGTGGAAACAACTACTCCAGGGCAAAATATTGACTTTCAATAAAATAGAGGACTTTCAAGCTTTCTCAATGAAAAGACTAGAGCTGAATAGAAAATTTGATTTTCAAATACAAGAATCAAGAGAAGTTTGAAAAGGTAAACAGGAAAGAGAAATCACAAGGGACTTACTAAAGTTGAACTGTTTTGTTCACATTCCTACATGAAAAGATGATATTTGTAACTCATGAAACCTTTCTCAGTATTAAGGTAGTTGAAGGGAATATACAGATATATATATATAGACAGAGGGTACAGGGCGAGTTGAATATGAAGGGATGACATCTAAAAACTAAAATAAAATTAAGGGGTGAGAGAGGAATATATTGGGAGGAGAAAGGGAGAGACAAAATGGGGTAAATTATCTCACATAAAAGTGGCAAGTAAAAGCAGTTCTATTGGAAGGGAAAGAGGGGGCAGGTGAAAGGAAATGAGTGAAACTTGCTCTCATAGGACTGGACTTAAGGAGGGAATAGCATACACATTCAATTGGGTATCTTACCCCACAAGAAAGTAGGGGGCAAGGGGATAGGAGAGGAGGGATGATAGAAGGGAGGGCCGATTAGGGAAGGAGGTAATCAAAAGCAAGCACTTTTGAAAAGGGACAGGGTCAAGGAAGAATACTGAATAAAGGGGGACAGGATAGGATGGAGGGAAATACAGTTAGTGTTTCACAGCAGGACTCTTATGGAAATGTTTTGCATAATGCTACATGTGTGGCCTATGTTGAATTGCTTGCCTTCTCAAGGAGGGTGGGTGGGGAGGGAAGAAGGGAGAGAATTTGGAATTCAAAGTTCTAAAAACAAATGCTTAAAAAAGGGTTTTGTTTTTGTTTTGGTTTTTTGCATGCAACTAGGAAATAAGATGTACAGGCAATGGGGTATAGAAATCTATGTTGCCCTACAAGAAAGTAAGGGGAAAGGGGATGAGGGAGGGGAGTTGGGTGACAGAAGGGAGGGCAGACTGGGGAAAGGGGCAATCAGAATATACACCATCGTGGAGTAGGGAGGAGGGTAGAAATGGGGAGAAAATTTGTAACTCAAAATCTTATGGAAATCAATCTTGCAAACTAAAAATATTAAATAATAAAAATATGAAAAAATACTTGTTGATTAGCTTCTAAATCACTTACCCTCCCTTCCTGCTGGTGAATACCTCTGCAATAAACGTTCCAGTTGGCAATTGTTAACTTAACCAGCTATAAATTATGTAGCATCATGGACTCTACGGCACTGAATCTGCAACAGTGGACCAACTTTAGCTAAACTCTCTATATGCTTATTTTAATGACAAATGTCCTAATAAGTTTAATGACATAAGGCTAGCCTTACAAAGATAAATTATATGGGGAAAATCCAAAGTGCAAAGAGCTACCCCAATTCCAAAACTGCTACTCCTCCTAGACATTATGTCTGTAGTTTGGCTAACTGTCCCTAGAGGTATGGTGGTACCTGTTTATAGAGTACTTTGGGTCTTCTTCAGGGATGGGTAACTGATTATAATAGCTACCACAACAGCCTAGCATTTATATATTGTTCTAAAGCTTACATTTTCTATATATTCTCTCGTTTGATCCTCACAACAATCCTGGAGGAGCTATTATTATACTTATTTAACAGATGAGGAAAACTGAGGCTAAGAAAGGTTAAGTGATTTGTTCAGCATCACTCAGTAGGTGGCTGAAGGATCTGCACTCAGCTCTTCCCAACCACCAAGATCAGCACTTTGTAATTTCTGCCGCTTAACTACTTCGATAGCTGAAATTTAGCATGACGGACCAACACCCCAGTTCCTTCTTACAATTTTTAATCCCCCCAAAATATAAATATTGACCATTGTCTACTTTCTAATAAGCAACACTGTATCCCAATTAGATCAAGATTAACAGAAATGGAAACATTTAGGTACAATTTAAGAATCCCTGCCACTACTGAACTTTTACAAGTTCTGTTTATTTAAACATGTGCTTTTCTTTTTACTGGAAGCAATGCCATAACCTCTGAGCTACCCCTAGGATTTTTACACCTATATGTGCTTGTTTTTTTTTTTTCCAGGGGAAATATATTCATTACTTAGCACTCTCTGCAACCTTTTTAAAATACTGTTCTAAATCTCTGTATTATAACATTCATTTGTTTGCAAATCACTTAAAATTTTTTTTATTGATCTTTTGTTTTTATAGCTCCTCCATTTTGGACTATATCTATTTCCTCTCCTTAATCGAGACAGCTATTCTGTGTAACAAAGGGAAAAAAAAAGGAAAAAAAAACCACTTCAGCAAAATTATCTATCCCAAACAAGCCTGACAATACACGCAATGTTCCATATCTATACTGCTTTGAAGAAAGAAAATTGCATTTTTTAAAATTTTTTCTTCAGGGCTACACGTGGTCATTATAGATACATAACACTTGATTTATTTATTTGTTTATAATTTCCATATCCATGACTGTAGTTATTTATATTCTGCATTCCTGGTCTCCTTATTAACCTTGCATCATTTTATGTCTGTTGATGCTTCTCTCTGTAACCTTTATATCCCCTGTTTCTTATGGTACTGTAAGATTCTGTTGCATTGATGTATGATAATTTATGTAGCTATTCCCAATCAATGGATACCAACTTGATTTCCAGTTTTTTGTATCACCAAGATGATCTCTGAATCACTTCAAAACTGCTCATGTGACATAACTAATGCTCAAAGCCTTTTTTGACTTTTCACAACCCTTAGTACCCCCTCCTTCAACTTACAAGGTTATTTTGTATACATTTTGAATATACTTACTCATGTTTATGTTGTCTATTGTCTCCCCCATTATGACATAAGCTACTTGAGGGGAGACAGGGCCTGATTCATTTTTGTTTCACCACCAGAGTAGTTGTTTAAAAATACTTGTTGATTAACTTTTAATTCACTTACAATCCCTCCCTGCTGGTGAATGATCCTTCCCTTTCACAAGATAGTTTCATAAATCAATCAACAAGCATTTATTCAGCTCTTACTACTTGTAAAAGACTTAAGAGTTGGACTCCTCTTCTTCTTGCCTTTTTAAAGTTACTAACCAAAACAAAATATTTTTCAGGCAAGTTTATACATGTTTCTTCAAATTCAGCAAATCCTTTAAGGCTTGAGAACCTAAAGGAGTCCCAAGAGACCAATAGGAGTCTCTCCCAGTGTCTTGTTGATTCTGCTAATTCAATAAGGGAAAACCGAAGGAAAAATCACTAGGCTAGGGGTTGGCAACCTAAAGCACATATAATAAAGATAGCATAAAGGATCTGTGAAAATTGACAACAACCCTGTCTCTGTTGCTTGCGAGTGCAGCCACATGTGGTCCCCTGACACCTTAACAGTTGGCATGGTTTCCTGGATAGTTAGTATGTGGTCAGTAATGCACACCTGAAAGAGAACAAGAGATGCCAAATTGGCAATCCACTTTTGAAAATTTGTCAATTCCTATATTAGACCTTTAAAAAATCACAAAATATAACATTTACAAATAATATTCTCCCAACTAGTAAAGATCTATCTTCTGATTTAATGGGAAAGAGGCAGAGAGAAACCATTGCAGGGAATTAGGGGTATGAATTAAATAATGTAGTATTGTGTCAAAACAATCACCCTGGCTGACTGTCCCCTATAATTCATGGCCTTTAGATCAACTTCAGTTCCGTTCTAATGTATGTCAGGCATTTATTTGATTAGAAAAGGGCAGATAAGTAGCAAGGTGGATAGAGCACTGGACTTCATGTCTGGAAGAACCATGTTCAGATCTGGCCTCAGACATTTCCTAGTCATGTGACCCTGGGCAAGATACTAAATCACCGTCTGCCTCAGTTTCAGTTTCCTAATCTACAAAATAAGGATAATAATAGCACCTACCTCCCAGGGTGGTTGTGAGGATAAACTGGGATAAATGTTTGTAAAGTCCTTTGCAAACCTCAAAGCACTATATAAATGCTAGCCATTAGGGAAAGGATTCTAAATGAACAAATCATTCTAAATTCTCATTTGATTGCTCAAGGGCTTATCAAGCTATTCCACTATTTCACAGCTATTCAGGAAGGGATGGGGATCTCAGCAATAGCCCATTACCATTTTACTCATGGGATAACATTCAGATCAAGAGAAATCTTAGAAGTAAAAAATTTTAGTACCTATGCATTTCCACCAACGTTACTGTATCTATTCTGTTCATGAGTCAGCAATTACATTCAATGATCTTCTCCCTATCTTATCAAAACCACAGGATTAGGAATACAAACATGATTTATAAACATGTAATTATTTTTCATTAGGAAAAAATTTCCTTCTTTTTCACCTATCTTCTTTGTTATCCAAGTTGTTATAAAGCAGAATTCTCTTGCTAGTGATGAAAAACATTCAGCCTATTGCTAGAGACAGCTTGAGGAAGCATGGGGTGATAGGAAAAATGGATAGGATATGGAGGCATAGCATAGGAACACTTGAATTGTTTTAGATCTGCTTCTCTGTTAACTGTAGAGACAAGTAATGACCTCTCTGAAGTTGTTTCCTTATCTCTAAAATGTGGATAATAATATTTCATATTTTACTATAAAGATTGTAAATTATAAAGTGTCACATAATAAAAGCTATGGCATTACTAGAAGCTATGTCATTATGGGACTCATTTAGGTTCTCAATGACATTATGTCATTATTTATCTGTGCTTTTGCTCTCATTCTGACTCCCAGTATTATTAGCTTTAGTAAATTCAAATTATTCTTCTAAGATCAGGGATCTCAAACCCTTTTTTTGATCACACATTATTTTCGGCAAAATTTTTTGAGCACCCCTCTAAGATATGTATAAATCACATATGTATGCATGTATATACAAATATAAGCATTTAAGTGTATAAATTACATATGTGTAATGACTGTGCTAATATTCTACTATATTTTGTATATTATAAAGTATATAAAAATAGGATTTTTTGTAAGTAGTATTTTATTTTTTCCCAATTACATGTAAAGATAGTTTCCGACATTCATTTTTATAAGATTATGAGTTTGAAATTTTTTCCTTCCCTCCCTCTTGTTCCCACCTCCCCCCCACCAGAGACAGCAAGCAATCTGATATAGGTTGTACATGCGCAATCATGTAAACGTATTTCCGCATTAGTCAAGCTGTGAAAGAAGAAATAGAATGAAAGGGAAAAGCCACACACACAAAAAATGAAAATAATATGCTTTGACCCACATTCAGACTCCATAGTTCTTTCTCTGGATATGAATAGCATTTTCTGTCACAAGTCTTTTGGAACTGTCTTGGATCACTGTATTACTGAGAAGAGCTAAATCTATCATAGTCAATCAACACACCACATTGCTGTTACTGTGTACAATGTTCTCCTGGCTCTGCTCACTTCAATCAGCTTCAGTTCAGGTAAGTCTTTCCAGATTTTTCAGAAATTGGTCTGCTCCTCATTTCTTATAGCACAATAGTATTCCATCACACTCATATACCACAACTTGCTTGGCCATTCGCGAACTGATGGACATTCCCTCAATTTTCAATTCTTTGCCACCACAAAAAGAGCTGCTGTAAATAGTTTTGTACATGTAGATCCTTTCCCCTTTTTTTAAATGATCTTTTTGCTAGAAGTGGTAGTGCTGGATCAAAGAATATGCACTCCTTTGGGCACAGCTCCAAATTGTTCTGCAGAATGGCTGGATCAGTTCACAACACCACCAACAATGCATTATTGTCTCAATTTTCTCACATCTCCAACATTTATTGTTTTCCTTTTCTATCATATTAGCCAATCTGATAGTTGTGAGGTGGTACCTCAAAAGTTGTTTTAATTTGCATTTCTCTAATCAATAGTGATTTAGACTATTTTGTCATATGATTATAGATAGTTTTAATTTCTTCTGAAAACTGCCTCTTCATGTCCTTTCACTACTTATCAATTAGAGAATGACTTGTATTCTTATAAATTTGCTTGAGTTCTTTATGTATTTGAGAAATGAGGCCTTTATCAGAAATGCTTGCTATAAAAATTATTTCCCATCTTTCTGCTTTTCTCCTAATCCTGGTTGCATTGGTTTTGTTTGTGCAAAACCCTTCTACTTTAATGTAATCAAAATTATCCATTTTGCATTTGCATTTGATAATCTCTATCTCTTATTTGGTCTTCCCTTCTCCACAGATTTGACGGATAAACTATTTTTTACTCTCCTTGTGGTATCACCCTTTATGTCTAAATCATGTACCTATTTTGACCTTATCTTGGTATACAGTGCGAGATATTAGTCTATGCCTCGTTTCTTCCATACTAAAAATATAGATATTTTTAAAATGAGATAAAAGTGAAACAAAGTACTTAAGTGATATCATTATTAATATTAGGTGAGATCAATGTGATTGAATATGCTTCATTATTTTTGAAAATTTTATTTTATAATACTCTGATAAAGAAATTCAAAGATCAGGTTCTCAGTTAATTTTTTTTCAATAACTGGTTTAATTACTGTCATAATTCAAAAAAAAATTGCCTTTCAAAAGATAAGTAGATTCAACTGGAAAAAGTACATCATTAGTAGGCTTACTAAAATTACAATGCCTGTTTTTCAGTCTCATCCACCAATTATGTTAAGGTTTTCTGTTGAAGTCTGTCCAATAAATTTTCATGTTCTCTGAGGTTAATTAGTTATTCTTACAAACTAAGAGAAAGGTGTTACATTTTTATACTTTTTACTAAAAAGAGCTGAAATCTGATGAAACGTCATTTGGAAGATATTTTTTTTACAGGGGTCAGAAAGTTCTGCTTCCAAATTTAACTGTAAGTAGATATGAGGGTGATTTTAAAAATAGGTGACCCATGTTGTTTTTAGCAACAAAATCATTTAACAATGGAAATATTTCCAAACATTTGTTTTCAAAATGCTCTCTCCATAGTGTACATTTCTTTTGAAAAACAGTTCATTTCTCACTCATTGTTTACAGTACCTTGGCTTATAAAAAGGACAAATTCAGTGTTTAGTTTTTTTAAAAATATCTGCTAGGTAGAATACTCCTGACAGCCTGTAATAGGGAGCAAAATGGGACTTACTGTTTTGCTCTTTTTTCTTTTGGAGTTCTAGTTCTTCTCAGCACTAAGGCAATCAAATGCCTTTGACTGAGTCTTGCCTTTATTTGAATCAAGGGTCTTCAATTGAATCAAGAGTCTTTGATGATCTGCTTAAGTCACAAGAAAGCCTAAGTCATATAGTTGTGACGCTCACTGACCCTGAAGAACTGTATATATACTCTGAAGCTAGCATTTTGCTTGGAGTTCACTCATTGGATTTATGATTTTGCCAGACAAGACTCTGGGTAGCCATTAAGGAGTCCCCTGGCTTTGAAAAACCAGATGTCAGTGTACCGCCCTCTGGTATCTATGTATGTATTGCTATGGACAGACAGAAACCCTGTCTGCTGATTTGTGTTATTTGCTGTTTATATAATTTCTGTCTGTAATTTCTGTTTGTGTTTTCTCTGAAGTTAAGGGTGCTGATTTTTTCCCTTGTACTAAGTTACTGATATAAGTATGTTTAATTAAAGTGAGATTGTAAACCCCTTAAAGTTGCTTTCTTTAGAAAAGCAAATCAAAGAACCTGTGCTAGCAGCCTTCCTGTGTGCTGCTGTTATTGGCCTTATATAGCCACAGTAGCTGCAAAGCATTGTTTTTACACAGCCACTTGTCATTACAAAAAAGATCACCAAATTTGAAATATATGTACATATAGAGATATATCTATATATCTAGTAAAAAATTCATAATCCATCTTTTTTAAGTTAGACAACTCTTTTAAGGACTTTGCCATGAAATAATCAGCAAATTTCTGTGTGGCACAAAAGGTTTTCATGACCATTCCCAATTTCAGTATAAAGACTGCACTGTTAAAATGTTTTATTTAAAAATAAAATTAACCACACTGATGCCATCCTGTAGCGTTTTGAGAATTTCTGCTTCCAACTTTTCTTGCTGCAATGGTTTGACTATGAATGATTCAGCGAATGAAATTCATATGTGACGCTATGTAATCTTACCCATAAAATCCTTTTTTTTAAAAGCAGCTACTCCACAGTTGCCACACTCAAAGTTCATGCACTACCATCCCTTCCCATAAAACACTAGTTTTATTAAAGAAATTATTTACTGTTGAAAATATATCTGATCCAGTTCATCTTTCATTTAGTGACTTACAAAGAAGTAATTCTTTATTTCATCAAAGAAACAGAATCTAGGAAATATCATAAGCTGAAACATGTTCAAAATATCTGAACTTTCATCCAACTGAATAGCATAGCTCCCACACTGCCTAATTTGTTTTCATACATGTTTTTCTAAATCTTGGGTGATACTTTCTATGCTTCTTCCAATAGAAATTGCTAACAAAGGAACACATTTTTGTTTGTTACCATATTGTTTTCCATGTATTATTCCAGTCATTTTTTTTTTACTGTGGCAGGAAGAATAAGGACTTCTCCAATATAGGTATGCAAATAGTTTTTCACTATTGAGGAATATTAAAATCTTCAAAAAAGGCTTCTAAACATTTGTCATTAAATTTAGCAAAATTTTGTAAAGTACAAGACTTTAAACATAACTGAAAAATCATGGAGATCTGTCTTTATGTTTTACAGGTAATTTTAAAAATAGTGACAGCTTCACACTATTATTTGCTACCATCATCAGGCAAAACATAAATTAAGAGGTAAGATTCAGTATTAATTAGTACAGATTTAAACCTATATTTGCAATCACCTAATGTCTGTCTTTTTGGGCCATCTCCCTGTTGGATCTGTTCTGATCACCATTTTTATCTCATAATAAAGCTGATGGAGAGCTTGTCCTAGGAGGAAATGTGTCAATGTTGCCATTTTCTTTGCTTGCTTGTGCTTGGCCTATTAGCATCATCTTTAGTTTGTAATTCCATTGCACAAATGTTTTGAGCCAATGGTCCATTTTGTGAGGGTTAATTTGGTCAAAACTAGATAATATAATCTGTAAAGCTTATTTTAAAAAATAAAAAGTCTAACATTTTCTTCATGTACTCCACTGGATTATCTTGCAAGCCCCCTATTTTGGAGACCATTGGTCAATGGTCAAACTTTGAACATAGCTACATGCCCCGACTAGACCATTCATAAGTAGAGACAAGGAAACATGCCTATTTACAAAGCAAGTACTAAGTTGTCAGACAACTTACAGGGTCATGATTTGGAGCAAGTAAAGGAGTATCTGGTTCTCTTATAAATTTCTAGAAACACTTAAGCATTTAACACTGCCAAATATAAATAAAACAACAATAACAACATAATAGTTGAAAATAAATAACCAAAGCTATTGCTTGTATTTCTGGACGTGACGTGATGGACTGTGACAGAAAATAAAGCATTAAGTGTGGAGTGGAATTTTTAAAATTAAGGGTACTTATTATGTCTTTTTTTTAACTTAAAAGTAGGGCTTTCTTCCAAAGTAGTAAGGTTAAAAATTTAAAAGATACAAAATCATGGAAAAATAAAAATGCTGGAGTGATAATCTAGAAGTAATTTATAAACTAATCAGAAATTTGTGATTCTTTAGCCTGAACCATGTACTCTAACAGAACAGGAAGTTTTAATATCTGTCCATTACAAATGGCTAAAAAAATTAAACTGCATATATTATAATGTGTAATTAGGCACTGTCTCATCATTAAAAAGTAACTTAACGTTTTACTTTTTAGGATACTCAGTTCCAGTAAAATTTTCTTCCTTTTCATGATAAAATTCCTCCATATCTGACCAATACTAGAATACCTTTCAACAATTAGCTAAGATACACTTATGCTAGTCCTTCAGGATTCCCATTCCCCTAAATTGTATTACTAAGTGAGTAGGTAGTTAGTCCTAAGACCCAACCTTGTAGAACAAATGACTAAGATTCTGGAATTTAGGTGTTGCTTAATAAGTGACTAATAGAGAGTTCCCATATTTACTAGGTTTAGAAAAGTGTGCGGGTGGGAGGGAAGAATTAGGAAGTCCTTGATCCTTGAGATTAAAATTTTTACAAAGTACACTGGGGTGGGGAGAAATCTAAAAAGCAATTCAGGTTTTCTTGGGACAGGGGCCAAGATCTTCCTGGTAGGTCATAAAGGTAAAGGAGGGAGTCTGAGTCAGAAGGTTTCCCTGAATCCCTAATTGGAAATATCCTGAAGTAGAGTGGACATTTTTTTTTTAAAAAGGTTTGCCAAAAAGGAGAGGGACTTGTCACAGCTAAATTTTGACCTCTATTATTAATATGGGAACTTTCAGCAAAATCTTGATGCTATTCTCTCCCTTAAGGAGATCAGGCTTAACACGTTCAAATCAAGTTGTGGAAAAAAGATCCTTTAAATTACCCATTAAGCACACTAATCCTCCTAAAAAAGAAATGAGGGTAGAGACTTGGGATAATTTTTAAAAATCATAATCTTTGAGCCAAATATAAATATCTACAAGTACAAGACATCACAAAATATAATTTTATTTCCAAATTGCTGTTATCTGCCCCAGAGCAAAAGGATGATTTCTTTTTTGCTAATTGCCAGAGAAACAGTAAAGCAGGAAGGACAAAAGGCATTTTCAGTGAAGGAGAAGCAGGGAGGTGCCTAGAATCCAAACAACATGCTATGTGTGAGGGGCTTAAGCAAAGTGGCAGGATAGAACTGGTAGAGAAGTGTGGTATATAGCTTATCACTTTAAACTGAATTTATAAGCCATTATCCCATGTCAAACATGCTTTTTATTTTTCACCATAAAATTAGTGATGTACACCAACTAAAAATTTCATTATTGGTACCATTCACTTCTACTGCAAAAGAAAGGGTGGAAAGGAAGTGTTTGGAAGTAGTCAATTCATAAACAGGTGAACCTTATTGTTGTGAATACCAGGCAAACCTGAGACACCAAAATAATGGCATGAAATTTTACAGAAAATTGTATCGTAGGACAAAGGAGAAGGTAAATCTGGGACCTCACTGGTTTTCAGTCTTGTTGAATGAAAAGATAAAACACTAAAATTGTTACAAAGTCTCATAGGTTGATTTGAGTATGGCCCTTTCTAGATCAGATTTTAGTATACTCTTTGATAATTGGATGTGCAATCCTGATGTAATTGTATTACAGGCAGTGATGCCAATTAAAAACTTCCCAGATGAGAAGGAATCTTTTCCCCAGGATCTTCATTACATACTCTTAACCGAACGGGTAACACATTAAATATTATTGGTGTCCTCTTGTTTCTAAGGGCACATCCATGGACCATTTCCCACAAGATTCATCCTGCAGGGCATTACTACTGCATGTACTTGAAAATTTCTATTTTTTAGCTGGCATACAGAATAGAACACATAAAAATACAATTCAATGGGCCACATGCAGCTTTATGCATTTTATAAATTGTCACACTTTAATTCAGAGTGTTTTAGGATAAGACCCTATTGTTTACTTTGCTTGTTATAATAGCATCGACAATCCCAAATTTAAAAAAATAGGCTCTTTTCTTCCATGTAGTAGAAACAGTGGTAGAAAGAGAGACTGGGTATTATATGAATCTATGGGATAGCTTAATAGGGTGTAAAGAGTACACCAGTTTGGAGTTAACACTCATCCCTTTTCTGATTCCTATTAGGTCTAAAACTGGATAAGTGATAGAGAATCAAAACATGTCTAAGTTTGAAGGAACCTGAGAAATTATCTTTGTCTAACCATCCACTCAATACAACAATCTTCTTTTTTATTTTTGGAGGGGGAAGGCAGGCAAATTGGGGTTAAGTGACTTGCCCAAGGACACACAAAGAATCTTCTTAAAGACAAATCTTCACTGAACACTTCTAGGGTCAGAAAACTCATTGCCAACCAAAGCAGCCCATCCCATTTTTGCACAGGCAATTGTTAGAATGTTCTAATTTGGGCAGCATTCAAATCCATCTCCCCCTAACACCCACTTCCTAGGTACTGGCTTGGTCTTCCTGGTTACACAAAACAGACATCTACTTCCTTTGCCTCAGTCTGCTCATGTGGGAAAAAAAAAAAGGGATGTGGCCTTTCCTATCTGTCTTTGGAGTTCTTATAAGGAATAAATAAATAAATTATAAATACATTGGAGTTCTTATAAGGAACAAATATATTAATTAATTAATATGCCTTTCAAGGTATAAAAGTGCTCCACACATATGATTGTTAAATTTCAACTATCCTCCATCTTCTGCCAACTCACGTCTGTTGTGGGCAACAAGAAGTAACAACAAGGGATTTGAAAGAGACTTGAGGAAGACTAAAACATAAGGAAAAGGTAATAGAATATACAACCAGTAACTGCTACTTGAAAAATCTATAATAAACATTTTAATATTAAGTGAGAGGTCAATGAATAATGGAGGGAATACTCACATCCAATAAAGTGATAGCACCTTGATGTATCCAGATCAATGAAATCACAGATAACTGAGGTGGTACTACAGATAGAGCACTAGATCTGGAGTTGGGAAGACCTGAGTTCAAATGTAGCCTCAGAAACTTACTGGTTGTGCGACCGCAGGCAAGTCATTTAACCTGTTTGCCCATGTACGAATCAGCTGAAAATTTATTAAAGAATATGACAGCCTTAAATATAGGGTGCTATTGTCTGTCTGTGGTCCCTAACTAAAGTCATAAGACTTTAAAATAGGCAATATATGAATGGAGGAAAAAACAATGGAAAGAAGTTAAAGAGAGACATGGGAGAGCCTAAGACTCTGAAAGAGGAAGTGAGCAGAAATACAACCATGGAGAACCATAAGGGGAGAGAGGTAATCAACTAGACAAGAGAGAAGCCACCAGGACTTTTGAAGGACAACCAATAACCTCATTAAGGTATGTTGTAGGTGGTCAAGTGTAATTGCTCAATTTAATTACTCCCATTACAATTCAAGTTGTGTAATGGAAACATAATAAAAACCCTTTCCAAGCACATAGTACAAGGCAAAAGATGCTGAATTTGGCTGCAGAGTTTGGATCCTCACTCTGCCACTTATTACCTATATTACCTTGGGAAACTCACTTCAGCTCCCTGGGCCTCAGTTTCCTTATATGTAAAAAGTGAGAGTTGGACTAGATGACCTCTGAGGCCCTTTCCATCTATGGTCTTAAATTCCATTTATTGAGTCATCAGTCAAGGTTGTCAACAAGCATTTCTTAAGCAGTTATTGTGACAAATGCCAGGATTACAAAGAGAGGCAAAAACATTTCCTGACTTTGAGAACCTTAAAATCTAACGGAGAGACAAGATGTGAGTAACTAGGTATATATAAGACATACAAAGAGTATATGCAGGTAATCTGTGGAGGACAGCATTAGCAGCTGGAGGGCCCAGGAAAGGCTTCCTGTAGAAGGAAGGAGTTGAGCTGAGCCTTGAAGGATGTCAAGGAAACTCAGAAATAGACGTGAGGGGGCAGAGTATTCCAGGCATAAGATAAAGGTACAGAAGGTGACAAGAAATGGGGAGCTATGTGTGAGAACTGTAAAGAGGTAAGCATTGGTGGATCATAGTGTGAATAGAGGGGAATAAAGGTAAAGAGGCACATTATGAAACGCTTTAAATGCCAACCAGAGGACTCTATATTTGATCCTAGAGGTAATAATAATCGACTGAGGGTAATATGGTCAGACTAAGGCTTTAGAATGATGAGGGGATGAAACTCGAGGCAAGGAGACCAGTTAGAAGGGTAATGAAATAGTCCAGGTGGGAGATGATGAGGGCCAGAACATGGGTTATAGCTATATGAGTAAAGGGAAGTGGATTATGCAGGAGATGTGAAGGTAAAAATGGCAAGATTTGGCAATATGGTTATGTGAAGTGAGAGCAGCTGAGACAGATCTTGAGATTGCAAGCAAAACTAACCGGAAGCATGAAGGTGACTTCAATGGAAATAGGAGAATTTGGAATAGGGTAATAAGTGTTTGGGGGAAAATATAATGAGTTCTGTATTTGGACAGCCTGGGTCTGATAACTATGGGATATCCAAAGGCAATTGGTGATACGTGACTGAAGCTCAGGAGAAAGGCTAGAGACATATATAAGGATCAGGAAAACATCTGCATAGAGATAATTAAAACAACAAAACTCTAGTACAACAAAAAAATTGAACATCCCCTTGATGTTTATATTAAATAAATGTGCATACTATTTCCCCCCTTGTATTTCTAATAGAGCTAGCAATAAACATGAAGAAAAGGAGGTAACAAAGCAGTATGACTGTGATGGACTGATGAAGACTGACCTCATAGTTTTAGTAACAATATTTATCAAGCTAGCTTTTGCTTCAGTACCAGAAACTAAACAAGAGTGTAATATACAGCATGGTTTGCCTAAAACAACATCTTTTGTAAAAAGTTCAAAAAGGCAAAAATTTGTTTATACGTCTCTGACACTGAAGCTATCATACTATTTAATAACTTTCATAATATACAATTTAAAAGTGTATAAGAGGAAGAGCCTTTGAGGCAACCAATTTAAGTTATAGTTAAAAAATAAAATTATAATAAACAGCTTTATTATGAATTTACGAAAGAGCTTTCTCTTGTCAAACTTAAGTTAATTTTTAAAACCCCTCAATGTTTACAATTTGTTCTCTTGATTAACACTAAAATTTACTGTATGCCCTCAATTTTCAGGAAGCTACATTCATATACTCCCTGTACTTGAAAAAATGGCACTGTTTTGTCTGCAAAAATTTGAAGGAAGGAAGAAAGGAAGGGAGAGAGGAAGGACAGAACTTTTCCACAGTTTTGGGTTATTGTATTTCAAAAGTTATGTCCTCCATTGCAACATGTCCATAACATAACCTTTAAAAGTATCATTAGTAAAAATACATAGAATATATGTGGCAATTATTTGAAAACAGCCCACTATCCTGTTATCACCTCTTGATATTATCTCTAGAAAGACAGCTCTCTGGCCAGAACACTTTGATGGTTACTAATTTAGCAGATATGAGAGGGAAGCGATTCCCAAGATATAGTCCCTGGTTACAAACTACTACCTTCGATTCTCCAAAGAATAAACCTAAGTTACAGTCAGCAGAAGCATACCAGCTGATCTCAGAGTGCACAGGGATGAAAAGAATGTAGAAAGAGATTATCTCTAAGGTAACAGTGATACAAATCACATAAGGCTTTAGAGACTGAAGCCAACACTTCGACAGTCCCTGGAAAGAAAGTGGAAATCAGTGTACATTCCAGAGCGTGCATGTATGAGTTGTCCACAATTCATTTCCAGGTGGCCTTTCAAATATAGCTAGGTGCTGATTAGTGAAAATAATTAATGCCCCAAAGTGGTAGCATATATTTGAATTTGTACTATTTGAATCATAATTATGTGAGACATGATAACTGATTCCAGTCCAAAGGAAATAGGCAGCACAAATTCAAATAATGAGACCACTTCAGGAGGGATTTATTATATGCTCTAATCAGGAGCTGGCTAAATAAAGTTAACTGAAATAAAACCCTATGGACATTGAATAAAGGTATGGAATTGTAACCATTCACATCCACCTTAAAGATCAAAGCTTCTTTTTGCCTCAAGTGGATGATAAAGGGATATCAGAGCTGAAGTTGTCATTTTGAGTAACTCTTGCACCACTCACCTGGCTGCATCTGCAAAGATTCAGACACAGCCAAGAATAGCCTATTCCAATGGAATAGTTTGTTCTCCCATTTCTAGGGGCATGTTATAGAATAAATGACCACAACGAAGAACAGTACAATATAATGCAAATAGCATAGAACTGGGAATCTGGAGATAGGGATACTAGCCTTGGTTCTATAATGAAACTCCTTTAGCTTCAGTTTCCTAATTTACAAGAACAGAGGGTTGGACAAAGTTATTTCTAACATCCCTTATGGCATCAGAAATTCCCCAAAGTCATCACTGAGTTAATGTTTAAATCAGTATCATGTCACTTAAGCTCCCTGCCTTTTTTCTATGCCTTGACCCAAAAAACAGTGATTTACTTAATGGCATATAGGAAAAATGTCCCATAAATTGTAATTTGTTCACTCTACCAACTTTTAAACCAATGCACAACCTTGCTTTACTCATTCTGTTCATGAATGGAAATATTCACAAACCCATGATAACTTTTACTCAATTTCATTAAGCATGTATTTTTTTAAAAAAAGGAGAAATGCTTGAAACTAGGCTCCCAAATGATCATCCTTAAATCACCCAGATGAGATAAATATTTCTCCTGTACCTTTTAGTTATCTCTACCCTGACCTAGTAGATACCTCACTTCTGCCAGAAAGAGAATTGATGATCTACAACTCTGCCAAAAAGGATGGATAACACTAGAAAAGAAGACAAGTGTAACTACTAGCATGAGAAACCCCCATTCATGGGACCTAATGCCTTTCTCTTAGAATACTCATGTGTTAAAAAATAGAGCATAGCAAAATGAGCAGTAAGTATAGTTGTCACTGCTGCTGGTAGAAAGTAAAACCTACTAGACATCAGTGGCATTACCTAAAGTGCTATTTTAAAAAATGCTCAGGAGTACCTCTAGCTGCACTGTTCAAAATGTAATAAGTCATTTTCCTACCAATACAATATAAAAACCTAATAGTATCATTACTGGGTTAGAGTCAGAAAAATTAAAGTCCAATTTGTATTATACCATGTTCCATTTTCTTTTCCAAACCAAGGATAGACAATGTTGGCAGGACCTTATCTTTCTATATTATTTCCTGTGGAGTTTGATTTTCAGATGTTTACAACACAAGTAACACATATAATATTGCCCATTCATAAATAATGTTAGAAAAACTTCAATAAGTTATTTAAAAAACTGGTCTAAAAATGTCCATCAAGACATTTCTTAAACCAGGAATGCTTCATGCAGAAATGAAAAAATATTTTTTATTTCAGAACCTTTAAGCTTGATTGATTTTAACACTACATATTTTAAAGCTTGATAAAACTGACTGTGAAAGCCAATGGAAAAAACAATTTGTTTTCCAAAGGGATAACTAAATGTGTCATGACTTTTGAATAGTTACCTGTTTTGTTTAAAAAATTGCCTTCACTTTCTAACCCTTTTATTTCTTAAGAGGAAATGACTTCTATTGTATTCACATGTTACTTTCAGATAACAAAAATCTCCTCTATGAGAATGTAACAAAATTCTTCTGGAAAGTAAAAGTTTAAAAATTATAAATAAAATATCTCTGGACCTACTTATCACACACAGTCATTATCTTACTTAAAATCACCAAAGTCAGTGTTTAAAAGTCAGTGACTCCCCAACATCTTCAGGATGAAATAAATATAAATCCTATCTGGCATTCAAAGCCCCTCATAACTTATCCTCTCTCCTCCCTGAACCAATTTTTCATTTCTTACACCTTACAACCTTCCTTGTACTTTGAAATCCAGGGACATTGGTCTCCTTGATATTCCTCAAACAAGACACATCATCTCTCCACTCCAGGTATTTTCAATGGTTGCCCCCTGAACTTGGAAAGCTCTTACTTATCACCACCTCCCGGCTTCCTTCAAGTTCCACCTAAAATCTCACTTTCTATAGGAAGACATTCCTGATACCCCTTAATTCTAGTGCCTTCCCTCTACTGATTATTTTCAACTTATCCTATATGTAGCTTGATTGTACATAGTTATTTGTCATCTCCCCCATAAGACTGTGAGGACCTTGAGAAAAGGGATTATTGTTTGCATTTTTTGTATTTCTAGTGCTTAAACTGCTTGGCACATAGTATGCATTTTTTTAAAAAAATGTTTATTGACTGATCATCTGATAGTATCCCATGGCTATTCTAATGTTTGTGGAATAGTTTTCACTTCTGATTGTTAAAACAGGATTTTAGCAAAGTCAAAACCAATCTTGAGGTAAGGTACTCATTCCGCTCCACAGCATCTATATCCCCTGCACATTTGGAAGTCTCTTTGAAGACAAAAAGAATTAGATCTGCAGAAAGAGAGTACATAAGGGCAGCAGAAAATGAAAAGAATTGTCTAGATTTTTTTTCCTGAAGGATCTTCAAAGTGCTTTAAAAGAATGATTATCCCCCAGGTTATGAATGGGAAAAATGCAGAAGGAAACTAGATGCCTAATGCTGTGTGGTGACTTGATGACAAATTAGAATCTCAGGCAGTATGCTCATCAACAAAACTGCATAGTTGCTGACAACCAAGATTTCTAAAAATCCTCTGTGTAATTGAAAGCTTTATTTCCAGGAAAGATGTCACAGTTTGCACGGGGTTAGGAATGTGTGATAACATATATGTCTTAAAGTTTCAATATTGGGAAAAGAGATGCTCTTTTCTACCAAACATTTCTCAAAGCAAAAGCGCTATTAATCACATGCCTCTTTGGTTACAGTCAGGGAAACAGCTGTTCAAAATTTTAGATTTCTCCTTAGAAGTTACACACAAAAGTATTTTTAATGAACTGAATCCATTTAAAAACTGATATCCTTAGTACAAGACTGGACTAGTACACATGTTAAAACTGTGCTGTAGCCATATCTCTAAGAGGCAGTAGCTTTTCTTTTTCTTTCTTTTTTTTTGGAGGGCTGCATACTGAAACCGAACAATACACTTCCATTTGACCTCCTGTGTCTTGATTAAACCTATCAGATTACTGGTTCTAATTAAGGATCATGTTACTAGCTCCTACATAGTTATTAATGTGCATTATTGCCATTAAAGGCAATTTTGACCTCTGCTGCAAATCACCTAGAGTAAAATTTAATTATCAAACCCAGAGGAGGAGTGGGGAGGAGTTAAAATGGTTTCTTGAAAAGCATACATGGTTCCGTGTTAAGATTTTGCAGCATTTCCTTTGTTCTGTACAAAGCAATGACAAAAACAAACCCCTGCTCTCTAAGCCTCGAAAAGTAACTCCTCAAGAAGGCAGCAGAAAACTCTCTAGTGCTCTCTTGATTTGTGCTGTTCTTTTAGATATACTAAAGATAGAGAATTCTTTATATATTTTCTCAAAGTTTGAGGGCATCATCTACATGAAAATAAAATGATAAACTGGAGTTTGGCTGGCACTCTACGAAATATATATTTTTAAATGCATTATCTTGCCTGTATGTGTTTTGAAACAATACCTATTCACTTAACCCTTTATGGGTAACACTCCTCTGGATCTTTTAAAGATAATGTTCATTATTTCTTAATGGTCTAGGTCTATGATTTCACTTCTTTATAGAAACTATCAACTGAGGCTAGTCTCAAAGACTGGCCCGGAGCAATCCAAAGTTAAGTGATTTGCCCCAGATCACACATCCAAAATATGGGTGAGAGAGTAAAAACCTGAACTCAGGCTTTCCTGCATCCTAAGCTGGATCTTTATCCACTGTTTCTTATGTTGTCTCTCCCTGCTCAAATCAAGAATTTTAAAAGCAATTAATTAGGCAGCTGAACTTAGCATTAAATTTAAAACTATTCTTTTAATGGCCATTTTCCTTTCTAAGAAGAAGCAGTGTGGCATAGTGAATAGAGACCTGGCCTGAAAATCAGGAAGAAACGGGTTCATGTTCTGCTTCACAAACGTACTGGCTGTGTGACCCTGGCCAAGTTCCTCTGCCTTTCATTGCTCAAAGCAATACCTGAAGACTATAAGTTGAAGAGAAGATGTCACCCTGGATTGGCAGAGGGAGTTTTCTCATTTGGGAATTTCCTATACTAATGAAATCACAGGTCCAGTCTTTGAGCTTTCCTTCCCAAGATCAAACTGTTTCTCTCTCTCTCTCTCCCTCTCTCTCTCTCTCAGAAAACACATCACTAAATTTAATATAATTGGCCAGTCTTACGTCAGTTTAGCTCAATACACTTTGACTAAGCACCTACAGTGTAGAAGGCATATGCTGGCTTCATATTCATCTGTGATATTTTAATAAAAAGCTAATGAACCTCTAAGTAACAAATGTGGTATATTTCCTGAATTATTTTGTATTGTTTATTTGTCTTGCTGGACAATTGTGCTGAGAGACAGCCTTGGAGCTACAAAGACCTGAGTTCGAGTCCCTTCTCTGATACACACACCAGCTGTATGACCCTGGTAATATCTCAATGACTGAGGCAACTTTCAAAGACTATCCACTAAAGAACAGGTGCCAGCCTAGATTAATAAAGGGAGATTACTCATCCAGGAATTCCCTAACTCAATGACAGCACAGCCTCAGTCCATAACCCCTCTCCCATATCATCTTGTTTAGCCAATCACCTAAAGGTTATAGAAGTTTCCACAAGAAAATATATTTATTGATGAAGAATAAAATAAAATTTCTCACTTAAAATGAAAACATTAAAGTTGGAAGACATTCTGTGCTTGCCCTTTGAAGAAAAAGAATCTTGGATAGGGCATCAGTTGACCCTGGCTTAATTTTTAGTTTTGCTGCTTAACTGACCATGTGAGTTTGGACAAGCAACTTAAACTCTCTGAGTTTTGTTCTCCTTGGTTGTAAAATGAGAGGATTGGATTTCAGACTTGCTGAGGCCTCTTCCAGCTCTGCCATTATGTCATTATATGTATTTCTTAAATTTACACTCATGATTTTTACATTCAAGTTATCTCAGAGAAAGCAAAGACTACTGTCTTCAAATGTATGAAAAGAAAAGTGGTGGCAAAAGTATGTGTGTGTGTATGCACACGCACACATGTGTGCACACGCATGTTTGCATGGCAATGAAGAATAGGATAAATGGAAATAAGTAGAAACTTTAGAAGAAATTTAGTCTTGATGTTCAAGAGAACATTCTCTCTTTTAAAAATATGAGCTAATGCAATGCATTACCATGTGGGACTGTAGAATCCCTGGAAATGTTGAAGGAGAGATTATATAGTTATCTCTTGGGATGTTCTAAGGGTAGTAGTGACCAGGCGCAGGGGATGGACACAATCAAGTCATAGGAGCTTTTCCAATTCTCTGATGATATGACCAAAATGTCAATCATGACAAGCACTTTTGAACTATATGGATGCTCCACAGAGACGTAATAAATGTAAACTATAGCACACACAAAAAACTAAATTCTGATTTCTGAGAGCTTATTGTAATCAAAGAATTACTATAAAGTCCAATTTACCTCTGTTCCTAGGGGGAAAAAAATCTGCCCAAGACAGGGGCAAAACAGGGAACTCAGATGTTAGTAGGATTAAATAGAAAATTTACAAATTATTCATCTGCCTTCTCCCCAATTGCTATTTTATTTTTTAAAAAGGCTTTATCTTCTTTTCTAGAATAAATTATCCTTATCTGGGTGTCTGCCCAGAGGAACTAACCACAAATAACTTAATAACCTTAACCTTAATACCCCTATATCACGGAGTGAGGGAAAAAACAAAGATGTGAATGGGGACCATCCCTAGGAACATTTCAGAGGGGCAGTGTTATAAGTCTTCCTTCCCTGTTCCCAATTTCCCTATCCAAAGCTACATCTGGTAGTAGGAATTGCATTCTGAGCAGGCATCCCAAATGGTCAGACAAAACCAAGGGAAATTATTTGTGTTTAATCCTTAATTCCTCAGAAGAGATAACCCAGGTGACTAGGCAAGTAATTTGATAGGAGGATTTTTTAAATTAAATTTCCTAGTTCTTGATTTGCTGTTGTTTATATATAGCTACCTCATCAAAATTATGGTCATTAAATCTGGAAATTATTGCCTGAAAAAGATACATTCACAAATAATTGTTGGTCAGGCATTTCAGTCATGTCTGACCTTGACTCCTTTGGGGTTTTCTTGGCAAAGATTTTAGAGTGGTTTGATATTTCTTTCTCCAGCTTATTTTACAGATGAGGAAACTGAGGCAAATAGGGTTAAAAGTGATTTGCCCAGGGTCACAATATAGTAAGTGTCTGAATCCACATTTGAATTCAAGAAGATGAGACTTCCTACTTCCAGACCTGGCATTCTATCCAGGGCCTTCACAAATTTTTAGTTTTGATACCCAAAGCCAGGAGGGTGTTATAGTGCAGTGGATTTGGAATGTGAGAACTCT
>CM053622.1:644009907-644082986 GCA_028646595.1 Phalanger gymnotis | reverse complement strand
GAAGGGAAGGGAAGGGAAGGGAAGGGAAGGGAAGGGAAGGGAAGGGAAGGGAAGGGAAGGGAAGGGAAGGGAAGGGAAGAAAAGGGGGAGAGGGAGGGGAGGGGAAAGGGAGCTCTGAAGCAGGAAACAGAAAGAGGATAACACAGGAAGCTAATTGATAAAAAGTAAGTTTCAAGTAGAAAGTGAAGCATTAGAAGGATTTTTGCTGTGGTTAAATGAATAAAGAAAATGATATTACAGGTGGAAAGAATAAGAAAATGTCAGAGCTGGAAGGGATCAATGTGTCACTGTTTTGGAGCTGGAAGTTACCCTCAAAGATCTAGTGTAACCCCATCACTTTACAGGTGAGGAAAACAAGGCCCCAAAAAGTCAAGTGACTTGACCATAATCACACAACTACTTAATAACAGGGTTGGGAATCCAGCTTTCCTGGCTCCCAGACTACTACTCTTTCTATTACGATATGCTATTACCAGATGTACCATATTGCAGTGGAAAACAATGAACTTGGAGTCAGAGAACCTGAGCTTGAATCCCCAGTTTGCTGTGACTATTACTTGTTTTTCTTACAACCCTATATATGCATACATGCATCACTCCACCTATCTGGGTCTATTACCTCATCTGTAAAAAGAGAGGGTTAGACTAGATGACCTCTAAAACCTCTTCAGCTCTAGAACTATAATTCCTAAGATCTATCAGTCATCGTCTCCAGATATTCTGCCTGGTATAACACATGCCCTGTAGGAATGTTTCACCTTTTACTTAGCGGTCCTTACAAGGTACCATGAAGTAGATTGGGTATTGCCCTATGAGATTAAATATCAGAGTCTGAATGATGTGGTCAAGGTCACTCAGTGCTGCTTTCTTAACCAGGTGGCTCTCCCTTATTTACTTTCCTCATTGGGGCAAGAGTACTGGTAATTATGGGGTTGGGCAAAACAAATCACATTCTTTAAAGCAGAGACTAGTTTGTATGATCACCACAAAAACTCTGAGCATTCAATAGTATGTGTTGAATCAGAGGTATTTATGGAAAAAAAATTCAGAATCCAATTCATGCCAGCTATTCAAAAAGAGACTCAAAGAAATTTTTAATTTTTTTCGTGTTTTTTTTTAAGCAGGGCAATTGGGGTTAACTGACTTGCCCAAGATCACACAACTAGTACATGTGTCAAGTGTCTGAGGCCGCATTCGAACTCAGGTCCTCCTGACTCCAGAGCTGGTGATCTATTCACTGGGCCACTTAGCTGCCCCCAAGACTGGAAGAAATTAATGATAGACTGGGTAAGAGCAATCAGTTAATCAACCTCAAGTAAAACTTGAGACTATCAAAACTTGGTCACTAGCCTCTTGACAGGACAGCTAGGTGGTGCAGTGGATAGAGTGCTGGGCTCGGAGTCAGGAAGACCCAAGTTCAAATTCAGCCTTAGATACTCATTAGCTGTGTGAACTTGGGCAAGTCACTTAACCCTGTTTGCCTCAGTTTCTTCATTGGTAAAATGAGCTGGAAAATAAAATGGCAAACCATGCCAGCATCTTTTCTAAGAAAACCCCAGATGGGGTCACAAAAAGCTGGACATGACTCAAAACAACTCAACAACAAATCCTCTTGCCTATTTATTATGCTGTTAATTCATCATGGAAGCCTCTGCACAGGTATCCTGATTAATTCAGTATTAATGTACCAAATACATTAATTAAAAAACAGATTTAAATATAGTAGGTATTAAATATATATTTTTGAACGGCTGAATTTCATACCTTAAGCTGTACACATAAAAAAGGCAACTTAATCCTGAAAGGCAGCATTGTACAACAAATAAAGCACTGTATTGGAATCAGGAAGATCTAGGTTCAAAGACTAATTTAGTCCCTGACCAAGCCACTTAACCTTTTCCTTTTGTCTCAGTTTCCTCATTTGTTTAATGAAGGAGTTGGATCTCTCAGGGCCCCTCCATCCTAAATCTATAATTCTATCACCCAAAAGAACCAATCCTTATACATTAAGGTAGGTTTTTTTTGGGGGGGGCGGGAAATGGAGCAGGACAGAACATGGAGAACATGAAATGTGACCTTCACAGTAAGCTTTCTTCCAAAATCATCCCATGTAACTTCCTGTCCTTACACTTTTGTCATTGAAGCATCTGTTTTAGGCTTCAATCTTTGCTCCCACATACATTAACATTTGTGAATCTGCTAACTCCACTTCAATAATACTTTGGACACAAGAATGTTTATGAGGATCCAATGAAGCTCATGAAAACAAACATGAGGAAACACTAACCTATGACAGTCCTTGGTCACTGGCTGTTTTATTGCTTATTAACTCATCATTGAAACTTTTGCACAGGAATCAATAACCAATTCAATCTTTTCTCAGGCTACAGAATAAAGTGATAAAGGTCTTCCATTTGCTTTTCTTTTGGTTTGGGAGACTTCTTAGTTGGGAACACTGGACACAGAGTTAGAAGATCCTAGTTCTGCCTCTTAGTAACTCTGTGACCTTAAGTAAGTAAAGTTCATGTTTCTCTGAGTCTCTGATTCCTAATCTTGTAAAAAATGACCTGGTTGCACTAAATGATCTCTAAGAATCCTTCAGCTCTTAACATTCTGTGATTTGTGTGGAAGAATACTACACTGCTATTTGCAACCAATCTAGTAATTTCGTTGGCTCATTTATATTTAAAATGCTGGGTCTTATTATGTTAAGGTTATCTAAATGTAAAGTTATTTCCAAGATACTTCAGAAAAAAATTTTTAAAATGAAGGGGAGAAAATATGTAGGTCTTCTTAAAAGTTCCTTATGGATTATCAGATCATGTGACTAGCTTTTAAGGCTCCCAATTTGCCCACTATAGCACACTTAATAATAAAAGGATTTAGTCCTAGAAGAGAATTTTAAAATCATCTAGTCTAACCCTCCCTTATTTTACAAATGGGGAAACTAAAGCAAAGAAAATAGAAGGTCACACAGTTAGTAAGGAAAAGAACCAAGATTTGAATTTATGTCCCCAACTCCAAGTCTTTTTGCTAAAGGATAACCAGATCCTTAGTAAAGGCCTCATCTACTAATGTCTGTCTAGCAATAACTTTTAAAAAATCAAGTTAAGTCCTGTAGTGATTTGAGTCATGACATTAAACTAGGAGGAACAACTATTAGTCTCCCTCTATAGCTCAAGCACAGGCTTATTTCTTAATCAAAAATTCAGTTATAGAATATTATAACAAAAAAGTTATAAAAATAATGATATGATATGACAGAGGAAGGACAAAATGAAGCTGAAACTACAACCACTGTTTTAAGAGATCAAACTAATAATTCAAGAATATTTCTATGTTCCCAAAAATAAAGGATTAGCCTAGAGCAGCAGTTCTCAAACTGTGGTTCTAGGGCCTCTGGAGATTCCAGAGAGACTTTTGGGAAGTCCATGAGGTCATAATTATTCTCATAAAAATATTAAGATGTCTCCATTTCTAGTACATAAATATTGAAAGGTATAATCCACATAAACAAAAGCTCTTGGGGGGTTGCTCCTCAATAATTTTGAAGAGTATAAATTGTAAAATATTTTGAGAACCACTGACCTAAAAGATTGAAAATGTCATTGTAGCCAAACTCACCCTAATTCAAATAAACTTAATTTTAATAGCTTAGTGTATTTTACCTTTAATCAGGGCATTTTTACAACATTATATTACACATGCTTTTCACTTAGTGTCTGCATTCTTTATAAGTAGGTATGAAAGGCCCCAAAGTCTCATACAGAAAGAGGAAAGGAGAAAAAGGGAAGGGAAGGAAGGAAGAGGAAGGGAGAGGAAAAGGGAAAAGATAAGTTAAGGGCAAGAGGGAGAGGAGGAGAGGAAGTAGAAGGGAAAGGTGAAGAAGAGGGGGGAGAAGAAGAGGGGGAAAAGGAAGGGGAGGGGTAGAGAAAAAAGAAAAGGGAAAGGGAGGGGGAGAGGGAAGGAGAAGAGAAGGGGGGAAAGAAAGTGAAAAGAAGGAGAAAGGAAAACAGGAAGGGAGAATGGGATAGAGGAGGAGGGAAGGGAAAGGGAAGGAAAAGAGACTCATACTTGAGTTACTGTGAGAAATCAGTGGTTAAGTCTTTTCTTCTTGTCAGAAGAGCCTTAAACGTCCAACATTAATTTTGACAAAAATTTCCAATTTCACCCAATTTAGATGCCTAGATGATCCTGATGATTCTGAAAGAGCATGTGTAATACTCAGAGAATATTTTTCATTCCCTTTTTAATGCTGAATGGGGAATTTTCAGATCACTAGTATCCTTCCTCCTAACTCAGATGTTTGCTGTGGGTATAAGAAAGGAACTCTTCTTTTAAGTCGAACACACACACACACACACACACACACACACACACACACTTCCTTAGGGAAGTGAAACACTGATTTAGTCCTGTGATTCTACAGGGAGCTCAGAACACCTCTGCAATACTCAGAATTTCCTGTACCAACCCCATATGAGGTTACGACTCCAAGGTTGAGAACTTCCGTTCAGTTGTTTTTAAAATTCTAAGTGCAGTACATTCAATCAGTTCTCTAAAAATTTCTTGCAAGTAAGGAATTATTAGTTCTATGACTGCAGAGAATTGGTACGGAAATGACAGATCTGAAGAATACTTTCTCCACATTAAATAATGATGATTACAGTTAATATAAAAATGCAATTGCTGGCTTTTATACAGTGTTGTAGATTGTCCAAAATAATTTTTTCACAACCATCCTGTAAGGGAGGTGGTACCTGTTTATTATTGTTCCCATTTTACAGATGAGGAAATGAAGAGTGATTTGGCTAAGTTGACCCAGCCAGAAAAGTTAGCAAAGGTGGGATTTGAATCCAGGCTCAGTCAATACTCTTTTCAATATAATGCTGCTACACTGAAGCAAAAATATTTGCAAATAGGTATTGAGGATTTTAATTCCACAAAAATCCAAAAGATTATGTTTAAATTGTGTTAATACTGACATATTCCTTAAATTATGAGTGTATTTTCTTTCTTGCATATAGAAGAACACATGAAGGGCTTTGTATAATTTAGATAAATTATCCACAGAAAGAAACGGCAATATACTAAAGAATGAATATTTTAAATCTTAACGATAATGAGGAAATAAAAGCGGTCATTTTCTGCTAGCATTTACTGCACAACACAACCAAAAAAAATATAGTACTTAGAGAAAAACAGACCTCAGCCATCTTATGGATGTGGAGTGAGGGAGAGAAAAATCAACAATTTGTCCCTTTATCAAGGGAGTATTACTTATCTTGTCTGATAGAAGAACAATCATGAAAAGTTACAGAGAATTAGAAAATGATAATGAGGCTCATTTTTCCCCTTCCATCATACAAATGGGAAAAGAGGTCAGGAAGGAACAAAATCTTTATGTAGCTGCAATGTGAGGGACGCTTGATTCATGGTGCTTTGTCATCATCACCACCATCATCATCATCACCATCATCAAGAATTTATAAAATACCAGCTGCAGTACTTGGATAATCTATAATGCCTCAGAACTGGCAGAGATTTGCCCGTATTAATCTACCATAGGTCATGACTTGGTCAATAAAGAACCACAGCCTCTGGGCACAGGTTTCATCCCCCTCCCTCCAATCACTGAGGATGTGAAGTTAGGGTTGAAATACTGGTAAGGAAAGGTTATGACTCATAATGGCTTCCCAGAATTCAAATGGCCCCCAGGCAGAAGGTGGAGGAGACCTCACCAAAGGCTAGTACAACTGCTCTTTCCCCTTCTCAAACTGCTATTTTAACATCACTAATTGCAAACCCTTCCCCCTTGAAACTTGAAACTATCTTTCTTAAATCTTTAAGCAAGAGACAGAGTAGTTTCTCATAGGCTGTTGGAAATTTTAAAAGCAGTTTGCAGTCATGAACAATAATGACCTTATAGTATGGAGAATTCCACCATTTTTCTAATGAATGATAGAATGTCATGTCACATCTTAGTCCAAACCTTCATTTTGTAAAGAAAAGGAAACTGATTTTTTCAAGGTCAGAGAGCAAATAATTGCTAGATCCTGGACAAGAAGCCAGGTCTTTTGACTTCCATTCTGGAACTCTTTATATTACCCCATGAAATCATAGTTTGGGAGAGTGAACAGTTTCCGGGAGACATTACTATACTGTCATCTCAATTAAAATAAATATACAGGAAAATAGGCAGGACTTTGTTGTGAAACATCTGGTATTAAAACTAGCCCTCCTACCCCTAGTGATACTCTCAATTAGAAATCTAATGAATTTAGAGATAAACCTCTTAAACAGTTACAGAATAGGCATGTGTATGATATATGTGTATGCAAATCAATGTCTATATGCAATTTTTCGATATATAGAAATGCCAAGTGTGCAACTATTATATAGAGATGATACACACATGCACACATATACTTGGTATTTTAAAAGAAATCTCCCCCTCCTACAACATACTCACATAACAAGTTAGTCATCTAACCTTTGCTTGATGACCTTAAGTCAGAGGTAACCTCAGGAGACAGCTCATTCTACTTTGGTCTAGCTCTAAGTGTTTGGACACTTTTCTTTACATCAATTAAACCATCATCTTAAAGAGGCATTTTCTAAAAGGGAATAATTCTGGACTTAAGTGTCAGGAGACCTGTGCTGATATTCTAGTTCCAACATTTATAAGTTTTGTGATCTTGGGGAAGTCACCACATGTCTCTTAAACTTAGTTTGCTCATCTACAAAATGGGGATATTAATATTAGCACTATTCATACTTCTGCATTTTTCATTGAGAGAAAATGTTTCATACACTTTAAAATGTTATATAAACATGGGTCATTATTGTTTTAAAAAATCTATGCTTTCATGAGTGTCAGATGACATTCAAAAATGTAGATCACAACTGAGCTTGAAAGTTCCTGAGATTTCATCTCCCCATTTAAAAAAAGTTATTACTTGGTGACCAACATTCCAGGCATTAGCTATGTTAAACTCAACTAACCTGACCCTAGGGACAGATATGTTTGTTGCCATTTGAATATTGAAACATTCCTAGCATGGGAGGGCCTGCCACAGTTAGTACTACAGTAGTCTAACTTCTAAGAGGACTTTCCTGATTCCCTAATCTGTTAGAGCTCCCCAAATCCCTGTGTATCATGTCATATGTATCCTGTATTTTTGCTTACCTCCCAATATGTTGTATCTTCCATTAAATATAAACTTCTAAAAGGGAGGGACTGTTTCAATTTTGTGTAATAATAATAATAATTAGCATTTATATACTGCTTTTAAGGTTTTCAAAGTGATTTGCAATATTATCTCATATTATCCTCACAGCAACCCTTAGAGGTGGATGCTATTATTATCCTCATTTTACAAATAAGGAAACTGAGACAAGCAGAGATTAAATGACTTGCTCAAGGTCACACACCTAATAAGTATCTAAGGCAAGATCTGAATTTAGATTTTCCAGCACTTTAATCCAATGCACCATCCCAAACACCTAGCCTATCATGTATTAGGTGCTTACTAAATGGTTGCTAAATGACTGACTGAAAAATCTAGTCACCTTTACCTCACAATCAACCAAAAGAATAGAATTTTAATGGAGAAAAGTGGAAGTAAATCATTTTAATGATTAAGAAATCTGTCTTGTTGATGAGTTAGTACCAGAGTTTTTTATACCAGAGTTAGTAGAAACTGATAATAGGGCACTAATAAGCACCAATAATTTACTGTCATCAACATAAGTAAAAAACTGATTTTCCAGTTCGGAGGAAAAGAGTGGCTAAGTTGAAGATAGACTTTAATGTGGCAGCCAAATCATTCACTTATTTTGAGCTCTTCAATATATATTTTCAAAATCCAAAGTTTCATTGCATATGCTTCCATACTCTTCTTCCCCTATTTTCCCCTTCATGTCTATTCTTTGATTTTTATAGCCCCTTTTAAAGCTTTGTGTTTTTCCTTCCACTTTGATGTGCCAGTTCTCTTCCCCTTCAGAGCAACAATTACAAGATATTAATGAAAGCAGTGGAAAAATAAATCTACTTCTCTATCAACTTCTACTATGTGGAAATGTCTTGGGTTGTTTGTCACCTGGTTAGACCACATGAGTGTTCTGCCTGTGGTAAGATCTAACTTGTTAAGTTTTCTTCAAACACTTTTTTTTTTACTGGTGAAATTTTTTTTTTACTGGTAAAGTCAATTATGAGTATAAGATAGGCATGTTAAAGTACCATATAAATCTATATGCTTTTTACACTCTTTTTCCATTATTCACTTTTAGATTATCCATTTTGAAGCATATCACAAAAGAGTAGGCTATAATCCAATCCTTTACTAAAATCACTCATGCATTTAACAAATATTCATTTAGAACCTAATATGTGTTAAGGCTGGGAGATAGAGTAGGCATAGGGGTGAGGAGGCATAGGAGAAGAGAAACAAAGACATGTTCATAAATCACTATAAACCGAACATATATATACATATATATGCAGAGCAATATAAAGAAGGTGCTGTGATAGCAATTAAAATATATCAAGATTTGGGGGAATGAGAGGGAGAAAATTTAAAACTTGTGGAAATGAATGTTGAAAACTTAAAATAAATAAGTTAAATATTTTTTAAAAACCCACCAAAAGGACAAAATCAGGGAAAGTGTCATGGAGAAAACATCTGAGATGGGTCTTCAAGAATAGCCTAGATTCCATATGGTAGAAAGTGGAAGGGCATTCCAGGGATAAGAAATAGTGTGAGTTAAGACAAAGAGGGGGGAAAGCATGGGATGCTTAGTGGAAATATTGGGCAGTGTGGATTAGCTAGAGGTATATGGTACAGGAAGGGATGAAATAAGGCTGAAGTTAGGGTGGAGGTAATAATACAAAATAAAACAGGTATGCAGAAACATTATCTAAACCTAACATATTTTTATTGGTGTCAGTTCATCTTCTGCTTTGTGCAACATAGAAAAATACATAAACAATACATGGTTTGTAACATCGACAAAACAATAAACAACTGACTAGTTACAGTGGTTTGTTGCATTGCTGATAATGCTGTGTACGCAGTGTCACCAGATAGTTTAAAAGATTTGCTGAAAGCTCAGCTCTTTTTTTTGAGGGAGGAAGACAGAGCGATTGGGGTTAAGTGATTGCCCAAGGTCACACAGCTAGTACATGTGTCAAGTGTCTGAGGCCAGATTTGAACTCAGGGTCCTCCTGACTCCAAGGCCGGTGCTCTACTCACTGTGCCACCTAACTGCCCCAACTCTTGTCTTTTCTAGTAACTACTGGGATCTAATCAGTAGACTTCAAGACTTGTTCTACATAATGCTGTCATCTATTTACCATGAAGGCTACTTGTACTTCAGCTTAATTATAGATAAAATAAGGATGTATTGAAGATTTTTTTCTTATGATTTCTAGGATTTGGGTTTATCCTAAACCTAACTATTAATACTTAAAATAATTCTATACTATTAGGTGTCCTACAAAAAATCCAAAAATTAATGACAGATTCTATTCTTTCCTGTTTTCCTGCTGTCTGACTAGTTAGCTATGTAATAATTTTCCTGTTTCAATTTCATTAGGCATTCATTATGATTCTGCAGCTAGTGATATAAAAGCACACCTGCCCTAGTTTATTTGAGGGAGCTTGGTGGAGCAGTGTATACAGTACTGAACCTGTAGTCAGGAACACCTGAATTCAAATCCCAGCTTAGGTACTTATTAGCTGTATGACCCTAAGCAAGTCACTTAAGCCCTGCTTCTGCCTCAGTTTCCTCATATGTAAAACAGAGATAATAACCATACTTATCTCCCATGGTTCTTGTAAGGATAAAATGAGATTTTTACATATTGGGTAAATGCTAGCTATTGTTATTATTTCCAAATCATAATATGTTCTCCTCATTAATATATTTAAACTAAATTTATGGACATTCAAAGACTTCATTGCTAATATTTAGTACTAAACAGAAGCATTTTCTTTTACTTTGTGGATGTCTACCCACACGAAGTTTTCTACTGACTTCAGTAGTCAATGAATCAACCTAGGAATGCCTAGAAGCCTTGGAATGAAACCAAACCAAGCCCTGGCAAGGTTGATTCAGTAGTTCATCTTTTCTGAAGTAGATAAATTGACTTAAGCCCCTTCCTAAAGGTTGGCAAAATGCTAGACAGGAACTTTGATATCTATATAAATTAGAAGAAATAGCATATTGTGATAAATAGAAAGCTGACTTCAGGAACAAATCACAAAGACCTGGGTTCAAATCCACCAGACACATACTGGTTCACTGACCAACTTCACTTCACAGTGGTCAACTGTACTTCTCAGTGTTTTGAGTGACTCACTAATGCTTTAATTTGTAGAGGAAGTGCCAACTTACTTTGGTAGAGGGAGTTTTCTCCCCTCCATCTCCCCATGAAATCACAGGTTTTGTTTTTATCCCTATAAATTAGACAGAGCTGGGGGACAGGGGCTCAAAATGATTTCTTAATATTCTTTATTGAATTATTTGTTGCCCCAAACATCTCTACGGTCTCTTCTAATTCATAACATTCTATTTATCAGCCATTTCCTTGAAGCTCACTCGTTATAGGTAGTTATTGAAATAAAGCTGAATTACACACCAGGAACGCCATGAAAAGAATCAGGATTTTGTAAAATAATCTGCAAAAAAGTCGTTATAGTATAAAATAAATCTTGCTGAATGCAATCATCTTTTACATTGCACTGTTAAACTCATTACCAAGTTACCATTACAGCTATACTAGCAATAAGCTAAATAGTACAAAGAAGCAACACATTATGAAATTTTCTGAATAAGACTTCTGTCTTAAATAATGTAAGTAAAGCATCAGGGAAGTTATTGCTAGCTAAGGCAAAGGCAGGAAACTTGGTGGAAAAGAGTGAGAATAATCTTACCAAACTTTGGTTTTCATGTCATGCCATTTGTTTTCTACGGGATGATTTTAACATAGCATCCTTGTACTGTTACTATGTGAGGGCAGAATATTTTCAGTTTCACTTAATCCAATAGTTTAAGTGTCTTTCAATAGTGACTAGTACTCATATGAAGAGAATAGTATCACATTTCTCTTCTCCATCCAACAAAACAGGCCATCTCACACAGAAGCACCATTTTCTCATATACACACACCACAATCACCATCCCTCAAGGCAGAAAAAAATAAATACACAGATACCCTTAGTCTGCCCGGGGAACAACACCTCCATCAATTGAAAACATCTGATCAGCAGCAGGCTCCTGCATGCACACTCCAAATCCTCAACCTTTTGCAATCTTGCTTCTTTTCCTATCATTCTGAGAAACGGATTTCCTGAAGGTCATTAATGAACTACTTGTCCTCCTAGATCACGAGCAACATGGGTATCTGTTGGTCACTCCCTTCTCTGTGATACTAATACAGCCAGCTCTTCATCTCCTGTGCCCCAACCCCTGACCTCTTCTTCTTCCCTCCCTCGATGAAACCAGAAAACCTCTGAGCCAACAAAGCCCTATGCAAGGAACTAGCATTAAACCACAGCCAATGAGGTTATGCTAGACCATTGCCCTCACAAATTTAAAAGTAACAACTGTTTATTTTTGGTGATTGTAACATTCTGGGTGGTAGCAAAAGTATTTATTCAGTTTATGCATTTATTCAGTCTGCTACCATTCAGAAATTGTAATAAATGTTAGGAACACAAATGCAATGGACAATATAGCCTTTACTCTCAAGAAGCTTACTTTTATAGCATCAGGAGAGGTTAACATAGCATACTGCCTTATGCCTAGCCCATCGTATGTGCTTAATATCTATTTTTGAACTGACTTTGGTATGCTTTGATAACCAATTGAGGATTTAAGAATTAATAAATAGAAAACAATTCAAAACTTTCACAAACCAGTCTTTCAAACTAGATAGAAGTTGATATAAAGAGACAGAACATAAATCCCTTACAGGATTTATTAGTACTTTCTCCTTGTAGAGAAGCATAAATTCCTAAAATGGAGTATTCTCCCACTACCTCTCCTTCCTAAGGAACTTTAAATTTAAAACACTATCCTAACTATGAGGCACAGGGCAAACTCTCCCCTCCCCCCCAAAAAGCCATGACTTAATGACCCCAAGAAAATGTTGTAATTAAAAAAAAAAAAGAACCAGTAATAACCATTTTTGGCCTGGAAAATTAGGAAGGAAATGACTGACTTCCTTTTCTAAACTGTACCATTAAAGCTGAAGAATTTTCTCCAGGAGACTCCTTTAGCAAAGACGAGAATTCCAAGGAAACTCTGCCAAGTCTCACATTGCAGTTGTTCCCTTATATATAATACAACATCAGAAAAGGTGGTTTTACTATCAGAACGGTGTTTATCACCACACCATTGGGAAGGGAGTTTGGGTAAACAAACCAGAAAAAAAAAGCAAAGAAACAAACAAAACACACTGGTAGAATGATTTAATCCTAGAATCCCTAGATTTCAGATTGGAAAGGACCTTCCTGGTTTTCTTTTAAAAAACAGGGTCTTACAATTAGAGGCAGGTTTTTTTGTTTTGTAAAATGTTGGTTATCTTATCTGGTCAGTCACACTAGTTCATTCACCTTCCTCCATAAATGCATACATGGCTGTATAAGTACATACTCATGTATGTACATATGCTTCTGCATATTTGTAAGAATTGGTTCAATTGATATAATGTCAGTTTCCAAAGTGCTTTTACAAACATAATTTCATTTGATTTTCACAAAAGCCTTGAAAGGTAAGTACTAGAGGTATCAGTATCTTTATTTTACAGATAAGGAAAATTAAAGTTGGGAGGCTTCATATAATTGTTAAGTCATTAAGTCATTTCAGTCTTGTCCAACTCTTCATGACCACATTTGGGGTTCTCTCGGCGGAGTTACTAGAGTGGTTTGCCATTTCCTTCTCCAGCTCATTTTATACGCAATGAAACTGAGGCAAACAGAATTAAGTGACTTGCCCAGGGCTATACAGCTAGCAAGTGTCTGAGGCTGGATTTGAACTCATGAAGATGAATCTTCCGGATTCCAAGCCCAGTACCACCAAGCTGCCCACTTCAAACAATTACTAAGTGTTGAAGGCAGGATTGGAATTTGAGTCTTTCCTGAACACAAGTTCAACTCTCCCCTTCTACTTAGAGTGCTATTCCTATTTACCTGCCCCTCCACCCAATCAATGACTAGTAGTCCTGGTGTAGTACAATGTAGTAACATACTTATGTGTGTGCAAATAATAGGCTTTAAACTTGTCCTGTTCTATGTAAATGTTTTGTTTCTTTTTGAACACCTGGCTCCAAACCACATATCCATGAGGATGAAAAGTTTCACCTCTAATACAAACGATATAACATGTAAACCCACTTTTCAAACCTTAAAGTGCTATATAACACTAAATATTATAAATTCCAGCCATTAATGCATTAGCTATTAATACAACAATGGGTATAGAGCTATCTCTTTAACACATAATGTAAACTCATAAACAAATAAGGATTTTCCTTAACAATGATAATTGCAAGACTGTACTGAATTTTTACTTTTGGACTGAAGTGCTCAAAGAAATAAATATACCTTCCGCAAGAGAAGTTGAACTCTGTCTATATACCCCAGGTCCTGTTCTCTCCACTCTCCCCACAGACCACACCAAATTTACCATGCTCGTTCACATATTTTTCTCCATCTCAAAATACATCTTATTTCCCCAAGGTCTACAAACAAATGTGCAGAGGTAGTCTCATCCTTTGAAAAAATAAAAAAAAAATTTCCCTTGACCCAGATACTCCCTCTCAAGGTAGCACCCTCTCTCTCGTGCCATCTTACTCAACCCCTTTGGAGAAAACAGCTAGAATTACTAGTCTGTAAACACTGCCTCCACTTTCTTACCACTCACTTAATCCTCAAACTCTGCAAATCTGGTTTCTATCTCCACCCCTCTGAAAACTACTCTCCTAAAGGTCATTAATGACCTTTTCATTGGCAAACCCAATGGCTTTTGAGGGGCATCCTTATCCTTCTTGATCACAGAAGCATGTGCTGCTTTTATTGGTCCCTCCCTCCCTCCTTGACTCCAAAATATCCCCTCCCAGTAACTTCTCTATTTCTGTTGATAGCACCACCATCACGGAAGCTATCCAGGCTCAAAACCTCTGAATCATCTTTGCCTCTTCCTTCCCCTATCCTTTATAACTGCCAAGTCCAGCAGATTCTACCTCTTCAATTTCTCTCCACTCCCTCCCTCATTTCCATACCCTCTACAACAGCACTACTAGTTCATGTCTCATGTCTTCCAATCTAGATTTCTGCAGCTTCTGATTTTTCTGTTCTCAGTACCTCCTCTTTTCCACTCATCCTTCACACCATCATCCAAGTAGTCATCTTAATACTCCCCTTTGATTTTATGCAGAACAAAAGAAAGCAAAACATTCAGCAGTTTCCCAATGCTTACTGAATTAAATGTGAACTTCTGCTCCTAGAAACCAAAGCCCTACACAATCTGTCCCCAATCTATTTTTTTTTTGTTATCTCCTACCGCTCCACTTTATATACTTCACCTTCCAGCTAAATTAGACTACTCTCCAGGCAACATTACTCTTGTGCCACCTTCCCAGCTCCACACCAATTATGTACACTCTCCCTTATACCTAGAATGGACTTATCCTCCTTCCCACACTTAAGTCCTTCCCTTTTATCGAGGCCCAAATCAGGTATTACTACATCGTCTTCCAAGAATTTGTTAATTCTATTCAAAAATAAAGGCAATTGCTCATATCCTTTTGCCCAGAGCCTCTTCTTCGAGCATTTATTAGACTCATTCTTGTATGATGGCATCATACGTGCGTCTATGTACATACACACAAAATCTTGCGCATGTATGCAGGAATATTAAGTTTCTTGACTGCAAAGATTGTTATATGCATCTTTACATTCTCAGTGCCTCATATAAAGTAAATGCATAATAACTGTTTGTTGGATTTAATAAAAATGAATTAAGTCTAGTTGGTAATTCCATCGGACTATGTTCTGTATTTTGAGGAGTTACTATGACCATAAGGAACGTAAAAAGATGTTTAACCATTGGTTTATTCAGTTTCCTACGGGTATACAAATGCATATCTCTCAAATGAGTGGAAACCCTTCTAAAATACCTAAACAAATCTAATGCAAAATATCAACCTCTTCAAAAAAACTGGAAACCTTCTGAAAATAATTTTTCCCTAGAAAATTAAGTTTCCTTTCTATAGTAAATACAGACTAAGCAAAGGAACAAGACGACTAGGAAGACAACTAAGTTTGCAATCCACTTCTTCCACTAAACTTATCTGTAATTTCTCAATGATGGGAAACAAGAACTGCTACAACTTATAACTGGTGGCCTGTATTAGTCAGTCAACAAGTATTTATTATGTGATTACTATACGTTAGGCACAGTGAATGGAAAAACAAGATTGAGTGTCCCTCCCTCCAAGAAACTTGTAGATTCAATGAGAGCTATTCTGCAACAAGCTGGACCTTCTTTTAAATATTTTCCCTTTTAATAAGAAGAAATATGCTAGGAGCATCTTTTTGACAACAATAACTGCCCTATAAAATTTGCTGTTTCTCAACTAGATAGCAGTTCAGCCCCTACAACTGCCTGACAACTACCTATGACAACTGCCTATGTTTCCAGATCTCTCATAGTGACTAAATGCATAATCACATGAAATTCAAGCTGAAGAACAAGCAATTTCTTCTGGACAGAATTGTAATGACCATTAAGACTCACTTTTCTTAGGACAAAATGGGACTCGTCTTGTTCTTCTCTCCCTCCAAATGAAGCTCTATGGAATCTTTTCCCAAATATGATGGGGTACAGAGGACAGGTGGGCTTTTATAGACATAATTTAATGTTCCACACCCTGGGGGCACTTAACAAATGATGATTGATGGTGAGAATTTTAATTCATGGAAAAATGTGAATTTGAATTGCAGTAGCAACCTTACTGCCTTTGGACACATGAATGTCTGTATTTCAAAACAGATTAATCAGAATTAGTATAAGCCTTCATTAAGGTTTAATGATTTTGATCTCCTCTTGAATTTGATAATGGACACATCTGGTTGCTGGGAGGCACTTAATAGATTTTTCAATTGAAAAATGACACTTTCACTCCAAATCCCTTAAAGTGATTTTTAACTTTGGAGAAAGGAGTGAAAGTATCTCCTTAAAATAGTCTGATAAAATCCTTTCAGGCTTGAAATAAGTGAGACTTTTAAAAGATGAAACTCATTGAAATGCACCATACTGGTTTGAGACTACAAGTTAAATATAAGTAAAAACATCCTAATGAAACAGAAGCATGATTACAGTCTGTACTGATTTTCAAATTATAGTTTCCATACAAGCTGTCACATGGAATATGTGTATTAGGCCATTAAACTGAAGGTGAAGATGAAATCATGCTAATAACTAGGAGGAACCAAGTCCTGAAAACTGAGTGAGTTTCTGGACTTCACTTACTAAAGTGAGTAAAATGATCTTTCACTGTATTAATAGCATTAGGGTGCTATACTTATTTGCTTCACTAATTGCACTATTGGTGGTTACAACTGATACTACTAAAATAAGGTATTTGGGAATCACATAGTTTCATCATTAGAAGGAACTTTAAAAATTCATCTAGTACTATGTCATTCAAGGACCCTATTTACAATAACATATGCTTAGCAAGTTAGATAATTATTTAGGGAGTTTCAGGGAGAAGGTCAGGCATTTAAATGAATGAGACTAACCTCTATGTCAGGAATCCATAAAATGGGATGCACAGACCTCTTAAAGATGTATGGATAGATTTCAGAGGGTCAGTGAACATGAATGGGAAAAAATTCCTTTATTTACACTAAACTTCAGTATCATTTCAAATCCTACATACTTTATTTTATGTATTTAAAGACATTTCGAGAAGTGATCTATAGGCTTCACCAGCATGTCAAAAGAGTCCATTACACAAAAAAAGATAAGAACCCTGCTCTAGATAAAACAGGGCCCTCAAAAGGGTGTAGTAAAAAGAAGTAAGCTAGGGGGGCACTATGAATAAAGAGCTGCTCCAGAAGTGAGAAACCTGAATTCAAATTTGACCCAAGATACTTACTAGCTGTGTGACTCTGGGCAAGCCATATAACAAAAATTTCTTCATCTGTAAAATGGGGATAATAATAGAACCTATCTCCCAGAGCTGCTGTGCAGATAAAATGATATAATTATTTGTATAATATTTTGTAAATCTTAAAACACTATAAACCTTAAAACACTATAAATGCTAGCTATTGCTTTCTAAAGTGTTTACTCTGTATGAATGTGGGCAAAGTCACTTCACTTGCCTGAGTTTCAAGTTGGAAGAGGCTTGGACTAGATGAATAGATCTGGGAGTCCTCTATATAGAGATGATAATGAAATCATCAAGAGTTGATGATGTTACCAAGAATCTGTACAGGGAAAAGAGTAGTGGGCCTAGGCCAGAACTTTAGGGAACACCCAGTTAGGGAGCATGTTACAGAAGTTGAGGCAGAAAAAGAGACAAAGAAACAGGAGAGCTAGGAAATAACAGTGTAACAAAAGCCCAAAGGGGAGAAAGTATCCAGAAGGAGAGGGTGATCAACAGTGTCAAGTGCAACAAATAGGTAAAGAAGGATGAGAAACAAGAAAAGGCCATGAAATTTGGCAATGAAAAGATCATCGGTAACTTTGGAAAAAGCAGTTTCAGTGGAGCAATGAGATCCAAAGACAAGCAAGAGGTTGGGGAGCAAGGACTTCCTTAAAGTACAGATACACCAATACTCAGAGAAAATCAAAGCCTGAAATAAAAGTCCCATACATATCCGAATATTCAGAGCAGCATTCTTTGTAGTAACAAAGAATAGAAACACAGTGGATACACATCAATTGGTGATGGCAAAACAAGCTGTGAAGCACAAATGTAATGAAATTTTATTGCACCACAAGACATGATGAATACGACCAATTGAGAGAAACATGAGAAAATGTATATGAACTAATGCAGAATGAAGTAAGAAGAACCAGGAAAAGAGGATGTATTAACATTACCAAAAGTTAACAAAGCTCAACATTATGTAATTAAAACAAACTTAGACATGCTTCATTGGAAAGGTAGAGGACTATGGGTAGAATATTGCATATATGTCAGACGCAATTGATATTTTGGATTGGCTGAACTATTTCTTCTTTTTTTAAAAAAAAACCTTGGTTACAAAGGATGTTTTACTGAGTAACGAATGAGGGAGAGGGATATATTCAGAGATGTATGTGTTATAAAAAGAAAAGATACCTGCAAACAATAAATTTAAAAATGTATATCCCCCTCCAATTATTTTTTTCTTTAAGTTAATCATCTATCTTTCAATTACTCTTCCTATGACAGTTTCTGGCCTTCACTAATCTCAATGCTTTCTTCTGGATATATTTAAATTTGTCAATGTACCTCTGAAAATGAGGTGTCCAGAACTGCACATAATATCCTAGGGGTGGCTTGACTAGTTCAGAGTATATTGAAATTATGATCAATATAAGAACAACTTAAAATGTCATTAAAGAACATCCAATTCACCTGCCTCATTTCATACATGAGTAAACTGAGTCTCAGAATATTTAAGTGTTTTGTCCAAGGAAATACAGCTTGTTAAAAAGGGAGAAGTTACCAGAACCTAAGTCTCTCAATCACTAATGAAGTGTTCTTTCCAACACACTAAGAATTCCTAAAGTATAGGAATTACAATGTAATAATATTGATTCAACTCATAGATACAGTTATTTCTAAATCATGACTTTATTAGTTATATAATTATTTCTAAATCATGATCATAAGACACTTGGTTGCTTCCAGTAAAGAAAAAGTCCCTATGTTTCTCACAATCAAAATTGTTTTGCTAATGGCCCACTGATCTGTGACAGTGATTCTAAACTCCTATAACATTGTTTTCACAGAACCAATCAGCAATGTGGGTTAGGTTAGAGCTGTAATTTAGCCATCATCCAAGGCATCAGTTAACTCTCTCAGCTTTATGTTACCTGAAACTCTAATAATCATAACTTTATCTCTGCAGGTTTATGAATAGCACCACCCTGCAGGCTTGTTGTGAAGATCATATGAAATAATATATGTAAAATTGCTTGGCATAGTGGTAGATGCTATATATAAATGCTTATTTCCCCATCCCCTATATCTTCCCCCAACTTGGTCCTCTCTATTGTTACCTGATCTGAAAACTGACAACAGCTACCATCCTCCAAAATTGTACTTAACACTTTTTAAAACATATATAAAAGCTGACTCCTAGTCTAATGAACTTTACCCCAAACTAGCAAATGATCATTTGGCTGAGTATATTTAGAGAAGACTCTTGTTCAGTCTGAGTGTGACTAAATGACCTCTGGGTTCCCTTCCAGTTCTGAGATTTGAGGATCTGACCTAATTCACAAGGTTTTCAAAAGAGTCAAATGAGATTATACATACATACATACATACATACATATATATATATGTATATACATATACATATACATATAGCACTTCTTCAAGCTTCAAACACTAAATATCAATTATTGTTGTTATTCTTATAGCATATGTAAACACAAAAACCTCACATCAAAAATAAGTCACAGAATCTTTGGATCCTACAAAGGAACTTTCAAAGCAGATTTTCAAGCAGGATATGAATCCTTCATATTATGGTCTAATTTGCATTAAGACCAGGGACCCACTCCTCTCCCACCAAAGAAAGCCTGACTCTTCTGTGGGTGACAGTACAATGCTCCCACTTTTAAATGCAGAGAACATGGTTTCTCCATATGCTACCTGAAACACCAATTTTATTTGCATTCTATAGTAATTTGCAAAAGAGTGCAATGGAGTGAAAGGATATTTCGAAGATCAGACACTACAACTTAGAAAAGCTTCTTGGAGGAGGTAGGTGCCGCAATGCAACTGAAGGAAAGGGAGGGATGTAGTTTGGCAGGTGGAAGAGTCTGCTTATACATTTGGGACTGCCTGGAACTTTGGGGGCTGGGGTACAAGAAAGGAGGAAAAAGAATAGGCTATGAAAAGCAATAGGAAGTAAATCTGGCTAGAAAACATACCTGCATACAGCAGAAAATAAAAGCCCACCACGGTGCTCAGACTTTGACGTGAAGATACTTATAGGCTTTGGTCAAAATTTACAAAGCACTTTTCAACATCTTTTTTTTTCAAAAGGAGGATTCTACAATCTATTCTTTAAAAAAAAAAGCTGTTTCTACTGGGAAACTGTCTTCATTTAAAGTTTTTCTTGCATCAAGTAAAAAACACTTCCTTAAAAGAACTCCAGAATCACTATCAGCTCTTAATTATAATTATCTACTGATCACAAAGCACAGATCAAATGAATAACACATAGTGCTTTAAGGTTTATAAAACATTTTATATACATTATTCCTTTTTGATACTCCCAACAACTAGTTTTAGTAGGTGGTGGATATTGTTATCCTCATTTTACATCCTGACAGGTGGTCATCCAGCCTCTGCCTGAATTAGACTAAATCTCATTTCTTTCAATTCCTCTCAGGCATCCTTTGGTGAAAATGCTAATGACCAGTAAAACATCCAAAGGCAGGCAGCAAGCAGGGAGAAAAAAAAGGAAGATTATCTATGAACCACATAATTAACAACTAAATCATCACCAGCTTCCCCTAAAACTAACCAATCCAACTTTTAAAATAATTGATCACAGGCATGATTTTACAACCAGAAGGCACACATTTAAATGGAATATAATGAAAACTGAAAAGAAATCATGTTAGAAAATATAGCCATATCATTTCTGTTTTATTTCTTTAAATGCTCTCTAGCATTTCCATATCATTCTTAAAGCGCTAACACTGAATGTAGTACCTGAACATGGAAATGAGTGATGCCAAGCACAAGAAAAGATTTATTTCCCATTCTTGTTTCTAATACTTTTGTTTCCTAACAAATAGCTTATTAGACTAAATTAAAGAATAGGTCAGCTATAAATAAGACAATTCTCATGGAGCCAAAAATCAGTCAGACTTCTGAGCAACCAGTTATATCCTGGAATCAAATCAAGCACAGTTGTTCCCTGGAGGCAGATCTTCAAAGTAACTTACAGGCAGATCTGTACCTGATCCATAGAGAATAGACATTAAACATGATTGCACCTCATAACATGTTCTCTTTCTGATATAATTTCTCTTTTGTGAATTTGGGGGGTAAAATGGGTAATAGTATCATTTATTCTGTTTTTGAGTGATGAGAAAAACTCCCAATATGGGTAGAGAAAACTAGGCCAATTAGTTAGCTAAGTGATTAAGTAGAAATGTAGGTAAAACACCAGAAGCCTGCCTGCAATCAAGACAGAGATGCTAGAATTATGGAATTGAAGAATGAGAGTTCAGCATGACCACATGAGTTAATCTTCAATTGCCAATGTTATTTGGGATGAAAGTACCATTTTTCTTTCGAGCTGGGAGAAAAAGCATCATCTGTGGTCACATAGGCTCCAGGCTTTTAGAAGCATAAGATCTAGTTTAGAGCTGAGGAACTTGGCATTAGATAACCTGAATTCAAATTTCAACTATACTCTAAATACTTTGTGACCCTGGGCTAGCAATTTAATTTTCTGTATCTGTAAAATAAAGCTGGTTCTCATTCTAAATCTATTATTGTATGCTTCTAAATTGCAGTACCCCACAATTCATGCTAGGCAGTTTCTTTTATATCATCCCTAGTTGGATATTACTTATCCTACCTTTTAATTTGTATATACTCAGATACTTTAAAGGATTTATGACCTCGTTGAGATTGCTAATCCTTCCAATCCAATCCAAGAAGCATTTATTGCATTACCTTGTGGGAGTCACTTAAAAGAGACACTGGAGATACAAAGACAATACAATACAATATAACAATACAAAGATAAATTTACCAATACAAATCAAAACCCAGCTATGTCACTGCATCAAATGAGATCTTTGTTCTTGTCTGTCCTGGGAAATCTATCCGATGCACTAAGAATTTGTATCTAATATTCCAGGAATCTACCCAATTTAGTAATCTTTCCTCTAAATCTTTTAGTATTTCATGGATATACAAAATACTCATGCAGTCTGTCTTTTAACTCTTATAGAAAAAAAAACAAGTATAGAAAATTAATTCTTGTGTACTAGAGTAGCAGCAGAAGTAAGACTGGAAAAGATTAGGTTTTTAAGACTGCACCCTGGAATATGATGGCAGTTATAGGGGACAAAGTGTGTTAAAACTAGGAGATCCCTGAGGTCCTCTGAGGATGAATATGTTTCAACACTTAAAAAAAGACTACAAATAATTCTATGTTTACAAGAAGCCAGATCACCATACCATATGATGCTTAGATGAACTTTCACTTCAGGCCACCATATTTAAAGTATCACTACTACTCCATAGGATTTCAGTTTTATATAAATGGTGGTTGATAGATTCATGGTAAGTCCCCATGTTTTCATGACCAAAAAATTAACTTTTGTAGAAGTCTTGGAACAGACATCTTCTTTTTATAAGCGATGGGCAAGCTAAAACCTTTAACATTACTAGAGAGATAAATGCTTAATTGGTCACTGAAACGTCCTATGTGATCAATGACTAATGATATTAAACATTAATATTTTTAAGTGCATTGCAGTATAATGCATATAGGTATCACATAAAAGCTTAAAAACGTTGAAAAGTGGTTGCTTTTACATAATAATTTATACCAAAAAAACCACAAGCATAAATTTTTGCATACTATTCAGGCTTCAAAGAGTAACCATCTACAATAATACAAAATGATTCACTACAACCAAGAGATTAAGAAAATTAAGGCTAAATTTTATATGTAAAGAAAAAGGGATATGACTTAAAGCATGAAAATTATTCACTTAACATAATTTAATTATTTCAAACCAGGTATTTGATTTCTCAAATCCAAGATTTCAATTTCATAAACGTCTGAAGGGGCTTTAAGGGCTGGCAGATATTTATTTATACTTTCCTCAAAATATAACAAAGAACAATTGTTGAGTATTTACTGTATGCCAGCACTATACTATAAAAAACCCCACAAATCAGATTATAACACATAAGCAATAATTACAAAATGACACACAGGTCAAATTTAATTACAAAAAAATCTATTATGTTTTGCCACAAATATAGAAATCCAATGACCTTATAAAACAAATAAATTGGGAGGTGATATATACATTATTATAAATGTGTACGAATGCCCACTTTTTTGTACCACTATCCTTCTAGTGATGTTACAGGGTTATAAATCAAGGAACACAATATTCTATGAAGAATCAAACTTGCAGACAACCAGAAATGTGATAAAGTGATAAACAATGTTAGAATATGTTGTATGATATTTCCAACAATTCCATATAATAGTGTATAAGGTATATAAGAGGTACATGATCAGAGAAGAGGAAGGCTGGTCCTGAATTAACAAGAAAGGTTAACATAGAAAGTGAGTGCTATGATAGTACCTATTTAATGTTACAAAGTTTAAGGGAAAGGCTGCAGTGCACTGAGTCAGCTATGGATGCGTTTTGTGAGAATACAGGTAATTGCACAGACTTAAAAGAATGGATGTATTGAAATCTCTCCATCAATGACATCGCAAATTTACTGACTTATGGAAGCACTTCCCATTAACAAATAAGAAAATTTTGCATGGTGACAAGGAACCATGATCAAGTGAAAAAGTATTAGAGACTACTGAATTTTTGCAATGAAGTCCAAAGATTCCTGTATTCTAGTCCTGGCTCAATATATATAAATATTTGTTTGACCTTGGGCATAGCATAAGATTTTCAGCTTGATAGGATCTTAAAGATCTAGTCTAACTCTCTTCTCTTACAGATCAGAAATACTGAGGCTCTTTGAGGTTAAGTGACTTTCCCAAAATCAGAGCCAAAAATCTTGAATCAAAGCCTTTTGACTGAAAATTCCAAGGTGCATCTTACCTCTCAGGGCCACTCACCTGTAAAATGAAGAGGTTAGATGTTCTTTAAGGTCCCTTCTAGCTTTTTCATTGTATGGTGCTACAGTAGTATTGCCTAGAATACTCCTTTAATTGGTGACTTTTCCTTGTCAGACAGCATGGGGAAGTGGGAAAGAAGTATGAACTCAGAAAATGTGGATGATAGAGCAGAAAGGAACCATAGAATTCACCTAATCCAATCCTTCATTTTAGAGATAAAGAAACTTATGGCTCAGATAAAAGTCACATACTAATTTAGCTTCAGGGCTTACATTTCAAATGGAAGGTCTTCTCGTGTCAAATCTAGCATTCTTTTCACAAATCATACTGCTATGAATATTTTGGACTGTAATTTCTCTCTGACTTCTTTGATGAATATAATCAGTAGTAAGATCACTGGGTCAAAAGCTACGGACAGTTTAGTCACTATTCTTGCTAATGCCAAATTGAAATTCAGAACCATTGGAACAATTCACAGCTCCACCAACAGCTGTCTTTCCACAGTGCCTCCAAATATTGATTGCTTCCATCTTTCTTCATCTTTTCCAACTTGCATGGAGTGAGATAAAACATCAAAGTTGCTTTAATTTGTATCTCTTATTACTAATGACTCAGGAAATGTTTTCATGCAATCAATTAAAATAAGTAATTTTTAAAAATCCTATGCCTATCCCTTAACTACTTATCATATTCGTGATAGTTCTCTGTAATTTTGGAAATCACACTTTTATCTGTGATATTTCATCCAAATATTTTCTACTCTACCATTTCTACTTCAGTTCTGTCTTCATCACTGATTTTATGCATGCAAAAATGTAACTATTTTATCTTTTATGACTCTTCTATCCCTATGTTTGGTTAAGAATTCTCTCCTCAGTCATAGCTATGAAAGGCACCTGATCTTTATTTTCTTAATTTTTCTTGCGGCAAGACATTTTATATCCAGATCTCACATGCATTTTAAGTTTATTGTGCCATACAATGCTAGACATTGGTCTAAACTTCATTTTTGCGCAGTTGTTTCTAGTTTTCCCAATAGTTCTGATCAAAAAGGAAATCCTTCTCCCAGTAGTTTGTCATTGGGTTTAAATCAAACATTGGACAAGTTTTGAACTGATTAACTAATCTGTTCCTCATAGCTAATTTTCTGGGTTTTTTTTTCCTTTACCTAACACGAAATATTTTTAAATTGCTACTGATTTTTAATATAGTTTGAGGCCTGATAATGCTATGAGCAGCACACTTTGTGAAATAGAGAAACTTTTCTATGGAACACTGTTTTTTTTTTAAACAAGTCTTTCAAAAAGGAATGAAGAAAAAGTAGCCTTTCTAACATTTTTTAGTTTTAATGGAAGCCCCTTGGCTGATAAATTCCTTCATAGACTGTGAAGACATTTATCATTCACCATCAAGGAATGTATTTCCATGCCACACTACAGTCTCATGATTAGACTGGTCTTTCTTTAGTGACACCTATGCGTTTTTGGGTCCAATGTATTTCTTATCGACAATGAGAACTCATTTTGTCCCCATACTAAAACTTCATGGTTATACAAGTCTGTGTAGCACAATGGCATGAACGTATTTGTGGAAAAACATAAAATAAACACATTATTTACTAATATTTTCAAGAAACAGAAGACTAGTATAACGCTGAGAAATTAGTATATTAGCTCACTGAAAAGCTCTCATTTAAATCAAAGAACCAGAAGCATACTAAAAAAAAAAAGAAGCATATTATATTATATCAAGAGAATATAACGTGAAAAACAATGGCATCTTCTCATATCTAGTTTTTTAAAGTATGGTAATCAGAGCCTGGCCTGTAGCTGTGAGAACATTCCTCCTCAGAATAAGAGTAAATGAGACGCAAAGGGCATTTTCACATAGCTATAGAAAATATCCAACAGAATTCTCCATTTCCTGATGAAAAAAAAAATCCCCTCTCAGGACCTCTGATCTGAAGTCATTACACAGTCTGGATTTGGAATCAAAGGTTGTAGATTAGAAATCAGTCACTTAACTTCAATGAGGCTTCAGTCTCTTGGTAAAACGAGAGTATTAGACTAGATGATCTTTTATGGTTTCTTCCAGTTCTAAATCTTATGTCCAGGATTATTTTAGCTTTTGTGTAAAGAACATATTGGAAAAAGAGAGACTTTGGGGAGAGAAACAATTACATTAGTCCACGTAAGTAGTGATGAGTGGCTGAACCAGAGTATAACATGTGGAGTAGAGAACAGATGCATACAACAGCTGTTGTAGAGGTAACATCTGTAAGACTTGGTAACTTTGTACAGAGGAGAATGAGAAGTTTGAGATGACTTTACATAACAGAGATTCTAAATCTAGGTGGGAAGTTAGTGTTGCCATCAATGGAAATAGGGAAGTTAAGAGGAACAGTAGGTTTAGTTTAAGGAAAAGATAAGATCAGTTTGAACCATATTTGTTTGAGGTGTTTGAGGAGTTTGAGGTACTGGCAGAAGGAAGTTTCCTGGGTTCTCATTGAATTTATTTAGGACACAAGCGAGAGCCTCCTTAGATTTATCAAAGCTAACGAATACTACCAACTTCTAGTGATTCAGAGGGAGATGAATAATACAAATAATGAGTGCTTGTAGAGGGATATAAAGATGAGTGCTACGCTATCCTTGCACTCATCCTGCTCATATGTAGAAATAGATTTCAGGGAGTTGTTAGGGTTGATTGAACAGATTTGGGAGTTATCTGTGAAGAGATGTTTATGGAACCCATGGGACCAAATGAGAAAATTTTCCAAAGAAAACATAGGAAGAAACTTCACCTCAACATTACTAAGTCCCTACAACATACAAAGCACTGGGATAAAGATATAAGGACAACAATGAAACTGTCCTTAACTCTTCATTTTACTTAATTTTACTCAGGGGACATAATGTATACACAGCATATACAAAACCACTTCAACAGGAAAGAGGAATAATAACTGTTGGGATCAAAAAAGGCTTCAAAATTGGAGGTGCCACCTAAGATGTTCTTTGAAGGAAGACAAGGATTATAAAAAGTGGAGGTGAAGAGTACATTCAGACTTTTAGTAAAGCCTATGCAAATGCAAAGAAGCAAGAGATGGTATATTATGAATATCAAACACATAGAACAGCTGGCTTGGCTAGAACACAGAATAAATGAAAGAGAGTGATATGAAATAAGTCTAGAATAGTAGGTAGGAGCCAGACTGAAGAGGGCTTTAAAATGCAAACCTGAGATCTTTGTATTTTGTCTTAGAAGCAATAAGGAGCTACTCAAGGTTTCAGAGTAGGGGGGGAATGGTTTGGTCAGGTTTGTGTTTTAAGAATTTAAATATATTAGCAATATGAAGGATGGATTAGGGAGAAGAAGGTGGAAGTGACCAATTAAGAAGCCTTTGTAAACAGAAGTGGGAGGTGATGAGTGCCTGACATGAGTGGCCACTGCATGAGTGTGATAGATACTATACAGGTAGACTCAACTAGACTTATCAACTAATTAGTCAGAGGTAGTAAAGGAAGAAGAACTCAGAGGCTTTGAAGTTAGATGGTTGAGAAGTGGAAACAGGGATGTTGGGGTGAGGGACAGGCTTAATGGAGGGGTGTGGGAAGGTAAGGAAGGAAGGAAAGAAGGAGGACAGAGAGGGAGAGACAAAGAGAGAAAGAGAGGAAGGAAAAGAGGAAGGAAGGAGCGAGGGAAGGAAGGAAGGAAGGACATGTTAAGTTTAAGATTGGCTTAGTGAGGTATCTTCTCAGACATGGGGATGAGGGAAGATCATTTACAATCACTAGTTGTAAAACTCAGTGATTAGAAGGATGGCGGTCATAGCTAACAACAGACAACTACGTACTTACCATCTAAAGAGTAGCCCAAGTTCAGAACAAGCCATTGCTACATTGGTCATTAGACTGATGAATTTTTTCCAGCCACAATAATTCTGGGAGACCAGTAAGTTGTAGAGGGATTGTGGTCTATGCCAATATAAGAAACAACTGCACCAACCAAATAACGCATATTTGATGTACTGCAAGAACTTAACATTTATACAGTGGATATGTGACTTTCATCACTAAAGGTATACCTTCTCTGATAATACCGATTACAATTCTTCCATATCTTCTTGTTGGTATCCTCCCATAAATTCTTCACAGGAAGACATTAAATTCTTCACATTGAATAAATACCAGCAGGCTCACTGTTACCTAATACTATTACCAGATAACCAATTCTTTTGTAGTCTTATGTCTCTCAGATACTCTCTATTATATACTGTCTCTTATACAACTCCTAGTTGGGAACATTTTGCCGGCCACTCATGCCCACCATACACCTCTCCATTGGAGTAAAACTCAACTTTAATTCTTCAGACTCTAAGGCAATTAACTCAGCCCCACTGGAAGAATACTGATGTTAAAAGGATAGACCTTTATTTCAGAGAGATCCTTGGGATCATTAAAAAATATTGCATAATTTTCCAGATGGAATATATCTAACATGTTTTTCTCTTCCTTTTGTTCAATCAGTATCCATTCATAGTGTCTATCCAAGATAATTATATTGATGGATTAGCTCTTTGAGTTGTCCATCCAACTGCTTAACAGTCTGGACAATACGTATTCTTTTTATTTTTCTATGTAGTTAGGTCAGATTCTTTAAGTAACTATGGATCTCACTTAGGAAGCTCATAATATTCCAAAGCTTGATGCAATCAGCACAATGACATCTACAAGCAGCTGGAGCACCTAGAGGCACGTAAACAACACAATGGACAGAAGGAAAGATCTGAGCTCAAACCCTGCCTCAGATACTTACTATGCAACCATGAGCAAGTCTGTCTGACTCAGTTGCTTCTTCTGTAAAACAGGAACGATAAGAGTCCCTATTCTCAAGTGTGGTTGTGAGGATGAAATAAAATAATATATATAAAATGTTTCTCAAACTTTCAAGTGTGATATGTTAGCTTTATTATTATTATCTACATCATGATCATCTATAGGGATTCTCCCTTCCATTTTGAAAGACTCTTCACCAGATAGCTTCTATTCTAGCAGTAAACACCTTTGATGAGTGCATATTCCTCTTTTTACCTCTAGTAATTAGAGACTCAATGAACAAAATCATTACAGGAAAGCTCTTGATGGAAAAGAGCTGCGCTGTGAAGACAGTATTTTTATATGCTAAATTAGATACGATTTTTATAGACTATATTTTGTAGTTGATTGTAAGAGCTGTCAGTTTTTTTGTGATTACAAAGATGTGATCTATTATAGAAAAACATTTGTAACAGCTCTCCTTTCCTCTGCTCAATCCCTCATCAAAGATGGCCTTGGCATGTGTTTTGATCGGTCTCAAAAAAACTTTGTAGGAGTGAATAAGTAGGCATTTAAGTAAGTAGTTATTGGTCACTTGATTCTGGAAATAACAAGATCCATGATTTTCCCAAGCTTTTTGTGTCTTCTTTCAGAAATCTCAAAAATTGAGAGTTATTTCTCTAACTAGCTGTGAGATCCTGGGCAAGCCCTCTGTTTCCTCAACTATAAAAATGACCAAGTTGAACTAAAGCTCTAAGACTTTTTTCCAGCATAAATAAGCTGACAACAAGCCCAGTGTTCTTTCTACTACATCATCTTGCCTATCACACTGCATTCTATGTTACAGCTATTTGTGTGCATATCTTCTCTTCTCAAATAGATTCTAAACATTGTGAGGACAGGAACAGATTCTGATTCATTTTTATAGCTCTCTACAGGCTCGAATATCATAGCATAGATGACCAGGAAGTGGTTAACATTGTCAGGTATCAAAGACTGCTCAGACCAAGTGGTATTTTTAGTCAGAAATTCATTTGTTTCATTTTAAAAAATGTTCAATATCATCCCAACTCCAGAAAAATTCCCTTCCTTGATAATATTTTAAAATGTGCCAAAAAGATATGAAATGTATAAGGGAAGAATTCTCTACAGTTGAAACTTTAAGAAACCTAAATTACTGAAATTCAAACTGACAAAATGGGAAAATTCAGGAGAAAAGGAACAAAAAATATTATGTAATGAGCAAAATGGTCATAATATAAGTGACTATAAAATATAAGTATCACTTTTGTCAGTGATTGATACTGTTCTTTCTTTTCAGATAATTCAACTTTTAGCTTAAAATGCTAATGTAATTATTATAATGTAATGTAATTATTGACTGAAATATTTGACTATCTTTCTCCCTAGACACCAGAAACTCTCATTTGGTAGGGACTATAAGGTTATATTGAAAAATAAGAACAAATAGTTTGGTTGTTTGTTTTTTAAAGTATCATGGAGGTAAACATTTATATACACACGCGCGCGCACACACACACGCACACAGCCTAGAATAGAAAGACTGCAGAATTAGGAGACAGAAGTACATTTTCCTCTTGGCTCTGTCACTAATTTCAGGAAACTCCATGTGACTATGACTTCAGGAAACTCATTTAATGTTTCTGGGTCTTATTTCCCTCATCTATGAAGTCAGGAGACTGGATGAGATGATCTCTAAGTACCCTGATGGCTCTTAATATTCCATTTCATTCTAAGGGGCAGGAAAAATGACTCATTTCAAAGAGATTTTGCCTATTGTCTCACTCTTCACATTCACAAGTCTTGTGCAAGTAAGAGTCCCACTTTCAGACCCTGTTTGTAGGCACTGTGCCTTCTTGGAGACTATGGATCACCACAAAACAAAATCCTCGTTCTACTAAGGGCACACATGTTTCACTGGTCTCTCTAGACTTCAAGGGAAATCATCCAAGCAGCTTGCAGAGGTGAAAACAGGTAAAGGCTAGATCTTTACTAGGTAGCAAACAAAACAGAGTAGCACAAAGCCAGGAAATGTAATGGCTGCATGTAAAGACAACCCCAACTTTAAAAAAAAATAGTTCTTGACATAAAAGGTAGAAAAATATTTAGAAAATATTTTAATTTTCCCCTATAATAAATAGGTTCCAAGGAAGAAAGTAGATTACAATGATTAACAGAAAACCATTTCCAGAAGAAGTTATCCCTGAGAAGCATACATTTTCTGGATGTCAAGAATGAAGTAGGAAATTTACATGTCCTAAGTTGGATCTGACCTCACACATTCCATACTCCTTTTATCTAGTTGCAGGCAGAGAGCACTGGACTAAGATAACTGAAGTTTTACCCATTTATTTGTTCAAGTCATTAAATTTCTCTGGCTCAGTTTCTACACTAATTATGACAATGACTGTCCTCTCCCTATTTCACCTATGTAGCTGTGAAGATGAGATTGTTATCAAAAAATTTCTTGGAAGAAAAGCATTACATAAATCCAAGGGACCACACTGTTATTTACAACATTTCGATTAACTCAGTGATTTGGAAATGCATTCTTAGTTACACAGACAAAGGAAAAATACAATATAACATTTTTTGAAATCTTGGCCAGGCCTTAAAAAATTTGGCTCAGAAATCATTTCAAGAGTGACAGAATTACCCATTTGTAGTTATCCAATGTGGACATTTGTCCAGGGAGGAGGGGAGGGAAGCCAAACCCTAGTATTTTTTAAAAAAGAAAGAAATGTGCTAAATCAGTGAAGAAAAGTATGGAAAATTCAGTGAGATGCCAAAGAGCCACTTGGCAGAAAAAATGGGGAAGCACTAATACAGAATTCTGTTCTTTCCTAATGGCTGCAGCCAGGCATTTTCAAATCATGATTCCTTCCTCATCCATTTTTAAAGAACTATCTAACACAAATGTACAAAGATGGTATAAATTGCTTACAAAATGAAAATGGGATTTGACTATAAAACTTTACATGGAAAAATCAGTTTTATTTTCTGATACTTTAATTTTTAATCTATCGTCTTGTCTTCTTGGGGAAAACAACAAAATGAGATTATCTTTAGCAATATTCATATAAATATACCTATATGCAAGATTAATCTTAAAACTTTAAAAAACAATATACAAATTTCATTTAAAAACTGCATGAAAAAGATGTTAATCAACAGCTTTGTATGTCATTCTCTGAACAAGGCCAAACACTGAATCACTGTTAAAATTCCTCACGTGCAGCTACGCCCAGTTAATCTGCTTGAAAGCAGCAAAGTATGTAAATCTACTTACACTGGTGAGATAAACATTTCTCTCATTAAATGTTAACAACATGGAAGTAGAACCGCTGTTGCTCTGCAAATGTATCTCGCCCCTCTCCCCATATTAAATCCCCTCCCCCAGTAATCCAGATACTCTAAAACTCTAGCTGAAATCATTCAGAAAGAGAATTGCAGCGAGCTACTTTTTAGCAAAATCCTTTTCTAAAACAAACAACAACAACAAAAAACTTGGACCATGCCTCAACTTGAAAATACAAAGCATGTGACATCCCCATCTATGGACTAACTACTACATGAAAATCAGCAGCAAAAGAAAGAACTCACAAGCAGAAGGCAGTCAGGTAGTAAGTGCAAAGAAAAGAAATCATGGTGATTTTTATTTTGAGATTCTGAACTGCAAGACCACAATCTCAACCATCCCCACCCCCACCCCTACCCCCCAATGAAAACATCTTATTTTTACAGACCACTGTATACTAGCATGAAGAGTTTGGGATTTAGGGGTTGGGAGAATGGAGAACGGTTGCTACTGAAAATACATATTGTACCCACATAAAATTATTGCATATACTATAACACAATTGATAGGATGTGAGTGCGCCCTCATATTTCTCAATTGAGACTTAAACCTGCACTCTGCCTTTGTCTAGTCATTACCCACTGAGCTACTACTTACATCAAGGGATTCTAAGTTTGACTAGAGCCCAGTAGGCGTGTTTCTAAGGTGCTCATCTGCCTGTGATGCAGGAAAATCCTGTTTAACACTGATGACTTCAGAGATCAGAACTCACTCCTTGTTCTCTATACTAGAGGGGGGAAAAAGTCAGACACCACCCACCTATATATAGTTGGCTCCTCCATATCCTCCCTGGAAACATGACAGGGTTTAAAAAGAAGAAATAGGGCTATTTCATTCAAGGAAATACTGCTTTGCCAACAATAATTCCAACAAACCATGTCAAACTACAAATATCACTTCACCCAAATCACTTTCTTTTTCTTCCACTTTCTGTTTTCTTTTTTTTTTTTTAAAAAGATCTCTAGACTGAAATTACTTATTCTCAAATTCTGTCTTAATATCAGATTACAAGATTAATTATATGTGTGCATATACATATAAATACATAGCACTGGTTGTTTCAGAATCCTTTCACTTTAATTTCAAAGTAATTTTAATTATACTTTAAACTCAACTTTTTCCTCTCACAAATGTTTCCAAAAACATCAGAAAAGTTAACTTGTTCTAAAAAATTATAACTTCTAGAATAAACTACATTATCTGACTGGAGATTTCCTATTCTCTCTAAAATGAACAAATTAGGATGAAATCAAGGTCTCAAACTTAATCGCAGTCCAAAATCATTCACAAGACTACACACACTGAGCGAGCCTGAGCTAAAATGAGATCACAAAGTCACTCCTAGTAACCAGGTCCCTATGTAGGAAGTGTGCTTTCACCACAGAACAGCTAAATACTAACAAAAGAAACCTTTGAGTCAAATACCACTGGTACCCGGGGTCTTGTGTCTGTATAATGCCTACACATTCATTTCTTTCTTTGCCTATAGAAAAAAAAAGAAAGTCTGTTTGTTTTTCTGATTCAGTCAGCCTTTTTAGCTCTTTGAATCTAAGGAGTGCCCTATGAAAAGAAGAGCATCTTATCAGTGTGCTCCAGACCAGCAGGCTATCTCCCGTCCACACACAAAACCTACAGCCCCTTACAGTAAAAGGCCTCACCCTCGCCCTTTTTCCCTCATTTCACAGCTAACACCCCGCAGTGCCCTGACAACAAATAAATGAATACACAAGGCCCTACAGTTCCTTACATAATTAACCATCTTTTCAGGTAGCCTGAGGTGGGCGGGAAGGGGAGGGAGGGGGAGAGGCTTTGTAGTAAATTGGTTTCATTTATGAAGTTTATGCAAGTGTGGCTAATGCAGACATTTATTCTAAATTAGCTCACATTAAGTATACTTTTTGTGTGTATCCTAAACTTTTATTTTCAAAGTTTCAGCCAGGATCCAAACTTATATTTGTTAATATATCCATCTTCATTTCATAGTTATTAGCCCAGGCAAAAGTTTTGTTGATTTCAAAATCAAAGTTTTGCCCTCATGAAGGTAATAGCAAACAGTCCCTTAGTCCTCCATTCCAAAGTGAAAGCTAATAAGGGCGGAACTCAAACCGGTACTTTAAAACCATAAAGTTCCTTACTTTATCAAAATTAGACTTATTTTCAAATTCTTTCGGAGTCTCAAGGAAACACTAACTTGAGAACAAAAATGGACGAAAAGAAATCAATAATCCCTTGAAAGCTTGCAGTAAAGTTAGTAGGCATTTTTGCCATTAGTTATGATGTATCTGCTCTTAATGGAGCCAAAGTCCACATCAAAGGATGTGATTCTTTTGTATCATTATTGGGATAATAACTTAATTGATTTGTCTCAGTTGTTAAGGTTAGACACAAGAGACTTATTGTTGAGGAAAAATAGCTGCTTAGTGTTTTTTTGTTTTTCAACTAGCATCTTGCCACAGACCTCAAAATCAGTTTAACCTTTTATAAACAGAGACCTGCACATTAAAAAAAAAACAAAACAAAACAATAAAGCCAAGTTTTGATTGTTGCTCCTGCCTTTCTGAAAGATGACAGGGCTTCAATAATCATTGGGAAAAAAAAGGATTGGGGAAAACAAAAAAACACAAAAAAGGCAGCCACCCATGATGAGCTCGCAACTCTTTTTTTCCCTCCTTTTGCAGCCCTTCTTCTCCCTCCCGCACAAGATTTTGATCTAACCACTAAATTGCCTTTGGAGCTCAATCTGTTAAAAAAAAAAAAAGTATGAAACTATATTGAAATAGGAAAACGCATGTGTATGACTCAGTCTTATCCAAAGTATCTCTTCAATCAAAATGTCACCGGATTTCCCTCTGCTACTGAAGATCTGAAAACCTAAGAAATCGACGGTCTAAGTTCCCCTTTTTTTCGGTGTCCCCTTCACCACTACCAAAAAAAAAAATAATCTTCTTGGTTTTCCTCGTTTCGTGAGAAATTAAAACATGCAGTTTGAAGTTTCAGTTGAAGATTTCCAACGAAGGCGACAACCGGACTCCCTTTATTAAAACACACATACACACAACACACATACAACACTGGAAAACTTGTTGCAATGCTCAGCAAACCCAAACCTGGCCCAGTCTCGCCTCGCTTGCCTCCCTCCCCTCCCCTCCCCTCTCCTCCCTTTCTACCCCTCCTCTTCCTCTTCCTCCTCCTCCTCCTCCTCTTACACCCCACCCTACCCAGCTAGTCCTCAGGGCGGCGGGGGAGGGGGGGCGCCGTGAGGATAGGGGGTGAGTTTGCATTCCCGCCGCTAAGGTCAGCCAGTTGAAGTCGCCTGACCTGCGGCCCATCTCAGCCGCCGCCACAGACTCCTTTACAAACAAGGTCACCACGCCAACCTAGGTTCTTTTTATGAGCTTCGAAGGATAAAGGGCTCAGCTGTTCCCCCGGCTCCAAAAGCTGCCCCTTTTGCAAAACTAAGTCCCGGTGTCTCCAACGCGCCAACGCCCCCCCCCCCCAAACGTTCAGCACTCATTCTTCCCTATCCCAAGTCTCCAACAGTCCGCGCCGCCCACCTCTTACCTGCTTCCGAAACGGGGTTCGGCTGGTGCCACTGCCCCCCGGATTCCCGCTGCTATTGGGAAAAATCATTGCCCGAAGCCTTGGAGGGCGGGGGAGGGGGAGCCTGTAGCAGGGTGCAAGGATGGGGGAGGGGGCAACTTTGGAAGCCACTAGTTCCGAAGCTAGTCCTGGGGAAACTCCCTTTCGCCGGACTGCAGGCGTCGGGGGCCGGGGCTGGGCTGGGCTGGGTTGGGTTAGGCTGGGCTAGGCTGGGGCTGCTTGCTGCCGCTGCCGCCGCCGCCGCCGCCGCTGCTGCTCCTGCGGGCGCCGCGGTGCTGACTTCTCCTGTCCCCTCCTCCTCCTCCTCTCCCAGCACCTCCTCCTCCTCCTCCTCCTGAACTCGGCTAAAAGTCAGGGGAAATGCCCCGTCCCCTCCCCCTGCGGCTGCTCTCCCTCCTGCAGCCTCTTCCTCCTGCTGGGCTCCGAGAGCAGCGCTGAGCGGGAGAGGCTGTAGAAGCAGCAGCAGCCGCCCTGCCTGCCATGGAAGGGAGTTAGTTCATTGATCAGACGACAGGGGAGACTTTCCAGGCAGCAGCAGCAGCGCCGCCACCGGTCCCACCTACCACGGCCTCAACCACCGCCCTGAGAGGGCGCCGAGCGCGGGGAGGAGGTGGGGGGTGGGGGGAAGTGGGTGGAGCAGGAGAGCCCAGTGCCTCTTCCAGGCACCTCTGGCTCCACCGCCGCGCTAGCCACAGCAGGGTCTATGGTCACAGCTGTAAGGGACCCGAGTCCCTGGGCTACAGCGCAGCCTGCCTGCCCTCTTCCCTGGGTCAGCCTTCTGAGACCCCGGAGACCAGAAAGAGCTGCTGGCGGCCCCTGCCCCGGTACAATGGTTGGGTCTGGCTCCCCGCATACCGCACATTCCTAGGTGTAGCCAGCTCCCCCCCACCCCTTCTCTTTTTTTCTCTCCCTCTTTCTCCCCTCCCTGAGCACCAGTGGTGGCAGCACTGCGCCCCTACTCTAAACCCCTGTCAGATCAGATCACTAGGGCAGTCTGGCAGGAAATCTAACTTAGATCCCGGCCCTTCTTTACTTATGCCTGTTCTCCTCTGTTCTAACCACCTCCTTTCCCCAAAATGACTGACTTTGATAAGCAAAGTTACCAGTACCTCACTTACATAGCACATCTGCAAAGCGACCCTTAATCTGTGCAACACTGCCCACCCTCTCAAAAAACAAACAGCTAAAACATTTAAGTCAAATACACGTGTGGAAACACTTTGTTTTATGTGCCTCATGTTTTGTATACCAAGGGACTCGATTTAGACTTGCTAAAAGGCCTCTGCAAAAGGATTCACTTTATGCTTTAGGCTTGCTAAAAGAGAAAAACAAAACCCCCCAAAACTCTGCTCCAACTAATTTAGGACTATTTCTTTGTTAATCACCTGGTCCGCCTTTACCCTCTCTGGACAAACAGTGTAATCCTTTCATATTATGTTTAACAAGGTCAGAAACTTCTGTTTTAAAGGCAAGAGCTCATAGGAACTAGGTACAAACAGACATAGTTTAAAATTTATTTTCTATTTTCTTGTTTGAAGTCTTAAATGGAATTTCCGACAGTATCTGTGTGGTGGAACTTATTTTCTCATAAATAGTCAGAAAGGATATTACAGGTCATCTAGTTGAACCTATCCTCTAAAACATGCCGAATGGTGGTGGTCAACCTCTGCTTGAATACTTCCAGTGACAGAAAACTCATTTCAGTACTCCACTGTTGGACAGAGACTCGTACATAGTAGGTACTTAATAAATTCTTTTTGATTAATTAAAGTTCGTCCTTGGATTCTTGCACTAATACCTCACTGAATAAAAGTTACTGTTATTAATGGTATTATTGCCAATAATAATAAGGTTCCAAGTTGTCTAAGAAATGAGGACACTGGAATCTTCATTACTGGCAGGGAAAACAAGATGCTCTCTGTATTAGTTTTCTAGCAAAACCACTAGCTATGGTTCTTGCTTCAGCAATGACAAACTGTAAACTATTCACCTCCACACACACACACACACACACACACACACACAGCCAGCTACCCTTATTAGAAGCCATCAAATTCTCCTTAACAATTGTATTCAGTAAATTGGTGAAATTTAGCAAGTTTTTGTTCTACCTGTATGAAAATATGTGAGGAATAGCACACATATAAGTCCCTTCTCTTCTGTATGAAAAATTGGATGCTTAGATGCCTGAATTCTAAGTAAAATTTCAAGCTTCAAAATCAATGTTCAGTAATGACAATCAATATTTGATACATATTTTAATCTATATATGTCATATCCTTTGTTAAGAGTCTTTTGGGTGTCCTCGCTATTACATCTGTCCTAACGCACTAAATTAACCTGCCTCTCAACATTTCTTGCTTCTTAGACCCTCAATTGCATGTTGCTAAACCAAAGTATGGAAAAACATGTTTTGTTAATGCTGTATGGGTTAAAGTCCTGTCCTGATACTCTTACTGAGAACATCCTGCCCACAAACCCCTGCAGTTCAGACCTGTGGACTATCAGCAGAAGTGCCCTGGACAACCTCAGCTGTCATGGCCTGACTCTCAGGAAACCACAAGCTAAACCACGAAAAACCAGCTTCATGGATTGACTTCTTTGTGGTACTGTTTTAGGGTCACAATACTCTTTTTGGATTCTGTGGAGTTCTAGTGTCATGGTCCTTGACCAGGTATGTTGTAATAATATAATAAAAGAAAATTTAAAATGTTAATAAAAGGTTAAAATATCTAGCAAAATAAAAATATAATTTCAAAAGAAATAGTTATTTTTATAACAAAAGGTAAATTAAAAGTCTTAGACATTCAGATTTACAAACTCCATCATAAAAGTGAATTACATGAAATGAGAAATGAAAGTGATTATGTTTTTTAAGAAACACTATGTTTGGTAGTCAAAAACACTTTTGAATATATTGCTCAATCTGTGTACAAGTAGGGGTTACAAAGAAAGAAGAAAAAAAAACCCTCACCCTCAAAAAATTTATAATGCCATAAAAAAAACCAGAACATACAAATGGGTAAAAATCTAATGTAACAGGAAAAGCAGAAACGTGAAAACACATATCTTGAGTACATGTTTGGGTGTTTTTGGTAAAATACAGAGAAGGAGCCATAGCTAGTGGATTACACTGCAGGCCTGTAGTCAGGAAGATCAGAGTTCAAATTTAACCTCTTCTGTTTACTAGTTCTATGTCCAGAGACAAGTCATTTAGATTTTATGTACCTTGAGCAATTCAAAATCTTATCTATTAAGTCAAAGGCAGGTTCTTTCTTGGATAATGGGAATTTCTGTGCCTAGAGGTCCCAATGCTGAAATCATAGCTTCTTCTTGGTGTGTCTATTCTCATAACCAATACTGACAGAGAACAATTAAATGTGTTCTACCAATGAATAATCTGTGTGAGTCAGAGTAGCCAGGAAACAAACCCTTTACTTAGAAGGGGCTCTTGATCCTCCACCTTAAAGGACAGGTAAGATCATTCCAAGTCAAAGGAATACCATGAGCAAAAGCTTAGAGGCTGGAATGAGCAAGATATATTCAAAAGCCTAATAGAAGTAAGGAAATAGTGGAAACAAACATGCATTAAATGTACACACATTTACCCACACATGTATCTAGTTACAACTACTTACAAGCACTACATAGAAGTCAGAACAACTGAACAATTACACTAATAAAGTGAGGCGAGATTGAGGCATGAAGGCTTCGTGCAGATGGCAAGTCTTAGTTAATGTTTTAAAGGAAAAGGGAGACAAGGTTGGAGAGATAGTGGAAGTGTATTCTAAATGGTATAGGGAAGATCTGTAGATTTAAAAGAGTGAATTGTGCAAATGATATCATTAGGGTTAGATAGCTATGTCAAAGAACAAGAGACTGTAAGTATGAAGAGAAAATTAGGTAACATAAATGAAATCACATATGAAAAAAGAAACACAAAACTCTACTATAAAAACGATGTATTCTAGAGAATACAGTAGTAGCAAGATCAATGGATCTGAGTCAGATGACCTAAGTTTTACTCTAGCTTTATTACTCACTATAGCTAAAGATATAAAGTTTGATCCAAGAGACATTTTCTTAACAATGAAAACTATCTAAAATTGGAATTGTCTCTTTTAGAAGGTGGTGAGTTCTTCCCTTCACTAGAGGACAAACAAATGTGGAGGGGTCTCTTATTTAGGTATGGGTTGGACAACATGGCCTTTGAGGTCTCTTCCCCCTCTGAAATTCTGATTTTATTCTTTGGATCTCAGTTGAAGTTTCTTCAACATTGATTTTAATAAAGGAATTGGATCACTGACCATTAAAATAGATAATCTCTAAAGTGCCTCATGCCTCTATAGCCTACGATCCTGGGAGCTACACAAATAATAGTCACTAGCAGCAATACTATAATAGTCTTAAAATTAATTTCAGTAAACAGAGCAGAAGAGTTTGTGTTTTGTCTTTCTACTAGCCAAGACTAACAACTAAAAATGAATTACATTACTACTTAATTGAAGGGAGATATATTTGAGATTCACTATTTGGGAATTTGGAAAGAAGGAAGGAAACAAGCATTTATTAAACACTGACTGTGTCAGGCACTGTGCTCAGTGCTTTACAAATATTATCTCACTTAATCCTCACAACAACTCTGAGATATAGTAGATGCTGTTACTATCCCCATTTTACAGATGAGGCAATACATGGAGACATAAACGAAGTGACTTGCCCAAAGTAAGCATCCACGGTCTTCCTGACTCCCAGGGCTAGCACTTTATTCACTGGGCCACCCAGCTTACTCAAGGATCCTGGTTTGAGGAATTGGGGCATTTGTTAAACTTTTGTTAAAAATGAGTCCCAGAAAGCCAAAATCTTATAGTTGGAAGGAACCACAGTCCCTTTTATCTAATCTAATCCATATATTAATAACAATGCTCTCTACAGTATACTGACAAGTAGCCAAGCAAGCTTTTGTTTAAAGACTTCAAGTGGGGAGTAACACATTACTTCCCAAGGTGGCTACTATTGGAATCCTTCCACTTCTGAATACCCCTAATTATAAAATTAGAGAAGACTGAGTAACAGCAGTAAACTTTAAGATTCCAATCGCAATTGAATCTGTCAATAATTATTCATTGAGTATCTATTATGTACCCAATTACTATGCCTGGGGTAAGGAAGATGATAAAAATGGAGGTATAAAGCTGATCATTGACTTATGGAGCCAATAATCTAGTTGGGGAACAACATTAGAGCAATTAGAGAACAATTAAGTAATAAATTCGATGATATTGGCTATAAAATGCAATAGGACTGGAAAGACCACATCAGTGTGACTCCCAGGTTGTTTTTCCTTTGTTCTAGAAGAGGCCCATGACATCACGAAGGTGATGCCATGACTTGCAAGTGAATTGGATTTAAGTGAGAGAGAACTGTTCAAAGTCACCAGCCTCACTCTCCTCCAGAGCAGTATGGGTCCAGCGGCAGGCTATAGATCAGGATGACTGAAGATGGCCCTAGGTGCGGTGGGAGACCTTGGCCTTTTTAAGTTAAGGTCTATCCCAAGTTGCAGTTTTACTGAGGCAATGTCATTCAGTGATTAAGGCTAGGTAAGAAATGAGGCAAAGAATGGCCTTTTTCACCAAGTAAAAAAATCAATCTGGAAGGGGAAGACACTCAGGATTCCTGGCCAAAACAGAAATCCTCTTCAAGAATGAAGGATAAACAATGTGACTCCAAGTTATTCATGGGACACTTCATGGAGGCAGCCTCAATATGGGCATTTGAGCAGAATATGACTTGGAAAATGGGTATAATACTCTTTGCCGAGAGGTGACAGACTAGAGGGACAAAATGAATGAGATTCCATCTCTGGGCTGCATGCCTTTTTCACAGGCTTTTCCCCTCATGTCTGGAATGCTCTCCCTGCTCACTTCTAAAAATCTCATCTTCTGCAATAGTTTTTTCCTAGTTTCTCTTTATACTAGTGCCTGCCATCTGAGACTACTTCTAATTTTCACATTGTGTAACTCATATGTGTATGGTTGTTTGCATGTTGGCACCCCATTAGAATATGAGCTCCTCAAGGGTAAAGGTTGTTTTTCACTTTTCTCTGTACCCACAGCAATCAGCACAGTGCCTGGTACATAGCACTTAATGAATGCTTGTTGACTGACTGACATACATTTTCTGAAATAGCCAATGTGTGAATTTGTTCTGTTTAACTCTACTTATTTTTCACAATGAAGGACTTTATTTTTTTTAATGCAGGGAGAATTTTAAGGGGGAGAAGTGGGTGGGTAATGATAACGATGCAAAAGAAGAGGGAATAAAAAAGCAGCAATAAAACATTAAAGAAATACACAGAACAGAAGAAAATTCTGAAGAGAGAAGTTAAGGACAGTTTTGTTACTATCATGATAAATGAATATACCTTTTAAAGACTGTATCTAATGGAAGTTCACAGTTTCATGTGTAATCTTCCTTTTGCTCTTCTTTATATATTGAAATATTCATATTTGTCAAGGTGATAAAGGACAAGCCATGAGAATAGCATTTACAAGGGCACATACTACATTCAGAGGACAACGTGAAGATTGGCTTGAGAGAAGTCTCTGACCTCATGTTAAGACCAAGTGGACAATAAAGTTAGAGTGGTGGGTGTGGCCCAATCATGGAGAGCTTTGAAAGTATAACAAAGAAATCAGTTCTGGAGAATAAACTATGAGGAGGTTTTGGGAAAATAAGATAACCCCCTCTTCTGTGGGAAAACTCATCATCATTGACTTACAATTATGAAAATGAGTACATGAATATGCTATTGTACTAAATACTACAAACAATATTCTTTATCCACTGCCTCTAAATTCTCAAAGACTGTCCCTAATGCCTGGAATGTACACCTCCTTCATCTACCCTTAGAATCCTTAGTTTTCTTCAAGGCTCAGCTTAAGTCCCACCTGCTATAGGAACCTTTGCTGTTCCCTCCATCTGCCAGTGTTCTCCTCAAATTACCTCATATTTACATAGTAAATGGGCTTCTTTGTAGCATGGAATGATCCTGTTTTTGTTTTTTTTTTAAGTTATATCAATAGAGCACAAAATCTACTAGGTTCTACTGTACTGGAAAATCTGCTAACTCTGATCCTAGGGGAAATTGAGATTGATAATGCCAGCAAAACTGTCTTAAAAGTATAGAAAAAGCAATCAACAGTAGCTTGGTCACCAGGTAATAAATTCTTGGCCATTAGCAACACAAGAAATGGGGAAAAAATGTTTAAAGACTATTAATCTGGGGCAGCAATTTTGCTTCTTCGGTGATGGAATACTAAAAAAGGGTGACAGAAGTGCTAAGAATCGTACAGATTTCAGACTATCTATACACATGAGATCGCTTTCAAATAATGCATTGACAAACTATCGGAAGAAATTAATTACATTATTATTGATATTCTATTAAAAAAACTGAAGACAAAAAAGTTGTGGATAATTAAAAATACAATTTAGTATTCTCCTAGAAAAAATCATAAATGACATTATCATTCCCCCAAATGCCTACTTTTTCATTTTTATAAAATATTTATGAAAATGATTTATACACATATTGAAGATATCCTTAATGAAATTATGAAAAGGGAACAGGGAGGGTTTTTCAATTAATTCTCTAGTGACCACAACTTTAATAACACAATTAACTAAAAGAGATGAAGAAAAAAGATGATTCTGCTATACTCATTATTGTTGATTTAAATAAAAACCCTACAAAACAGTTTGACTTGGTAGAACAAAATATGTTTTTAAAGCCTTTCCTCCAATAAGAGTTCTCTCATACGTATATTAAGATCATTTAAAATTCCTTGACAAAGACTGCCAGAGTGATAATGATTTTCTGGTTATTGATGCCAATTGAGGCATAATAGAGAGGGAGACTTATGCCCACCAAAGGTGTTCTCTACGGTCATGTAAAATTGTCTATAAAAGGGTCAAATGGAAAATGGGTTCCCAACAGATTATGAGATCCCTCAGATACTCGTTTGCTCATGATATTGTGCTGATTTCATTAAGGTCCAGAACATATCAAGGCAGTCTCAATGAGATTCATAGTTATTTATGAGACAAGACTAACAATATACCTAGAGGGAAAAAAATAAATGGATGAAAAAAGCATTCTGTTCAGACACTGACATACAGTAAATCTTTTGAATTGGGAAAATTTGTACATATATTTGGGACAGGTTCTACAGATGGGTAATAAGCTGGACCCAGAAATGAGCAGACCAAATACAGTAAGCTGGATTGCGTTTCAGAAATTGCATGAGGATTTTAAAGATTCCAAACTAGTTTCCATAAAAGCCCATCTTTAAAAAAAAAAAAAGAAATGTTTTTCCATTGAGGCCATTTGGTTAAAATTCTTAGAACAAAATAAACTCCAACAAAGGAAAGTAATGAGTCAATGGAAACAAATGGATACAAATAGGATTTAGCACATTTCCAATAAGGACTTTTATACAAAAAGTGGTAACATATTATCATGGAACTAAATGATTTGAAAAAGAGGTGTGTGGGCCATGTGTCAGAAGCAAAGAGATGGTTAGGTTTGTAGGCTGAATGCTGCACTTGTATCCACAAAATGTTAACAAGACTTAGATGGGTGGATGGGAAAGGGATCCTCTGTGAAAGAACTACTGGAGAATATGGTCAAAAATCACTAAAATATGAAGACATGGATGACTGGAATTTGCCATGATGAAGAATCCACCAAAACCAAGAGATCACAGGTCCATGTATGTTGTAAAAACAATCTTCTTCTCGCAAATATAAAATTCTTGAGGTCAGGGACTATTGAATTTTTGTCTCTATATTAATCAATCAATAAACATATATTAATCAGCTACTATGTGCCAGGCACTGTACTAATTGCAGGGGATACAAAATTATTCCCATCCTCAAGGAGTTTAGAATCTAATGGAGGAGATAACATGCAAACAAATGTATACAAAACAAACTATATACAAAATAAATGACAGAAGGAAGACACTGGAATTAAGAGGGGTTGGGGAAGGCTTCCAATAAAAGATAGGATTTTAGTTGGGACTTAAAGTAAGGGAAGTCAGTCGGTGGAATTGAGAAGGGAGAGAAATACAGTCATGGGGGTCAGCCAGAAAAAAGAAGCCTGGTAACTTGTATATTGTTCGTGGAACAATAAAGAGGTCAGTGTCGCTGGACTGAAGAGTATGTGTTGGGGAGTAAGGTTAAGAAGATTGGAAAGGTAAAAGGGGGCTATATTATGAAGGACTTCGAATGGACTTTTCTCTGTGATTTCACTCATTCGCTCCTGAATTCTAACTATGCGGAAGTCAGACTTGTAATCTTCTTAAGATAAGCAGAGGTGTAATAGGACAAACAAACATCCCTTACAAAAGTAGAATGACTTCTGTTTTGGGGATCTCTTCCTAAGGGCCCAATCCCTTCTTACTGCCATCACCACATGGGGATAGAACTTTTCTCATTCTTGGAGGGGAATTTCTTTTCAGGGAAATTGAGAAAAAGAGGGCAGGATCATTTTCTAGAATTTAAGACTGTGATTGGGGAAGATATAGTTCTGGAGTCCTGAGATTTTAGCTGAAATGCATTTTCCCATTAAAAACAGGGGGATGGAGAGAGGGCTAACATGCAGAGTTCATATATAGTTTAGGAGTTACTTAGACTCCAAAAGGCTAACTAAATATCTAAGCACCATTGATAAAATTGTTTATATATAAAAAGTATGTTGCAAATTTAAACCAGTTGACTTAAAAATTAATTAGCAGAGTATAACTTATTTCTAAGTTGGTGACTTCTTTTACATACAGAAAAGCTAGCAAAACTCAAAGCTCATTTTAATTCTTTAGCATGAATAGTATTGTACAAATTAAATTTATTTTCTTCACCTGTTCTACAATTAAAGGACTCCTTCCTCCCCACAGTCCTTAATCTTATTTTACTAAAAGTCTGATAACTGTACTACATTATGCAAATTCTGAAAAACAAAAGTATTAAAAATTAGGCTGCAAATTCATTTAAAATTGGCTTCCACAGAAATCAGTTGTCTTATCATTTTGTTGTAAACATGTAGTAAACTTAAAGGTAATGAAATTAATAATTTATTTTGTTGTTACTCATAAGGTAATTGCTGATATATGGAATAAGCAAGGGCAGGCTTCTATTAAAAAGTAGAAAAAGGCAACTATTGGGGTAAGTCAAGCAAAAATTGGCTCCATATTTCAGAGACTCATAATTGTGAGATTCTTTCCCCCTAAATTACCTGGAATGTTGCCTCAGTCTTCCAATCTATTTGGCTGTGGAAACCTAGCTCTTGAGCTGTTAATCTCCTTACCCATGTCCTGCAAACAAACCTATGGAAGAATATAGATTTTTTTCAGGATGCTTAAAGATTAATGTCCTATTTCTGAAAATACTCTATGAGTTATGACAATTCCACATTGAGAAAGGAAGATCTTAATAGGTAACCTTAGAATTAATACTCATCCAAAAGGATGAAAACAAGACAATCATCCATAATACATGGAATAAAGGGAAAGAAGGCAAAGTGAGGAGCTCATTTGAAGATACTATTAAATAGCCTCATCATTGCACATATCCGGTAAGAGATTCTGCTAGAAGCACTGGACAAAGAGCATAGCTAGTTATAGCCATGTCTAATGATACAACCAGGGAGGAGACAGGAACTGTGTTTTCGAAAGGAATATGCCAAGTTAAGCAAATAAAACAGTAGAAGTGATTGAAAAGGGAACAAAGCATTTTGCTACATTCTCTTCATCAAGAGAGTAGAAACATATCTTTATAAAACATGGGATCTTAATGAAAACTAAGCTTACAAGCATTTAAAGCTAAGAAGAAAGAAAAAAAATCCAATAAATCGGGTTTACCCTTTTCACTCCAAAAGATTAACAACATGAAAATGGTACTATTTGGCTTGAATTTAGAAAAGGATGAGGCATGAATTAATAGCATCTCTGAAATGTATGATGAGTTTGCTAAATAACTGTCACTCAGCTCCACTGAGAAATTAAAAGAGAACAAGAAAATGGGAGTAATTTGAATTTTACCTTAGATATATGATAAAAATTTTCCACAGCATAATCAAGAATATTAGAGTGAATTAGTTAAGACCTTGTGGAATTTCTGTTCCTAGAGGTTTTTAAGCATTGTACAATACACCTGACATGTGGTGAATTGGTCACAGACCTGTGGTGAACTGATGCTCCCCAAGCAGCAGAGGGAGAAACAGGAAGTTCTGATGTTGTCATGACAACATGATGTCATCATGACATCAGCAATTCCTGGTTCTAAATCTTAAGCTAAAGACTTTCTCTGATTCTTCCAGGATCCACCCCCCCTCAAGTTTGTCACTAATTTAGACTAGACCTTCTTCTTGTACTCAGACTCTGTAAACTAATACTGGATCTTGTGGTGAATACAATGGTTTAACCTCCATTAAATTAGCAAGCATCAAAAACCTATGTATAATAAATCAAAATTGATCATATTTATATAATGTTTTGACATTTGCAAAGTATTCATAACAACCCTGTGAGTTCAGGGAAGTCTGTCTAGAAGAAGTATGGTACTAATAACTTTTGGAGACATTTTTCAGTTTCAGATTTTTAATGACTTAAAGACCTTAAAATTAAATCAATGATAATTCAAAATTTTCCAGCCATGGTACAGCAGCACATAGAGTTCCTATGGAGACTGTCTTGGGATACTGTAAGGCCTCTAACAGGAAGTGAGTACTCATATAAAGTATGAGGAGCTTTGCTTTTTTCTCCCCACTTTCAATAAATGGAAAATACTTGGCATTTGCATGAGAAAAATATTTTTTTAAAAATAAAATGTATTGACATTTTGTTTTTACATCATATTTATGGATATAGTACTCCTCTCATTCCCATATCATGCTCTGCAATGCAATCCTCTCGTGTAACAAAGAAGAACACAAGTAAAAACAAATAGTGACCACATATGATAATGTATGCATCATCTCTCCTGCTCCACTGAAAAAGAACAAACTATTAATTAAGCTTCTAATCCATACCTAAGTCTCAAGGAAAGAGGGCTTTCTAGAGCAGCAAAGACTTAGGCAAACTTCATGACAATGAATAGCTCCAGAGTAAGCTCTTTTAGTCAGGCACTAGCTTTAGTTTTAAGGGTTTTTAAAGGGATTTTTTTTTGTATGAGAGGTAAGTGCTTAATAAAGTTTAGTGAATTGAGTTGAATGGCACTGAATTTAACTTCAATTAAGCTTAAAGGGAGAGCATCCAACAGTGAAAAGAACAATAAGCACTGAATAAGGCCCCCAATTCCAGGCCTGACTGACACTAGTTGTGGGGTCCTGGGCAAGTCACTTACTATCTGAGCCTCAAGTCCTCATCTGTAAAATAGGGACATTGTTATTTATACCCTCTACCTCACCATATTTTTATAAAGGAAATGCTTTACAAACTTTACAATGCTATATAAATGCAAGTGATTATTATTAAATAGTTCTATTGCCTGGATGAGAGGGGATCATAAGTGGGCTAGAACTAAATGTTCTTCATCTGTTGGTTTTTGGTGCTTCTGTCAAGGAGATTGGACTATATAATCCAAATATCATTTTTCATCATAACTATTTTAGTCAAGATAATTCTTTTCCCTCATTGCTTTGAACATTTTCTTTTAGGCTGAATTAGATGAAATAATTTTCTCCTATCTGTATATAATCATAAAACACCTCCTGTTATTAGTGATGTGATATATGTGTGTATGTATATGTATCCATTCAGCAAGTATATTGAATATCTACAATGTGCAACATATGGTGCCAAGTGTCCAGAAAGACTAAGCCAAATAATATGCAGTTATACATATATTCCATATGTATCTACATAGAAACATTTTATATCCACAAACGTGTACAATATTTCCACATCTCTGTGCAGACCATATAAAAACATTACTCATACAAGGTGATTTGTCAATTTTGATGACCTATGATAGATGCTTATGAAAAGCTACATAAGTCTCTATTTTATTATATATTATACATTAAATAATATGTATAGATATTGCATGCAACATATAGGTTATATATATTATTACATATTTGCAGTAAGTTTTGCATAACCCACTTAGATAAATGTCTTTGAGGAAAGAGACCATCTCAGCAAAGCTACATGTGACAGTATCTTCCCTCAAAGACATATTTATTTAAATAGATTATACAGATTAACTATATATAACATAATCACATTATATGTATATGTATATACACACACACACACACACACACACACATATTAGTTTAGCTATCTGAGGGAAATGACTCTCTTGTGTAACTTTGCATAGGCAATCTTTCCCATAAAGACTTATTTAAACAGATTATAAACACATTATATATGTTCTTATGTATTATACGTAATATGTATAGATAACCTGTTTAGATAAATATTTGAGAGAGAAGACTGTCATATGCAGCTCTGCATATGCATCTATACAACAGAGATCACTGAAAATTGACAAACCATCTTGTACAAGTAGAATTTTTAAGTGAATAAATGTACCCACCTAGTAGTACACATATATTCATACATAGATCAATTCATTTAACAAATATTATTTAAGTCTCTACTAGTATGTACATGGTACAGTGCTCAGCAATAGAAAATATAACATTTACATAAGACATCATTCCAACTTTCATAGGACAGGTATATTTTTAATTCTTAGTTTAGGCTTTTTAAATTTATAGTCTTTCCTGAGAGCAGATTTGATGCAAGTAAATGGCTCACATAGCAGTACTTCTCACAGCAAGTCTCACAATGGGTCTCACCTTCCAGTGAACACAACCTCTATGAGTTTTAATAAGTAGTTTTACTCCAATTTCATATGGGCATCTGTCAAAAACAGTCCTAAAGCTACTGAGCTGTCTCCCAATCTATTTGCTATCCTCTACTCCCATTTCTTCACCCATATTTTTATTCCTAAATCATCAGAAAATCCATTTGTGTAATGAAGAAATTCAGAACTGGCATTGGGGCTCTTGAGAGGGAGAAAATGAAATAAAATATGGAAATATTTAAGAGAACTATTTCCCACTCCTCTTATCAATGCCATTTTAAGGTTTGTTCATTTCAAACTTAATTTAAAAAAATTATGCTGGGCACAGAACACTATTACTTGTTAGAAAAATTTTAGGTTTCCACAAAAATGACCACAGTAGTCAGAGCCACTCAAGATTCCTTTTACAGAGAGGCCTGTTGATTCATGTCAAATGCAACATCCAACTAACCTCAGACTCCTTTGAGAAGACAGACAACGCTACTGTCTTTCTACACTGAGCCTGAATATTCTCTGAGGTCTACTAGAGGTCAGAATTGATGAACAAATTTTCATATAGGTGATGTATGTGGGAAGGAGGGAGCCTTATAGATGAAGTTTGTACTCTGGTTCTTGAAATTGCTATGAAATTACATAATGAATCAAGGCTATGAAAGTATAAGATGATGACCCAGTTTTGGATTAAGAAGGAAATTATTCATATTAGTGATGCTGAATATGAATAAATGATATTATCATAAAAACTAAAAAGTGATTTATGAGTTCTTGTTGTAGTTGTTGTTTACTCAAAGATGGACTATCTAGTTTAAATTTGCTCCTTCCCCATAAAAAGATGCCTTTAGGTCATTTTACTGCTCTTAGGTGCATACACCAGAGTGTAGGCTGGCCAACAATTAAAGACTGTGAAATTCAAACTGGAAAATTTGGCTCCTGATCAAAGGGTAGTTTGGAAAGAAGGCCAAATTAAAGTTTGGGGATTTCCTATGAATTACAGTCTATCCTTATTTTTACACCTTGTTACTACAGATGACTAAGATTTGACTTCAAAATGATTTTGTGTGACTTACTATCACATATACTAACAATAAGATTTCAATTAAATGAAAGTCCTATTCAAGGAGAAATCAGTAATTATTTGTATAAAATGAAAATTTTCTTGATTTTTATTTAGGGGCACATATATAAAAATTTATTAGAGAATAATGATACTGAAAAAATTCTGACTTTATAAAAAATTCCTGAGGAATACAATTCTGGTGTCTTTAATTCAGGATTTCACAAGTCAACTGAAAATTTAGATTCACTAATCATTATGTTTTTCAATGTTCTCTAGTCTATGGGAACTATGAGTTCTGTATTTCAAGGACCTATTTAAGAAAACTCGAATGTTCATGCAATCTATTATTAACATCATTATTAAGAAAGAATCGATAAACAGACATATGTATAGAATGGCTTTACACATTTATACATATTTGTGTTTAATGGTAGCCATCTCTAGGGCTGAGGAGATGGGGAAGAAAAGAAAAAGGGAAAAAAAGAAAGTTACATGACAGCCTTCTTATGTATTTAAATAGAACAGCCAGTTGTATATAATAGATTTGCAGTTTCATGTACAATTATCTTTTTTCCCTATTCAATTGTTATGGAAATGCTTGTTTTATTTCTTAAGTTCAGAATCAAATAAACTGAATTTCAAAAAAAAAATAATCCTGATTTAGGGGTTAGAGATCTGACCTTGAAACTGGGAAGACCATGGTCCGAGTTCCACCTCTGACATACAGTGGTGGTATGATCCTGGGCAAGTTAGTTGCCCTCTCTCAGTGCTCTGTGAAACTCTAACATTTATATGCTGCAAAGAATGTACTGACCCGCATTAATTAAATGGGGTTTCCTCTTCTGGGAATTCTGTATATCAAAGAAATCACAGGTCTAGTCCCTATCTCCTCCTCCCTTAATACAAATTCACAATTTAAGATTTTTGATGACTAGCAAATTACCAACATGGGCTTTTAGCCTATTATAAAAAAAAATATGCACTCCATTTTCCAATTAACAACTAAAATGTTTAAATTTATATCAGAGTACTTGGTACTCTGGCATGTGTGGACTTGATTCTCAGCTGGGATCCTAACACCAAAACAACTTATACTTTCTGGGGAAATAAAAAGGAAAAACACCAGAGTTCATAAAATTTCATCCAAGAGATCTGATTATTAGTTATAGAAAAAGTAGGTAAGGTCTATTAGTAACTTTTTAATATCCCTTAACACCTAGTACAATGCCTTGCATATAGGGAGTCCCAAATACTTTAATACTGAATAGTTTTAAATGAGTTACCATCTCCCTCCACCCCCTCCAAAGAATTAGAGTCTTCAGTTAACAGCACAGTTAGTTCAACATTGATAATTAATCCACTAGGATCTGTGATATTAGTATTAATCCAAATTAATAAACTGGTGATATTTATGTAGTTTTAATAGTGAACCATCAAAATGTAAGTTCTTTGAGGGTAAGGAACAGTCTCATTTTTGCATTCGTAACCTGGCACCTAGAACACTCTCTGGCACATAGCAAATACTTAATAAGTTCTTGTTGAACTGAACTGAAAGCATGAAAAATTCACTTCTAAATGAGCAATATCTACCTGCTTCTCTGTAAATCCATCCCACTTCTTCTGTCTCTATCCCCTAATCTCTTCATGGTGGGAGAGACTAAGTGAAGGAAGGAAGGATAAAATATTTATTAAGTATCATTGTAACCTCTTCATCTATCACCACTTAGTTTTCATTAATCCCAAATTATTGGGATTTCTGTAACATGGTCCCCAAAGTATTTTCAAACCCTCCACTTTGACCATGCCACTTTCTTTCTCATGGGTATAATGCAATGACTCAATGCCATTTACATCAAATATAAACTCCTAAGCATTACTTTCCAAACTCTTCATTGTTTCCTCTTCCACTTAGTGCAATGATATGCATTCTACAAGAACTCCACAAATTCTTGCTGACTGAAATTAAGATGGGGATGTACTAGGAGGAAAATTGTGTCTATCTTTAGAGTTCCTGGACCTTACTACTTTTATGATCATATGCAAGTAATTTAAGCTCTCTGCGTTCAGTTTCTTCATCTGTAAAATGAAAGGCATTAAATGATTTCTAAGCCCTATCTCCATGTGATTCTATGGAAATAACAACAAAAAAGAGATTTCAGGCACCCTCCCCAAAAGAAGCATTTTACTGAAGAGTATTTTACTTGAGTGTTTTGGCATGCATCTGTGTGTGTGCATTCCTCAAAGTCACTTCAAAAAATCCTTTCTTCTTTTTATTTACTTTACATATAAAATCACAAGAGCAATTATGGATAACATAGCATAAAAGACATGTTTCTTCTTGGCAGACTTCAAAATCTGAGATCTTTCTCCACAAATAAAGGAATAAAGTCTTTTCAAGTGTAGCTTGTAGATGCTATTCAATTATCTGGCATAGTAGATAAAGGGTCAGAAGTAGAGTCAGAAGTACTGAGGTTTAAGTCCTGTCTTCTGACACATACTAGCTGTGTGAACATGGGGAAATCAATTTAAACTCCCAGTGTCTAAGGAAACTCTTAAATACAAGTTACAGTACAGTTACCTATCTGTACCAGGGAGGAAATATCTATACTGACAGTTCCTTACATCCGTACAATCATAGGTTTGCATCAAAATTTCAACTATTCTTAGCAGTAGGTTGAAAAAATCAACAAGTTTCAAGTTCTAGATTACAATTGAGAGGAAGCAGGGGCAGAGGAAGCAAGTAAAATTCAGAGACAATCCAAAGTGTTTTTTTTTTCAATTTCCTCCAAGGGCCATACATCAACTTTAGGGATTTATGTTTTCACCAGTGTGGTTCCTTCCACTATTCCTTCCACTAAAGAGACTGAAATATTCTAGTCAATTATCTTTGAAGGTTGCTGTTAAAATATTCATCAGTTGGTTGTCAACACTCTGGAGATGAGTCTCACCAAACTTATCAGGGCTTGTGCTCAGACAACCCTCACGCAATCCACGTTAGGCCCATGCTACGTCATTTCCAGCTTAGCACGACTTGACAGAACTTGCATTCCAATGTGAAAGTCTTTAAGATCCCAAGTTCACCTATATTCCATGATAAGACATTAGAATCATATGTTGTAGAATATTAAACCTAGAAAGGACCTGGGAGATTATGTAGTAATATCTCCAATTTTGCTAATAAACAAAACTAAGGATCTGAGATAGGAAGTAATACGCTATTTCTATTGAAGAGGAAAAAATATCTCTTTGAGCTTAACCTTACTGATACTATCAATTCTCTCATAAAAGTATTATGATAAATACAAAAAAGGTCATACTTTATGACATTCCTAAGTTACTCTTTTATATGAAAGAAACTGTTCATAGATACAAGAACTGATAGGGCATTTTAGCAGCTTTATTTTTATGTTATTAAACATTCTGTTGCACGGTTGCAAATGATGAGACGCCATAGCCTCCAAAGAATCAGGAATGTGAATCACACAGAGGACAATGGAGACAAGGATGACAGGTAGGGGCAGACTGCAGCATATTACAAATAAGGAACTTCTTAAAAGAACCAAAGCAAAGGATGTCATCAAAAATGTTTGATATGAAATAAAATTATAAAACTGAAAAGAATAAAAGTTAGCAAGTCTAACTCCTATCATTTTATAATTGAGATGAAGAAACTGAAGCCTAGAGTGGCCAAGTGACTATCAAAACTCACATGGCTACTTAATGATAGGTCTGGGATGAGCACCCAGATTTCCTGAGTTCCAATCCAGGCTCTTTTCTCTACATTGTAGGGAAATGGATTCATCCTTTAAGATAGGCCTTCTTAACCATTTTTTTTTACAGCATGCACGCTTTTGTCAATATGGTAAATTCTATGGATCCCTTTTCAGAATAATGTTTTTAAATATACAGAATTATAAAAAAAATTACAATATACAACTATATTGAAATAGATACTCTTTTATAAAAGCCAAGTTCATGGGCTCCAGGTTAAGAACTCCTATCATGAGGAGATAATCAAAAGTGACTTGGTAGTGATGCCTATCTAGGCAATGAGAGAGGGAGGGAGATTGGCAACATTGTTCATGAATGTAATGTAGTACATGATAAGTATATTGTTTTCAAATTGCTATAACTTGATGATCATTTCCTTTATCATGGCAAAAGCACTCATCAAATGCAAATAATTGCTTGTTAAGCTGTGATCCTCCACATTTTAACCTTTCACAAAATGATGTTTTTGTTGTACCAAGGTTTCAATGTTTGAAAGAAAACATTCCCAGAATTGCATAATTCACAGAAGCTAGGTGGCACAATGGACAGAGTGCAGGTACTAAAGTGATGAAGACTCAACTTCATGAGTTCAAATCTGGCCTCAGACACTTATTAGCTATAAGACCCTGAGCAAGTCACTTAACCTTGTTTGCCTCAGTTTCTTCATCTGTAAAATGAGCTGGAGAAAGAAATGGAAAACTACTCTAATATCTTTGCAAAGAACACCCTAAATGGGGTCATGAAGAATAGAGAATGACTGAACAACAGCAATTAACTTAAAATTTCCCAGGATTTTTGTTCTTTGATTAATTTATAACAACTTTATTAAAACTTTTGAGATGTTTAAATAGGAAATGAAAATTGGTTCTGTCTGATTCTAAATATCACAACTTTACTGCTACTGAGCTAGTATATTTCATTCCTTATTTGTAAGATTCGTGCATCACATAAATGAATTTTGCTGCATTTAAATCTACAAATACAATGATTTTGACCAACAATAAAAATAGTATAGCTACTAATCAGAATTCTTAATTTGGAGAAAATGTGACTGCACCGAAAGAGAATTTATAGGAAAAAAATTCTGAAACCAGGAAGATGCTTTTCACATATAAAAAGCTTTCCCCCCTGAGATAGGAAAGGGTTAGAAGAGAAAAAGAGTTTTCCATGGTACTGTTCTTTTCGAAATAACCTCTCTGATATCATATCAATTTCATATGATTTCTTTCTTGAAGATAGGCCAGAACCTAGAGTGGCAATAAATAATTAGTCTTTGCCAGACTATCCTGGAGTAAGGGATTTACCCATCCACATCTTAAATATCCCTGAAAAAGAGTGGGATCAGGTGTTCCAGCTCACAAAAGTTGTTTGTATTATCTCATGTTGCATGAGGGTGCATCATATCTCCCTTGGTGGTCTGTCTTGCCAGTAATGAAATGTGGTATAACCCACTCCTCAAACAAAACAACATAACATCTTTGGTTTTTTTTAAACTATTGACTGGAATGAGGTCTAAAATACCAGATGTGTGCTAAATACACAGTGGTCTATTTTCATGTTGATGTGCTATGATATAAAACTAAATTGATTGTTGGAATTGAAGAAGTAACCCATTATTTATTTTAAATATCTGATGTATTAATCACCTTCCTAATGAAAATTAGTTAGGAATTGAATCACAATGGTTTTGACCAGCTGAATAATTGGTGAAAACATACCACTTTATGATCTCTGGAGAAATATATGCAAGCTGTGTGTAATCCACTGAAAAATTGCACACAATAGGCACTTAATGAATATTTTTTGGGTTGATATGGATTGAAATTTTTCACTTCAAATGTGAAAAATTATCATTTTATGAATAGGGATGACTTGTTGGAAAATATTTTCACAAATACAGGTATTATTTGATCAGTCCGAGTAAGAAATGAAAATAAAACTGACAAACTTACTAATTCCCTTCCTTCCTTTTTTCTCCTTTCCTTCCTTCTCCCCCCTTCCTTTTTCTTTCTTTCTCTTTCTAATCTTCTGTCTCTCTCTGTCTTTGTCTCTTCCCTTTATGCCATACGATTTGCGATTTGTCTGGTCCTTAATTGAATCATGAATAAAGAACATGTATCCTATTTGCAAAGTAAAATAGAGAGGAAAAATAAGTAAGGAAACTACTTTAAGTTATTTTAGCAAACTATCTTAGGCAGCAAAAATGTAAAGTGTTTTCTAATTAAACAAGAGCAAAACGAAGCTTTTTTTTTTTTTTTTTTTTTGGTGGGGAAGAGGGAAACACTAAAGATTCCTGGTCCCACTTCAAAGGAATTGCTAAACAAAAAAGTTGTTTGACAGCCACCTGTAAGTTCTTCAATATGTTCATTTTTTGCAAAATGAACAAGCAAAATGCATTTTGCTTCTTGTATATATGACAGTGAACTTGACTATTAAAAAGAGAGATTACTCTACTTCCTAAGAGTTTTCAATAGACTTTTTTTAATCTTGATAATCTTTTGGTCATTATACCTCTTCTTAGGACCTCTTCCAAGAATGTTCTGATGCTCTGTCGAACTATGTAGGTGTATAACAACTCATTTGTTCAAATTCATCTGATAAATTAGGAGATTAAACTAGATGGCCTAAGGTCCTTTCCAATGCTGAATCAACGATGTGACACATAAATCTGTTAATTAATAAACAACTGTTAAGAATCTGGACTTAGTGCTTACTAATGGTAATTAATTTCAAAATGAAATTTATTTATGTTGTGAAGCCCTACAGGTTTATTTCTGGAAGGTCATTAAATTGCTTCCATTTATTTTTTATTTTTATTTTTTAAAAAGGTAGTCTTATTCGGAGCCCTATGAAAACATTGGAAGGCTCATCACCTACATCTAGTCCAAGCCTCTCATCTTAGAGATAAAGAAACTGAGGCCTAGGAGGTTTACTGACTTGTCCAAGGTAATACTTCCCAATGACAGATTTCAAACCTAGGTTCTCTGACTCTAGGAACCAGTATATGTACCACTGTGTCACATTGACTCACCCGATCTGGAGAAATAGCTGCCTATCACAAGGGACTCCTGAACTCAAGGAATTTACATTTGAATGGGAGGGAACAAAGAGAACAGTAGTTTCAACAAGAACCTATGCATGACTATAAAAACTTGTGACAGATCCCTAAGCTACATACAAAAGTTGGTTTCATTATTTTATAGTGTGTGGTATGTATACGTATAGGATCACTTTTAAAATTGATTTTGGAAGGATATTAGGCAATAATCATCACAATGAAGTCTAGCCACAGGAATCCTCTTCTTTTAATACGTAACCAAAGTGCAGTATTTATTACATTTCTCCCCTACTGCACAGAGTAAATATAAAAAGACAAAGCACATAGTTAGGTCATTTGTTCCTTTATGTCTAAAATTTCACTATGCTGAGAATATTAGGTTATACGTTTTTTATACAAAGAACATCAGACTAAATTGCTCTAAAGGCAAAAATTCTACAAAATGAATGTGGTCTTTTCTAGAGAACTAGCAAACTGAAACTACATTGTTTAAATTTATAGTTCAAAGGGCTTTATGGAGGAAAAGAAATCCCATATGAAAAGCATAAAGGCTTATACATGGAAATGAAAGTTGAACAGTGTGACAAAATATAGTTCCAGTACATTAATTAACTTCAGCACAATTTCAAGTCTTCTCTCACCACACCCCTCTAGCTAGTGTAGGTGGAAAGGAACACATGCAATTAAAAAAAAAACATAGATCTCTGCACATGAATGTGGCTCAACATTTTGGGGTAAAGTGTATAATTACTGGATATTTAGTCACCTCTTTATTAAAAACAACTGAATCTTGATGTAAAATAGTTACTCGAAAAGAAACCTGAGTATCAATGCAGGCTAAAAATGTCATGATTATTTACCTGCTAAGAAAACTGTTAGCATTCAACAAGAATCTTAGGAAAGTTCAGGAATGGGGAACTAGGAAAGAAATATGGCAAGTTGAGTTTTCTGTACATTCAGGATTATGCAATATAGGAGCCTAGATTTTCCAAAGATACAAGTTACTAGCCATTCTCCATTGCAAGAGCTTGTAACATGAAAACTAAATTAAATGAAAATTACTTCACTTTGGTGTCATTTTGCGCATTACTTCAACACCATAAAAAATGGAATTTGAATGGCATCTCCTTTCTGCCTCTGATCACAAGCTGTCTTCCATGCCTGGAATGCACTCCCTCCTCCTTTCTACCCCTTGGAATTCTTAGTTTTTTTCAGTGTTCAATTCCAGTGTCAGCTCCTATCTTAAGCATTTCCTGATGCTCCCAGCTGCTAGTGCCTGCCTCTCTTCCACCTTAAAATGACCTTATATTTACTTTGTACATAGTTGTATTTACAAATATATATATGTGTGTGTGTATATGTATACACGTATTATATATACACACTGTATATAATTTCCCCCAATGGAATATAAGTTTCTTGAGGGCAAGGACTACTCTGTTTTTGTCTTCTTACCTCCAGCCCCTAGAACAGAGCCAGGCTTATAATTAATGCTTAAAATATACATGTTGAATAGCTGATTGGTATATTTACATAGTTTCCACTGAAATAGAAGGTTTCCATATCTATCATATTTCTATTAAGGCATAAAATTAAAAATACACATAGCAACAACCAAAAATAACTTCTATTTAACACTTCTATAATGTATTATTCTAAAAATGTACAATGTCATTTAATTCCAAAATAATTCTTATATATGATAAAGTAATAATTAAACATGTTCACATATGTTAAGTATATCATATGTAAAGAAGACTATGGAAGATTTTTAAAATTTACTTTCAAAACAAAAACAATAAAGAAAAAAGTCTCCTTTCTGAGATTCTAATCTAGTGAGTTTTTCAGGTGACGGAAATAAGAACTATGTTAAGTTTTAGGCATGAGTACTTCCTCCCGGGATTTGTGCTGCCACTGCTCTCTGTGACTTTTAAACAACCTAGGGTCACAGTGTCCTCTCTTTAATTAGTATCTCACTGCTGGAGGGAGGGGAGCATGTCAAGAGGAAAAGAATGCAAGAAGACATTATAAACAAAGGTCTTCAAGGCAACTTAATGATTTGGCCAAAGAATGGAAAAAATGTCTAGTTCTTTGTTACAGAGGTAAAGTAGGAGATAGGTTTGAGTGGTAGAAGCCAAGTTGTACTTTTAAAAAAAATCTAGCTTTATGTAAATATTATGCATTTATTTTTGTTTCAACTTGACATCTTGTGTGAGGACATAAAATAAAGTATTTTTGCCTTTTATAAACCATTCAGCTTTTATTAATGATTCCACAGATTTTATTAAAATGTTTCATCTTAGCTTGGATCCTACTGTGTGAATTTAAAGGACAGTCATATTTCTATAGCATCTTCTTTCTTTAGAATTTATGCAAGTGATTTAAAATGGGGTAGGGTTTAAAGTAAATAATTGCAAGATATAAAACTTTCTATAGACTCTCTCTCTTTCTTTCTCTCTCTCTCTCTCTCTCTCTCTCTCTCTCTCTCTCTCTCTCTCTCTCCCTCTCCCTCTCTCTCTCTCTCTCCACACACACACACACGCACACACACACAAATACATATACAAAATTTATCCTTTACTCAGTTATTTTCATGAAGCCAAAAGGGAAACATTTCATGGAAATGGCATTTTCAATGGATTTGCTAATTATTGTATTTTGAATTTGGGTTTCTTAAAATAAGTTTTGTTTGAAACTGAAGAAAATACTCTCCCATCAAAAAATTAAAAATGCTTCAAACATAAAACCCCCAGCAAGATGTTGAAAGCACCATAGAATAAAAATCTTGAAAATGAGATTTGTGCGAATGAGCAATTCCTTTAAAAAATGTTAAATCTTCTGTTAAAAAAAAAACACCAAGGCTGATTAAAGGTTTCTATTGTGAACTATTTACAAGAAATTACCTCAGTAGGGTGCCTGTGTCCAGTTTCATAATCACATAGTACACTGACTCTACAGTATTATGTTCCAAACATGTTTGCATATTAAGTTGAATTTTACTCTTTTCAGGAAGTAACTTTACTCAAGATTGAATGCAGCTGTTAGCATAGACCACTGTTCCAAAAACACTTCTATGGGAACTGGAAGAAAAAAAATATTTCAAGTGTTGTGAATTTACTTTATTCTGAATCTGTAAGTCTAAAAGGGTATCAAGGGATGGAGTGGTGTGTGTGTGGGGGGAACCTTTGATCACTCTGTATACATTAAAATGGATATTCAGAAACTTTCATAATAGGAAACATCTACTATGGTTAGCTATTGTCCACAAGGGGTTTTTTTGTTGCATATTTTGTATCTTAAAAGTTTTAATAACCAACTGTCACCATCCTGTTTGCAATCAGTTTTCAAGTTAGGAATCTCTGAAAGCTTTCTAAAAGATGCGCCACCTCTGTGTTTCAAAAACTGGCGTCATACACACGTTCAAGAGTTTTTGTTTCATTCCCTAATTCATCTTGGTTTTCTCTCTTAATATTCACAGAAATGAACTCTGGCACATAAAGTAGGGCCTCTACAGAGGAAATGCTGCCAGCTAAAAACACCGGATGTAATCGAGACCACAAGAGACACATACTCAGTTATAAATGTTGAAACTGTTCTGGAGGTATTGGAAAGAAACAAAGTCTTATTTTTCACTGGATGGTTTAATTGTTTCAATGAAATTCTCCTACTCAGTGTTTTGCTACAAAGCAATAACAATATGTCTGCGAATTACACTTGCAGCTATAAGTCTCACTTAAAGGAAGAAAAAAAATCTATGTAGTGTTCTTCCTGCCTTATAGTTCCTTAGTCATTTTCCTTATTTATTTATTTGTTTGTATGTTTAATTTTTTTGGCAGGGAGGAGAAGTGGAGGAGAAAAGGAAATAAATAATCAGAATGCTTCAAACAAATGTCCCAATATAAATATCCTGGGTCAGTTTCAACAATTATTTGACAAAATAGCATTAGGAAAGAATGTATTATAGGATTTGGCTTCCCCCCTCATTTTAAATAACACAAAGAATTCCATTTTAAGTGGACATATAACCTTAAGTAAAAGAACATTATTATTAATTCTCTTCCTGAAAAAAAGACTTTACTTATAAGGTCTGTAATTTCCCGCTTTTCATTCCTACTACTTTGTTATTCTGCTTTCTTTTATAGAGAGATGGTGATAGCTATGATGATCTGTGATATTAACATGGAAGAATTTAGTGCAAATCTCTACTGAGCTATGAAAACCCAGGTTCAGACAGATTTTAAATGAGCAGAAAATACAAAGCTGACAGGCTTGTAATGGTGTTTTTTTTTTTAGTTTGGCTAGCAGTGCTCCTCAAACCTATGTCTTCATTGCTACCTAATTTGCATTTTATAATATCAGTTGCTCTATGCACATGACTACCTATATTTGTCTTCATACAGAAGCGAAAAATACCAGGTAATTTAAATCAGTGCTGTGGGAGTTCTAAGTTGTATAGCCTCGTGATTTTGATATGAGGCATCTTTTACTGGAAGAAGCTAGCAGTTTTGGTTTTAGTTTTAAAGTTTTAAAACTAGTCTTTTCTAAATGTTTTCCCACAGAATAGTTTTAAGTAGTTCTAAGAAAGATAAACATTTGTCATAATAGAGTGAACCCACTACAAACTTCATACAAAATGAAGTAAATAGCAGCAGCTGAATATTAACAGAATCAAAACGGCATTTTTTGAATATTTAGACTCTCTATTGTACGTAAGTCAGCCATCTTATATAGCAAGAAAGCAATTTGGAAAATGAAGAAAGCATTTGCCACTAGGGGGAGCTCATAAATTCTCTTGTAATGAACATGTGAAATGACATCTGAAAACAAATCAATAAAATTACACAGTGGACTCCCCTATTTGAAGAATAAATGCATTTTATTGGAATATCTACTAAATCATCACTACTCCTAGATTTGGGCAATGAAATATACAACATACTTGTATTAAACTTGGAGAAATTTCATTTCAGGCTCTGGAAACTGATGGTAATATTCAATGGTTTGTGCCCAGCTTCCTATTCCCTGAGCTACAGTAACTCTTGTGTCTAAATAAAGCAAAAGAAGCATGATAAAAATATTAAACATTGTGTGTTAGTATTTACATTTTGTGAGAGTCTCATCACATGCTCATTTTTACCTTATTTGATCTTCAAATCATCTTACATGCCTCTGAAGAAGTTACTATTGTTAGTTACTATAGTTACTACTATTCCTGCTTTAAACTAAAACAATGAAGACAAAGTGGAGAAACCAAGTGATTTGGACATTACTTAGAAGTACTCTAGTAACTTGATGTCTACTCATTTAAAAGTTTAATTTTACTTTTTAAAAAAAGTTTAATGGACAATTATAAAAATAAAAATATTAAATCTATATTGTTTTCAGGTGTACAGACATCTCTTGAATATTTGGAGGGTTGCAGAGGGGTTATCAAATCACACTTGATGTATTTGATCATTTTCCTCTAAAATCACATTTAGAGCCCTCATCATATCATAAAGGCGCCTACCCTCTCCTATTTTCTTAATAGCCGTGTCAGCAAGGCACAAAGTCTAACAGGTCCTATCAAGCTGAAGGTTTCTAATATGGATCTAGAAATAGATTATGTCTACCGTCAGCTAACAGCTTAGTGAAGCCTAAAATGGCTCATCCACATAAAGTCGGCCATGAGGAGTGTATGTGCATGTGTATGTATATGCATGTGTATGTGTGTGTAGGTGAGGGATGGGAGGTTAGGACGAAGAATAGAAACACACTACCTATTAAGGCACAGAGTAGTTGCATCAGTGAAAGGAGTTTCTATTAGGCTGGCTCTACGCGTGTGCACATTTGTAATCTCTGAAGGAAGGGAGGTTGAGGTTGGAGGATCCCCTGAATTCCAGAGCTCTGATCTATAGTAAGGCTAAAACCTACTGGGTGTTTTCACTAAACAGAGCCTCCAGGAATGAGGAGGCTATGAAACTTCCTAAGGAGGGGCAAATTAGCCCAGGTCAGAAAACAAGCAGATCAAAGCTTGTGAGCTGATCAGTATTGGGATTGGCCTGTGTGTATGGCCACTGTGCTTCTAGTCTCAATGACAAGATAGGGAGACCCAGTCTGAAAAAAAGGAGGAGAGGATTAAGGATAATCATTATACACAGCACTGATTATTTATTTGTCTATTTCTATTGAAGATAAAGCTATATTTTGTGCTATGTGTAACAAAATTAACAATACCAAGATAGCAAATGTAGCATCTGAATCAGTAATTTTGTCATGTCAACATTTCTTCAAATAAATGGGCTATTGCTAAGCCCTGGAAACAATTTTGCTCAACAGACTTGTGATTGTATTTATTTTGAAATTTAACCTGAATTAACACAGTATATTACATATATCTAACTAGAAATTTGTTAGAGATAACGATTGCTAAATTTCAGGTATACGACCTAGTATCTCTTTGCTTTGTTATATCATAAATTAGTGCAGGACATTTGACTTCCATTCTTTCTTTCTAGGAGTATTACACTTAATATACTGCTGCTGGCTTCTGGGTACTCACTTTCCCTAGGACATAAGCTTCTCAAGGTCATGGGCAAATGTCAATTAATTAATCAATCAAAAAAGCATTTAAGATGCACTTACTATATGTCAGACATTGTTCAAAGTACTAGGGGAATAAAAGTAGAAGCAGTCCCTGCTCTCAAGGTGCTCACATTCTAATGGGAAAGACAACATGTAAGTAATTAAATACATACATGATAGTCATTTAACAAGCCTTTCTTAATTGCTTACTATATTCCAGGAACTGTGCTCAGTGCTGGATATTGAAAAACAAAAATCATCTCTGCCCTACAGGATTCTCATTCTACGGGGAAGATTAACATGGACATTATTATGTACCTACAGGATATATGCAGTGTAAATAGAAGGAAATCTCAGAGGGAAGGCACTAGCAGATTGTGTGGGGAAGGGAGGAAAGACTCGGAATTGCCTCTTGAAGAAGGGGGGATTTTAGTTGAGTCTTGGAAGAGGGCAGGGAAGCCTGGAGGTAAAGATGAGGAGGGAACACATTCCAGGCAGGGGACACAGACAATGCAAAAGCATGGAGACAGAAGGAAGGTATTTGAGTGTCTTATGCAGCGAACAGCAAATAAGCCAGTGTAGCTACATCCTACAGTGCCAAGAAGGGAATAAAGCATAAGAAGACTGGAAAGTTAGAAAGGAGTCAGATCATAAAGAGCTTTAAATGCTAAATAAAGGACTTTATATTTGATCCCTAAAGCAAAAAGGAGCCACTGGGATTTATCGGGGAGGAGGGTGACATCGGTAGGATTACACCTTAGAAAAATCCCTTTGGCAACTGAGTGGAGGTTGGATTGGAGTGGTGATGAGAAACTTGAGGCATGGAGACCCATCAGAAGGCAGGAGTTCAGAAGAGAGGCGAAAGGGTCTGCTTAGAGAGATAGCTCTGACTGGAGGGGAGATATTGAGGAGGTAGAAAAAAGATTTGGCAACAGATGGGGTGTAAGAAGTTGAGAATCATACTGAGGTTGCAAGTCTAGATGACTTGGAAGAGAGTAGTGCCCTCAAAAGTAATGAGAATTTGAAAGAGGGGAAGTTTTAGGGGGACAGATAATGAGTTCTGTTGTAGACATGTTGAGTTTGAGACACTTACAACACATCCAGTAGGAAATGTCCAAAAGGCAGTTGGTGATGTGGGATGGTAGTTCAGGAGAGACACTTGGGCTGGGAATATAGAATTGGGAATCATCTGAAAGGAATTAATTCATGTATTAAGGAAAAGTTTACAAGGATTAACTTATATGAGATAAATGTCCTTATATTTTTGTCATAAAATATTATGCATATGACTAAGGAAAAATCTGTAGTAGTGCATTTTAAAAGTACCTTTTATACTGCTATCAAATTTATTTGCTGATTGCTGCATTGCAACCATTCTTAAATGATTTCACATGTGTATTCTGTCACTCATGAGAGCAGAAAAGCTTTACATACCTAAGGGTACTTTGTCTTCCACTTCCGCATTCCTCCCATAGCTCAGTGTGTAATCAATACCTGTTGTGGACTGAATGTTTTTCTTCCAAACACTACTCAATGTAACTCTATTATGAGTGTGAACAAGTTTAACTGTAATTATCTTCACTTCTAGTATCAGAGTGTGACCCTTGCAAACAAAAACAACATATCTTGCTTAGGTCTCAGGTTTTCTTTGCTAACCTTCCTATTCTTCAGTTTTGGGTTGTTTTAGTGTTTTGGAAATGTTTTTAAAGATGTTTAAAAATTCTATGTGTTAAAGTCTTGAATTCTTTAAATACTGGTCATTTTCGTAAATAGTAGAAAATAAACAATATTAAAATATAAACGACCCACACTCACAAAGAATACTTGCCCTGCTGCATCTTCTAACTCCTGCACTCTTCTTCCTTTTATTTTTTTTCCCTTGTTATTGTTACCCATGAGATTACATCTGGGTAAAGATGAATAGTCAGGTTAATCCTAGCAAGTGAGTTTTTCCCATTAACCACTAAATAGCTCTCCTTGAAGGAGATCTATGTGAAGCACAGCTCAGTCTGCCTTTCAATTAACTTCCTGCAAAAAGGGTAAGAGGAAAATGATTGACAAAGTATCCAAGAATCTGAATAATACCTTAGATATTCTTGGTTAGCAACTTTGAGATTCCCAAAGGGAATCAATGGCCTAACCTATTAACAGAAGTTTCAAATTCTGAATTCCTTCATCCCATGGCCATGAAAAAAAGCATCTTGGCTTCAGGGTTCAGGGTCTAGCTAGCCTATAGTAGTATTTAAAGCATATAATTCTCATCAGCTTTCTTTTTCCTAGAGGGCCAGTTCCCATCCCACATTTTCCAATAAAAAGGGGGAGCATTTAAGCCATCGCATCCCTTTATTACCAATTACAAAGATATAAAACTATTCCACTTCAATCACCAAATCATTAAAAACCATGAGAATCTGCTTCAATCCAGACCAACTCTAGATTTTTGCCAGTCTGAAGGACACCGCAAAGACTGAGTTAGTTCTAGTTCAATTTTCACGGAGTCAAAATGACTTCTGACTGAACTTGGGGTTCATTCTTTTTTTTTGGCAGGGCAATTGGGGTTAAGTGACTTGCCCAAGGTCACACAGCTAGTACATGTGTCAAATGTCTGAGGTCACATTTGAACTCAGGTCCTCCTGACTTAAGGACCAGTCTTTACTCACTGCGCCACCTAGCTGCCCACTTGGGGTTCATTCTAACACTTCTGGGAAAATCCCTCCACTTGGTCTAGGAATCTTCTATTTCTTATCTCTTATCCACATTCTAAAGGAAAGCACCAAGGTTACAAACTGGAAAGAGAGCCTAGGGTAGAAATTAGCCACGCTATATTCTCACCTCAACATTTCACCTCCACTCAACTCAGTTGTCTTTAATACTGGAGACCCGAACCAAGTAATGAGGGGACTTCCTAAAACTGGAGTAATAATCTAAAATGAGATTACATGCAAAGTCAAAGCCAAATCATGGAAAGCTGAACATGTGGCAACACAGACAATGCTACTGAATTAACTCAAGGAGGTAGGCTTTGGCCTTCTTTTATAAGAAGGCATGAATCTGTCCTGGACCAAGAGAAGCAAAGGAGACAAGTGTGAAGGAAGTTAAACGACTGCGCCTGACTTCTGGTCTTAGGATACAAGCAGAGTCAGGCAGTAATCAATGAAGTATTTTGCAAGATTAGGAGTGAGTACAATAGACTTAGAAGACCCCTCCATGTGGGTAGGAACTGAACTAGTCTATGGAACTAGAGGGTAAGGAGTCATTCACCCAGACATTCACTCTGGTATATCTGTAGAATTGTAAGAATATTAAATAAAGGGCAAATGATCAATCAGACAGCAATTGTAAAAGGTATTTACATCCAGAAAAAGAACCGATAAGTGGAAGTATGTATAGAATAATTTTGCATACATGAATACATATTATGTGTGAGTGTGCGTCTAATGGCAGCCATCTCTACCATAGGGTGGTAGAGGGTAGAAAAAAGGAGGAAAAGAATTTACATATTTTTGTTGTATACTTGAAAGGAATAGCAAATGGTGCACAGTACATTTGCAGTTTCATGTACAATCATCTTTTTTTACTGTACCATGTTAAGGACATGCTTCTTTTATTCCATAAATATGTACTAATGTAATAAAAAAAAGGTGGAGGGAAGGCCATTAATCCTAATGCTTTCACTTTCTCAGAGCAAGAAGTCACATGCCTGTTGCCTGGTCACTCAGTCCATTAGCTGAAGGATAATTTGATATAAATCTACATGGAGAAGCTCCATATGGATTTATGGATTGGAAAATAACTGAGGCAAGCACAGCTTAAGTGTTGATCACATAGTTCAATGTGTAACTGAATAAGCATACACCCTGTAAGTGTGCACCTATATAGCCTTTCCTTGAAAACTCCCATTAAGGGGAAACAATTATATCCTAAGGCAGCTTATTCTACCTGGGTAGCTCCAGTTTTTAGGAAGTTCATTCTTATATCAAGCCTAAATCTGCCTCTTTGCAATTTAGACCTATTGTTCCTAGTTCCGCACGCTGGGTTCCAGCCTACGCCCCTTTACATGCTTAAAGACCACTATTGTGCTTTCCACTAAGTCTTTTCTTTTCTAGGATAAACATTCTCATTTCTTTTACCCAATTTTCATATGGTATAAACATGAAGTCCTCTTCCATCAGCTCAACTGCTCTCCTTTGGATGCTCTCCAGCTTATCAGTGTCCTTCCTAAAATATAGCACCCAGAATTACATACAGTACTCCATCTGGCATCTCAACGGGACTGAATACAGCAGGATTATGCTCTCTCTGATTCCGGTCTCTAAGCCTCTGTTAATGACATCTATGATACCATTAGCGCTTTTGGCTACCATATCATATTACTGTGTCATACTGATCTTATAGTCCACTAACACCACCAGATCTTTTTCAAGCACAATGTCATTTAAGCCAGGTATGCCCTATTTTGTAAAATTGAGTTTTTGAACTTAAAACTTTGCATTTACTGCTATTAAATTACATCCAGCTGGTGGAAATCTTTTTGGACCCATTTTGTTTATTCGTTATCCCTAGCTTTGTGTCATATGCAAATTTTATTAGCATGTTATTTATGCTTCTACACAATGTTAAACAATATGGGTCAAAGCTTAGATTCCTGGGGCACTCAACTTGAGACCTAGCTCCAAACTCACACCGAACCATTAAAGACTATTTGCTGGGTTCAGCTATGCTTTACATGGTTGGGCAGCTAGGTAGTGCAGTGGATAGAGTGTCACCTTCTTGAGTTCAAATCAGGCCTCAGACACTTACTGGCTGTGTGACCCTGGGCAAGTCACTTAACCTTGTTTGCTTCAGTTTCCTCATCTGTAAAATGAGCTGGAAAAGGAAATGGCAATCCACTCCATTATCTTTGACAAGAATATCCCAAACGAGGTCAGGAAGAGTGGGACACAAATGAAAACAACTGAACAACAACAACATGCTTTACATTCCTGCAAGCAGTGGCATGGGAGCAAAACCCTCTATGTACAATTCACTTTTGTAATTTTGGGGTTCCACAGTAAATTGCTTCTCTATTTCTTTCCGTGTCCTTTAGAACTGTTCAAGAAAATGCTTTTGACCTCAAATGACTACATTCTCACTTCTGGAGCTTAGTGTGATCTGCATGCTTTATGAGAGAGCAAGAGAACTGAGAGCAAAGTTTCCTATTCTCCCTTCAGAGCTTGGGGAATAAATGCCCTGAAAAGTCTCCGCCCTCTCCCTGAAAAAGTGTGTGGCAGATATAATTTAAAGATCATAAATATTTACTTATGGTAAAGCAAACAGTATCTTTATTCTAAGAAGGATTTTAATAATATTATTTCAATGTCCTCTTGGTTTTCAGTCTTTTCAGTTTGTAGCATGTTTGTAAATTTCTGTACTTTCAGAGGGAGGAGGGTAGAGAAAAGTTTGGAAAAGAATATTCTTGATTACAATAAGAAGTACAATAAAGAGAGAAGAGAGGGAGGAAAGAAAGAGATACAAATACATAGTCCCTAGAATGGCTGGTTTGGTACAAAATTGTAAATAGGATTTTGGTTTCTGCCCACTCTTTCCCTCCACACTCCAGTACTGCAACCAATAATATCGTATCTCAGAAAAAGGAAGAAATCATATAACACAAAAAATTGTTTAGTAAGATTTAATGTGTGCCTATTTACAAGAAGAATCCAGAAAAAATAATGCTTAACCCAAAAGAATAAAGTACAAATGGTAGAATTTCAGATACAGTAGCAGGTTGTTGAGAGGGATAATTTTGGGCAGGGGACATTCTCAGTAGTGCCTACCTAATGATACCACACAGGCAGGTTCCTTCTCTACCTCTATACAAGGTCAATCCTAGTCCCCAACAATGATGATCTGAGGATGTGTGAAATAAATCAGATTTTGAGATGTAGAGCACCTCAGGAAGTAAAAAAAAACTATGAGAAAGAATGGAGGAAAGTTGCATAAATTGCCAAGGGAGAGTGGTCATTAGAGGTGGTTTTAGAGAGGCAATATTTGAGAAGGACATGTTGGGAGAAGTGGTCCCGGTGGCAGTGCAGGAAAGAGAGGAGTCAGAACTTGGGGGAAGACCAACGTGTTGTAAAACACCAGGGAAGACTCTGTGACATACTATGTCATGACCCACCAGTTGGGAAACCCATCTTTCATTTAATAACCTGTATTCCTGAGTACAGTTGCTAAGCAGATAGCCTGATACAATGAATCAAATATGGCAAGGGCTGGGAAAAGAACCCAGTTGCCCAGTCCTCAGGCAATTCTCATCATGTAGGACATTCACTTACTCAAGCTCTTCTTTTCTGCTTAGGTTCACAGCTTCTGGCTAACTGGGAAAATCTGCTGTGTCAGCACCTTTTCCCATCTAAGCAGTACGAGTCTTTCCCTACTAAAACTCCTAGGGACTCAGGGCCCCTTGAAGTAGGCTTGTTACAGGTAAAGAAATATGCTCATAGTGACTAGAAATTACTTAACAAGGTCAAAATTTTCAGTCATCGTATTTAATTTTCATCTTTAAAATTACATTTTGTTCAACAATGACAAACACAAAGACAAAGACTTCCATTTAAAAGTTATATTTAGCAAACTGCAGGGCTTCCACCAATGAATATTATAACTCATGAATGATCCTGACACAAAAGTTGAGGGTGACACAGGTAGCGTCATAGTCTGAAGCAATATATAACACAGTGGAAAGAACACAGGCTCTGAAAGCTGAGTACAAAAATTCAAATCTTGCCTCCTACATTTACTATCTGAGGGACCAGGGCCAAATCACTTAACCTCCATAGGCATTAGTTTCTTCAACTGTAAGATAAGGGATTGGACTAGATGGCCTCTGGAGTCCTCTCCTACTTCTAGAACTTTCATCCTAAGTACAACAATCTATCCATGAGGCTGTACTTGCCAAATATTTCACTACCAAAATACATTTAGCATTCTAACCTTAAGAAAAAAAAAAGGCTTGGAGCTGGAGACTGTTTCATTCTATCCCATGATTTCAGTGCTCTCTTAAGCTCTTTGGCAGAAAACTCTTCACAGAATGAATTTAAATTTACCAAATATATTCAAATGTCAATCCCTCAACACCAAGCAATATAATTTAAAAGCGAAAGAGAAAAAACAAAACAAAACAAAACAAAAAATGAAACATCGACCTGTCTGCAACTTAACAGTTCCTTTTAAACATTATATTGAGTAATCGGCATTTGTTAGGTGAGTGATAAGAACCTAGATTGTAATCATTTTAATCTTACATTTTTATGACCCCTTTGTTTAAAGTCAATATTTTAATGACTACTATTGCAATCTATCAAGATCCGAGTATAGATTTGATAAGGGAAGTTTGTTTAAGAGGTAGAAAAGCATACACTGCTTCAAATGATTTATTTAGAAGTATGCACAGTGACCTATTTTCTACTGCATTAAAAGAGCTTTCATAATATGAATTTTTTAAAAGCAATGAAATAGTCAAAACAAGGAAGCAGTATGGTCACTGAGTTCATGGGAGAAGCTTTCAAAGCTGACTCACTTACAAAGCATTAAAAAATCAAATGCAGCCAATTCTAGGCTATCCATTGTGATGGGCAAGAGCCACAAATGACATTCAGAAATATTTCAAAAATCTCATTTTAGGCAACAGTTTCAACCCACTCTTTGACCAAACATTTTATCAAAGTTCTTAACAAATAGGAACATTAGACTTGGGTTTCATCTCCTTTTTTATTTTCTCTGACTCCCTCTCTGCAAATGAATACTGAAGCACCTTGGAGGAAGGGGCCAAATTAGAAAAAAATGTGAAGGGATTTGGAAAATCCATCTGGATCTCTGAATAACTGAGAACCCACTCTATATCTTTATGTGAGGCAGTCTGGTGGTGCAACTGATACAGCACTGAGCCTAGAGATAAGAACTGAATTTAAATCTAGCCTCAGACATACTCTAACTGTGGAACCTCAAGCACCTACCTCCCAATGTTAACACCAAATGAGATAATATTTGTAAAATGCTTTGCACATAGTAGGCACTATATAAATGCTACTTATTATATTATTGTAATCAAAGTACTACATGTAAGTAGCTAACATCATAGTTATTTTATGGTCATCTGGAGTCTGGAGGATTGACAAGTTTTGTGGTCCCATGTGGTCTTTTCTAAAACAAATACCAAAGTCCTCATTAAATCATTCATGAGAATAAACAATTACCTCGTGCAAGTAAAACTAGTGGCAAGGAGGTAGGTTATCTATTGTCAGGATAGGAAAAGCAACTGTAACATTCAGGCCCTTGGATCTTGGAAGACTGAAAAACTCTATTTTATGTGGCTCTCCCAAGATGGTTTTCAGCTGTTCTGTGAGAACACCCTATTTAAAGTAGGTAGACCTGTCCATGCCTGGGGCAGGTCACTCTGACCTAATTCTCCTACAGAGTCTGCAAGACCAGGCTAAGGCTGCAAAGATGAAGCTAAGTTTTGCTCATGACAGATTTTTTTTTTTACTGAATGACACCATGACAGAAGTAGAAGTCAAATCAGAAGCAGAGACTAGAAATTCTACATGACTTCTGAGACCAGGCATTGCATTTTACTAGAACATATTTTTTCTCTTGGACACTTGTCTGAGTTGTTGGTACACAGCGCTTATGTAACAGGATTGAATGACTTTGGGAATACAGTTTAAACTAAAGATCGTTATTACAGAGAGGTCTAGGCTAACTCTACAGTATTAGGTTTGAGCTTCAGAGTGAACTGTGTTTAAGGTTTTGTGAAAGAAGAGAGAGAGAGAGAGAGAGAGAGAGAGAGAGAGAGAGAGAGAGAGAGAGAGAGAGACAGACAGAGAGA